>CM038681.1:141358453-141550276 GCA_021605205.1 Aegilops longissima
GCCAGCCACATTTAAGGTCCGCATGTCATTGACTCATAGCCCGATGCACTAAGCCACTGAAACTCGGTCCCGTGGGCCTCGAGAGGGAAATGTAACTCCTGTGGCAGGCCTTGTGGTGCTCCCGAAGTATGAGCTCGTGCCAAACCCGGATGAGATTTGGTAACCAACTAGTAAGCTACAAGTGCATTGCACGCATGAGATTTGGTAACCAAATCTCTACTCTCTATATCTATATCTATATCTATAATCTTATAAAAAACAGAGTTGGTGATGATGGTGTGCCTGCCATCCTGCAATATAGGCCGTCCGATTTATATCCGACGGATAGGAAGGAAACTATGGCAATTTTGCTAAATGATGCCCACACCCCTCTCAACATTTGCAAATAAGGCCTTATCTTGTTCATCCTTTTCTCCCACGACATAAACTACTCATACAAATGCATCTTGATTTTTCATGCAACGCATGGGCATCTTGCTAGTTATGAATAAATAACACTCTACCAATGAGCCCCATCAGACACCAAATTTCTTGGCTTCCATGCTACAGCTAGATCTTCCCCTCGTTTCTGTTTTCCAACTCGGCGACGGGCGTGGTGCGGTTTGCCAATGGTCGGTTGGCTCAACGCCGGTCCCACATGAAAGTGAAAATGCTAGGCAACACGCCTTCCCTAGCTATGTGGCGTGCCGACAGGTCGTGGGGTATTCCCGATTCCCGGGCGTGTGGGGGTGCGACGCGAACACGGCATGCCTTTTCCTTTTACTGGCAATGTGCCCATGTGTTGCGACGGATCCAAGGTAGTAGAATAGTAATACTTGTTCACAAACTTGAAAGAAATCACTCTTGTTTTGATACACTCCTAATATATTACTTTTCACTCAAAATATATTTCTATGCTGTTTTGATGAGGTGAGGGAGGGATGTGGTTGCTTTCAAGATAATAAGGGGTTTTCTACGAATTGGAGCAGACAAGTGGGCTATTGTTTCAAAAATTCCACAACTTAGCTCACAACCGTTAGATGCAGATCTAATGGTCAGAAATGACGGATGGCAGACACACCACCATCACCAACTGAGTCTTTTATAGGAGTAGGAGTAGAGAAAAATGTATAAATTGTAACATTTGGTTCTGCTCCTTGGCACGATCGATAGATAGAAATAATGATTGGAAAGGCTAGGGCGGGGCTATTTCTGCCAGATAAGCAGGGTACATAGTAGCTAGGTTGGCGCATCGTCGGTTTGGTCACATGCGGTCCGACATGTTCTAGTGTTTCTAGCAAGATGCCCATGCGTTGCACGAAGTTGATGGAAAAGGTAAGCACACCTTATAAATTGACGGATGGAGTACTAGTTACAGTGATGCATATAATTAAGCAAAGGGATCGCACATGTCGGTATTGACTTGAACGAGAATGCAATAGCACAATAAGAATTAAGGTCACGATGATGCGGTCGCAGTGGTGGTTACAGGAGGCAAGAAGAAAGATGCATCCATCAACGTACGACCTCCTCCTCCTCAACTTAGTGCGTCGGGCCACCGACCGGTGGCTAAGGAGCGTCGGCTTTTGGGGCGAGGTCAAGGTGCTTCTCAACAAAGGCATCCAAGGCTTCCAGCCTGTTGAGGAAGGCCAACGTCGTAGCGTCCTCAATGGCCTTGTAAATACCTATGTACACGATTTTCTCATACATGTGGATGTGTAGGTCGACGAATTCTTGCAGGGCGAGGCGCCTCTCGGTGAGCGCGACCTCCAGGTGGACATTCTTCGTGGCATCGGCGGGCAGTCGCAGGGCCACCAGTGCTTGGAAGAGGTTCCCGCCATGGAGGCCGATTTGGGTGGCAGGCAATGAGGAGCCCGGGCGCGCGGGCTGGAGGAGTACGGCGATGTCGTCCCCGAGCTTCTTGAGGACGGTGAACTTGTTGGTGGTGGAAACGATCATCTGGTCCAACTGAGAGTCGTAGTTGGCGTCGATGGCGGCCATCCACCAGCCGGTCGCGAACACCGTATGGAGACGATCCGCGGCGCCATGCCACAGGCCAGCGTCGTGGACCATCTAGCACAGCCGCTTGCCGCTCGCACGCATCGCCGCCATGGGTCTGGAGTGAGCACTATTGCGCTTAGTGTAGGTGCTTAGGCAAATGCTTAGGTGCGTACGATGTGGTAGATGCATTGGAATGGAGGGGCGCCTTTATATGAGTGCAAACTGCGTTGCATTCACATCGTGCAGCCTCTTTTCCCGGTCCTCCTCCCATTACTTCCCTCATGCATGCACGAGGCTAATTGAAGGAGGATGCATCATTGGCCATTCAACATTTCGGGAACTGCTACCCCTCCCTTGTATGCATTAAAGTCGTATCGGGAACTGCGCCGCCTGTTGTCAAATCGAATAGTATTGCACCGCCTGCTGCACGCCCAGCTGAACACGCCTCCTCACTGCCCACAAACCCCTCCGTTAAACCCACATGCAAATCGAGAAACCCACTCCGGCCACATGTCCGTTCATGAGCGGGCCGGAATTAAACGCAACACCGGTCGAGCTCCTCCCATCCGCCCTCAGTTTAAACTAGGCTAGACGCCGACGAAGCTCCTACCGTCCGCCCTCTATTTAAACGAGGCTAGACAGACAGCAAGCAAGAATCGCACCCCTCCACCGCTCCTCCATCTCCTCCTTCACCATTTTCTCCACTCTTCCGATGGCTTCCCAGGAGCCATTCTCCGACATACTACCCGGCTGGGTGGCCCGCCGAGCCCTCCGGATACGGGTGAGGCCGCTCGGTTCTTCATCAACCTCGCTTGGCCCGACGGAGCCAGTTGCCGCCCCAATTCGGCGCGTGGTTCAGCAACTCGCTGCTCCAGTTCAGCTCGATGAGGAGTGGCGGTCGAGTTGCTCCACGCAGGCACGGCGGTGAGCATGCCGGTATGGGCGTCGTCGCTGCCACGTTGTACCGCACCACCAGTGTCAGCGGTGGCCGCACCTCCCGTGTCTGTGGCGCGCCTCCCGTGCCTACGGCAACGCCATGCAGGAAGAGACATAAGCCGGGTGTGTGGAGAGCGACGAGTCGGTGGCCAGCTTCTCCTTGTCTGCCGCCATCATCGAGGAGAAGTAGAACATGGGAGGCCGCCGCCACTTGGGTCCCGTGAAGGCCACCATCGAGGCGACGACTGCGCATTCAGGTGGTTTCTTTGCTGCTTCGTCTCTTCCGAGGACCTTCGTCGACCCCGCAAGTGTCTTCCGGACATGAGGAAGACAATGGGATCCGCGGCGGCCATTTAGATTAGGTACTACCTCTCCTGCTGGCGGGAAATATTTGTTCTAAGAATGGATAAATTGGATGTGACTATAACTAAATAAGTCTAGATACATCCATTTCTAGGACAAGTATTTTCGGACGGAGGGAGTATTAATTATACCAAGAGAGCCGGATTAGCACCACTTAGTTCATGTAAATGTAATGAAATCCATCATGGTTATATGAAGATCCGGCTTTTTTATACGAAATCCTGCATTCTTATATGAAAATAGTCTGTGTTTGCACGAATTTCATCTCGTTGGTTAGAGTTGTGAAAATGTATGCCGCTTGCGTTTGATGTCGTCCTCCGCGGAAGTAAGCGGGAGGAAATTTGCCGGCTGCCATTGGAGATGCTCTTATGCTGGAAATAATAGAGTCACATCCAATCCATTTGAGCTAATTGTGTGTATGATTCTCCCTCTATAAAAAGTTAATTGCATGTACAGTGTACACGTGACTTGCAGGGTGGCTACAACTTTGTACAGAAAGTTAAAAAGAAACAAGTCCATCCTTAATCATGTATTCTAAGTACTTCGTGGGTTCCACTGTTAGTACAGTAGCAAAAGAAGTATATATTAAATAAGTAATATATAATATAAAAATCTAAAGTTAAAGACAGAATTCGAACTCAGGTCATCGCGTTGCGGGCATCCGGTGCTAACCAGTCCAGCACATTTTTGTTGTAGACCATGCTGGAGATATATCTCTATATCTACTCTTATACTCCATCCGTTCCTAAATATTTGTCTTTTTCAGATTTCAAATGGAGTACCACATACGGATGTGTATGTAGACATATTTTAGAGTGTAGATTCACTCATTTTGCACCGTATGTAGTCACTTGTTGAAATATCTAAAAAAATATTTAGGAATGGAGGGAGTAGAAAACAGAGTTGGTGATGATGGTGTGCGTGCCGTCCTGCAATATAGGCCGTCGGATTTATATCTAATGGATAGGAAGGAAACTATCACAATTTTGCAGAAAGATACCCACACCCCTCTCCACGTTTGCAAATAAAGCCTTCCCTTGTTCATCCTTTTCTCTACTCTTACTAGCAATGTGCCCGTGCGTTGCAACGGATCCAAAATAGAATAATAGATGTTCACAAACTTGAAAGAAAAACACTCTAGTTTGGTGTATATATCACTGAAAATATACTCATATTAGGTTTCATTCAAAATATATTCCTTGTGGCTGATTGATGATGTGGGGGAGGGATGTGGTTGGTTTCAAGATACTAAGGGGTTTCTGCAAATTGGAGCAGAGAAGTGGGGTCTTGTTGCAGAAATGCCACGACTTACATCATAGTCGTTAGATGCAGATCTAATGGTCAGAAATGACGGATGGCAGACACACCATCATCACCAACTGTGTCTTTTATAGTAGTTAGAGATAAAAAATAGAGTTGGTGATGATGGTGTGCCTGCCATCCTGCAATATAGGTCGTCCGATTTATATCTTACGGATAGGAAGGAAACTATGGAAATTTTGCAAAAAGATACCCACACCCCTCTCCACATTTGCAAATAAGGCCTTCCTCGTTCATCCTTTTCTCTCACAAGATAAACTACTCATATAAATGCATCTTGATGTTCTGTGCAACGCATGGGCATCTTGCTAGTCTCTCACAAGATAAACTACTCATACAAATGCATCTTGATGTTCTGTGCAACGCACGGGCATCTAGCTAGTTTCTATTAAAATAGTTACTGCGATAATTGGGTTCAAGTGATATATTATATGTCTGCCCTGAATTATTTCAGATTCACTAGTGGTAACAAAGAAAAGGTTGTCTTGTTAATTAACAGAAAACAGGGTGAAAACTATCACATGAGGCCGGTGAGAACAAGGCACATTGGGTTCAGCGTCATCGTCACTACAGCTGTGCGCGCGCGAGAAGTCCACATATCGAGGGGGCTACGGAGAAAAAGACGTATCTCGTGTGTTTGAGCGAGGCGGAGAGACACAATGTTTGAGAGAGAAACCGATTGACAGATTAAGATTAGATCGAGTTGTCACCCTTCTGCTGTCATTGTTGGGGTTGGGGAGTGGGGAAGGGGAGGGACAGAAAGACGTATCGAGAGTGTGTGCAGTAGGCACAGAGGCACAACTAGCGAGTGTGTGTGTGTGTGTGTATCTGTGTGTGTTTGAAAGAGGAGTCGATAGATTACTATCAAGATCGAGGTGCCACCCTACTCCTTCGGTGTCGGGTAGTGTGTGTGTATGTGTTTGAGAGAGAAGCCAGTCGATAGATTAGTATCAAGATTGAGGTGTCACCCTACTCCTTCGGTGTCGGGAAGTGTGTCTGTGTGGGTGGGGGGGGGGCAGTGACACTTACATATCTCTACTCTTATAAAAACAGAGTTGGTGATGATGGTGTTCCTGCCATCCTGCAATATAGGCCATCCGATTTATATCTGACGGATAGGAAGGAAACTGGCAATTTTGCAAAAAGATACCCACACCCCTCTCCACATTTGCAAATAAGGCATTCCCTCGTTCATCTTTTTCTCCCACAAGATAAACTAATCATACAAATGCATCTTGATGTCCCGTACAACGCATGGGCATCTTGCTAGTATGGAGAAGGAGTTTGTGTGACCCATATCTATATTAAGGGATAGGTAGATAGGATGTGTGCGAGGCATACTTAAAGCATCACAGAGATAAACAAACGGTGTGCATGCAAGTGCTGGAAAAAATGAAGCGATAAACAATGTCTACGCGCGCGCGCGCGTGTGTTTGTGTAAGAGAGAGAGAGAGAGAGAGAGAGAGAGAGAGAGAGAGAGAGAGAACGAGATCTCAAAACAAAAGGTGCTCTGCTGGAATCCCATTGTATGTATTCATATGGTTCCGGAACTCGAGTTAACCTTAGGCATATGTGTGAGAGACATAATTATCCTTTGAGACATTAGTGGCTGTGGGTGGGCGGAATTAAAGGGGTGGGCATGTTCGACAGAGAGAGCGTGTGTGTTTTTGTGTGAGAGGCTTGTAGGACGGGGTAGAAAGACGAATCCTAACCTTGACGGAGGGAGAGAAATAAACGAAGTGCACGTGTGTGATTTCGATGCCCACGGGGAAATGACATATGTATGCGTGCGAGAGAGATTGCACAATTCATTCACGTATCACTATCTAGCGATCGTGGACGTGCATCACTTGAACATAAATCAATATCTACTTCGTATCGTGGCCAAAGGTACAATATCGATTCAACGCTATAAAGATTGGACACTCACATATCACATTTTCTCTATCTAAATAAAAAATTTCAATTGTGCATGCTAAAGTTACAGTGATGTTTCTTCAAACAACCAATGTAGCTATCATGTACATGCACCATTGTTACTCTTGCATTCAAATTCATTAGTCTTGGATGATTTAAGGTTCTATTATGAAGTAATATATGTAATATTCATATATGAATTCAACGGGAACGCAATTTATGAAATGAAGGCTATGTAATCATATGAGGTAACACTTTTAAGTAGCGGACTACAATATCCATTTCTTTTGTGGGACTACAATATCCATTTATTTTTGTGCGCCTCTACACTAACACGTTAATGCATTATGTTTAAAGTAAATAACCAATGACACTAAATTATCTATTTACACGAGAAATACATAGGCTGAGCGTTTGATCCCTTTTTTGTGAACGCGCCTCTACACCCGTACGATTGGTCGCGCCCGTGTGAACGTCCAAGTTATCGGCACATCATCCCAAGTTATTGTCTTTTTTTCTGGGGTGGACTTCACACCAGTTATTAACTACTGGCGCATGCCCCGTGTACACAGTCTCGCATGACCTTCCCGCTAGTACGGTCCAAAATTAGTTGAAACTAGATATGAACGATCCCGCGGGCGGCAAAATCTCCCGCCTCCTTCTAAAATTTCCGACACTTAGTCTTTAGCATGCGAAATTCCTCTTTTGTCCTTGGTGCACGGAGAACAACAATAACAATAACGCCCTCATCTACATAATAGATCGGGGCTACTTTGGTAACTTCCGGTTACCCCCATCACACGGCACCCCCATTTCCTCTCCCCCTCCCGCAAAAATGACAAACTCCAGAGCACCAGAGCATCATACATCACGTCGTCCGTACTTCATCAGCCTTTCTACCCCTCCCCTCTCGAAACCCTAGACTGCTCATCCACCGGCGTACCAGAGCCCATTCACTGCCAGCGGCATCCAGCTCGCCGGATCTGCTTCTGCGGCTACATCTACCCCTCCCACCTCCACTAGAAACAAGTAGACTGCTCATCCACCACTGTAAAACAGCCCATTCAATGCCGGCCTTGTCCACGGCGCCGGATCTGCTTCGCCGGTACTCTCGTCAACCGCAGCGCATATGTAGCGGCTCATTCGTACTCCCCACCGGAGACGCTTCATCCACACCCCCCCGGAGCCGCCCCACCGACGGCCTCTGATCCTCTTCGCCGACACCTTCCTCAACCCTACTGGAGCCGCTTCGCCGACACCATCGTCAACCCTACCAGAGTAGCTTCACCTATACCATTCTCAACCCTACCGGGGCCGCTTTGCCAACTCACAAGTCCAAGGCCACAGATCCGCTTCGTCGCACCCTCATCCAACCTACCGGAGCAGCTTCTGACGCCCCGTCCACGGCCGCAGATCCGCATCATCGGCACCATCATTAACCCAACCACCGGTGCAACTTCACCGACGCCCTCGTCCATGACCACAGTGAAGGAAATATGCCCTAGAAGCAATAATAAAGTTATTATTTATTTCCTTATATCACGATAAATGTTTATTATTCATGCTAGAATTGTATTAACCGGAAACTTAGTACATGTGTGAATATATAGACAAACATAGTGTCACTAGTATGCCTCTACTTGACTAGCTCGTTAATCGAAGATGGTTGACTTTCCTAGCCATGGACATGAGTTGTCATTTGATTAACGGGATCACATCATTAGGAGAATGATGTGATTGACATGACCCATTCCATTAGCTTAGCACTTGATCGTTTAGTATGTTGCTATTGCTTTCTTCATGACTTATACATGTTCCTATGACTATGAGATTATGCAACTCCCGTTTACCGGAGGAACACTTTGTGTGCTACCAAACGACACAACGTAACTGGGTGATTATAAAGGTGCTCTACAGGTAACTGGGCGTATTTCGAGATTAGGATTTGTCACTTCGATTGTCGGAGAGGTATCTCTGGGCCCACTCGGTAATGCACATCACTATAAGCCTTGCAAGCATTCTAACTAATGAGTTAGTTACGATATGATGTATTACGGAACGAGTAAAGAGACTTGCCAGTAACGAGATTGAACTAATTATTGAGATACCGACGATCGAAACTCGGGAAAGTAACATACCGGTGACAAAGGGAACAACGTATGCTATTATGTGGTTTGACCAATAAAGATCTTCGTAAAATATGTGGGAGCCAATATGAGCATCCAGGTTCCGCTATTGGTTATTGACCGGAGACGTGTCTCGGTCATGTCTACATAGTTCTCGAACCCGTAGGGTCCGCACGCTTAAAGTTCGGTGACGATCGGTATTATGAGTTTATGTGATTTGATGTAATGAAGGTAGTTCGGAGTCCCGGATGAGGTCGGGGACATGACGAGAAGTCTCGAAATGGTCGAGACGTAAAGATCAATATATTGGACGACTATATTCGGACATCGGAAAGGTTCCGAGTGATTCGGGTATTTTCGGAGTACCGGGGAGTTACGAGAATTCACCGGGAGAAGTATTGGGCCTTATTGGACCATACGGGAATAGAGGAGAGAGGCCAAAAGGAAGGAGGCGCCCCCCCCCCTCTGGTCCGAATTGGACAAGGGGTGCAACCCCCTTTTCCTTCTCCCTCTCCCCCTCTTTCCTTCTCTCCTACTCCGGAAAGGAAAGGGGAATCCTACTAGGACTTGGGAGTCCTAGTAGGACTCCTCACACTTGGCACACCCCTTCTAGGGCCGACCTCTCCCTCCCTCCTTTATATACGGGGGCAGGGGGCACCTCTAGACACAACAATTGATCGCTTGATCTCTTACCCATGTGCGGTGCCCCCATCCACCATAATCCACCTCGATCATATCGTAGTGGTGCTTAGGCGAAGCCCTGCATAGGTAGTATCATCATCACCGTCATCACGCCGTCATGCTGACGGAACTCTCCCTTGAAGCTCTACTGGATCGGAGTACGTGGGACGTCATCGAGTTGAACGTGTGCTAAACTCGGAGGTGCCGTGTGTTCGGTACTTGGATCGGTCGGATCGTGAAGACGTACGACTACATCAACCGCGTTGTGCTAACGCTTCCGCTTTCGGTCTACGAGGGTACATGGACACACTCTCCCCTATCGTTGCTATGCATCACCATGATCCTGTGTGTGCGTAGGATTTTTTTTGAAATTAATACGTTCCCCAACAGTGGCATCCGAGCCTGGTTTTATGCGTAGATGTTATATGCACGAGTAGAACACAAGTGAGTTGTGGGCGATACAAGTCATACTGCTTACCAGCATGTCATACTTTGGTTCGGCGGTATTGTTGGATGAAGCGCCCGGACCGACATTACGCCAGACGCTTACGCGAGACTGGTTCTACTGACGTGCTTTGCACACAGGTGGCTGGCGGGTGTCAGTTTCTCTAACTTTAGTTGAACTGAGTGTGGCTACGCCCGGTCCTTGAGAAGGTTAAAACAGCATTAACTTGACGAACTATCGTTGTGGTTTTGATGCGTAGGTAAGAACGGTTCTTCCTCAGCCCGTAGCAGCCACGTAAAACTTGCAACAACAAAGTAGAGGCCGTCTAACTTGTTTTTGCAGGGCATGTTGTTATGTGATATGGTCAAGGCATGATGCTATATCTTATTGTATGAGATGATCATGTTCTGTAACCAAGTTATCGGCAACTGGCAGGAGCCATATGGTTGTCGCTCTATTGTATGCAATGAAATCGCCCTGTAATTGCTTTACTTTATCACTAAGTGGTAGCGATAGTCGTAGAAGCAATAGTTGGCGAGATGACAACGATGCTACGATGGAGATCAAGGTGTCGCGCCGGTGACGATGGTGATCATGACGGCGCTTCGGAGATGGAGATCACAAGCACAAGATGATGATGGCCATATCATATCACTTATATTGATTGCATGTGATGTTTATCTTTTATGCATCTTATTTTTCTTTGATTGACGGTAGCATTATAAGATGATCTCTCACAAAATTTCAAGATAAAAGTGTTCTCCGTGAGTATGCAACGTTGCCAAAGTTCGTCGTGCCGAGACACCACGTGATGATCGGGTGTGATAAGCTCTACGTTCATCTACAACGTGCAAGCCAGTTTTGCACACGCAGAATACTCGGGTTAAACTTGACAAGCCTAGCATATGCAGATATGGCATCGGAACGCTGAGACCGAAAGTTCGAGCGTGAATCATATAGTAGATATGATCAAGATAGTGATGTTCACCATTGAAAACTATTCCATCTCCCGTGATGATCAGACATGGTTTAGTTGATTTGGATCACGTGATCACTTAGATGATTAGAGGGATGTCTATCTAAGTGGGAGTTCTTAAGTAATATGATTAATTGAACTTTAATTTATCATGAACTTAGTCCTGATAGTATTTGCATAACTATGTTGTGGATCAATAGCTCGCGTTGTTGCTCCATGTTTATATTTTGATATGTTCCTAGAGAAAATTAAGTTGAAAAATGTTAGTAGCAATGATGCGAACTTGGTCCGTGATCTGAGGATTAACCTCATTGCTGCACAGAAGTATTATGCCCTTGATGCACAACTAGGTAACAGAGCTATTCCAGGAGCAAATGCAGACGTTGTGAATGTTTGGCAAAGCTCTGTATGATGACTACTTGATAGTTTAAGTGCACCATGTTTTACGGCTTAGAACCGGGACTTCAAAAATGTTTTGAACGCCACAGAGCATATAAGATGTTCCAAGAGTTGAAATTGGTATTTCATACTCATGCCCGTGTCAAGAGGTATGAGACCTCTGACAGTACTTTGCCTACAAGATGGAGGAGAATAGCTCAACCAGTGAGCATGTGCTCAGATTGTCTGGGTACTACAATTGCTTGAATCAAGTGGGAGTTAATCTTCCAGATAAGATAGTAATTGACAGAATTCTCTAGTCGCTATCACCAGGTTACTAGAACTTCGTGATGAACTATAATATGCAAGGGATGAAGAAAGTAATTCCCGAGCTCTTCGCGATGCTGAAATCGACGAAGGTAGAAATCAAGAAAGAGCATCAAGTGTTGATGGTTAACAAGACCACTAGTTTCAAGTAAAGAGACAAAGGGAAGAAAAGGGAACTTCAAGAAGAACGGCAAGCAAGTTGCTGCTCAAGTGAAAAAGCCCAAGTCTGGACCTAAGCCTGAAACTGAGTGCTTCTACTGCAAAGGGACTGGTCACTGGAAGCGGAACTGCCCCAAGTATTTGGTGGATAAGAAGGATGGCAAAGTGAACAAAGATATATTTTATATACATGTTATTAATGTGTACTTTACTAGTGTTTATAGCAACCCCTCGGTATTTGAGACTGATTCAGTTGCTAAGAGTAGTAACTCGAAACGGGAGTTGCAGAATGAACAGAGACTATTTAAGGGTGAGGTGACGATGTGTATTGGAAGTGGTTCCAAGATTGATATGATCATCATCGCACACTCCCTATACTTTCGGGATTAGTGTTGAACCTAAAAATAAATGTTATTTAGTGTTTGCGTTGAGCATGAATATGATTGGATCATGTTTATTGCAATACGGTTATTCATGTAAGCTAGAGAATAATTGTTGTTCTGTTTACATGAATAACACCTTCTATGGTCATACACCCAATGAAAGTTGTTTGTTGGATCTCGATCGTGGTGATACACATTTTCATAATATTGAAGCCAAAAGATGCAAAGTTAATAATGATAGTGCAAATTATTTGTGGCACCGTCGTTTAGGTCATATTGGTGTAAAGCGCATGAAGAAACTCCATGCTAATGGACTTTTCGAATCACTTGATTATGAATCACTTGATGCTTGCGAACCATGCCTCATGGGCAAGATGACTAAGACTCCGATCTCCGGAACAATGGAGCGAGCAACAGATTTGTTGGAAATCATACATACTGATGTATGTGGTCCGATGAATATTGAAGCTCGCGGCGGGTATCATTATTTTCTGATCTACACAGATGATTTGAGCAGATATGGGTATATCTACTTGATGAAACACAAGTCTGAAATATTGAAAAGTTCAAAGAATTTCAGATTGAAGTGGAGAATCATCGTAACAAAAATAAAAGTTTCTATGATATGATCGCAGAAGTAAAATATTTGAGTTACGAGTTTGGCCTTCAGTTAAAACAATGTGAAATAGTTTCACTACTCACGCCACCTGGAACATCACAGTGTAATGGTGTGTCCGAACGTTGTAACCGTACTTTATTAGATATGGTGCGATCTATGATGTCTCTTACCGATCTACCACTATCGTTTTGGGGTTACGCATTAGATATAGCTACATTCACGTTAAATAGGGCACCATCTAAATCCGTTGAGATGACACCGTATGAACTATGGTTTGGCAAGAAACCTAAGCTGTTGTTTCTTAAAGTTTGAGGTTGCAATGCTTATGTGAAAAAGTTTCAACCTGATAAGCTCAAACCCAAATCGGAGAAGTGCGTCTTCATAGGATACCCAAAAGAAAATGTTGGGTACACCTTCTATCACAGATCCGAAGGCAAGATATTTGTTGCTGAGAATGGATCCTTTCTAGAGAAGGAGTTTCTCTCGAAAGAATTGAGTGGGAGGAAAGTAGAACTTGATGAGGTAACTGTACCTGCTCCCTTATTGGAAAGTAGTTCATCACAGAAACCGGTTCCTGTGACACCTACACCAATAAGTAAGGAAGCTAATGATGATGATCATGAAACTTCAGATCAAGTTACTACTGAACCTCGTAGGTCAACCAGAGTAAGATCCGCACCAGAGTGGTACGGTAATCCTGTTTTGGAGGTCATGTTACTTGACCATGATGAACCTACGAACTATGAGGAAGCGATGATGAGACCAGATTCCGCAAAATGGCTTGAGGCCATGAAATCTGAGATGGGATCCATGTATGAGAACAAAGTATGGACTTTGATTGACTTGCCCAATGATCGGCGAGCCATTGAGATTAAATGGATCTTCAAGAGGAAGATGGACGCTGATAGTAGTGTTACTATCTACAAAGCTAGAGTTGTCACAAAATGTTTTCGACAAGTTCAAGGTGTTGACTACGATGGGAGTTTCTCACTCGTATCTATGCTTAAGTCTATCCGAATCATGTTAGCAATTACCGCATTTTATGAAATCTGGCAAATGGATAAACAAAAATGCATTCCTTAATGGATTTATTAAAGAAGAGTTGTATATGATGCAACCAAAAGGTCTTGTCAATCCTAAAGGTGCTAACAAAATATGCAAGCTCCAGCGATCCACCTATGGACTGATGCAAGCATCTTGGAGTTGGAATATATGCTTTGATAAGTTGATCAAAGCATATAGTTTTATACAGACTTGCGGTGAAGCCTGTATTTACAAGAAAGTGAGTGGGAGCACTACATCATTTCTGATAAGTATATGTGAATGACATATTCTTGATTGGAAATAATGTAAGATTATTCTGCAAAGCATAAAGGAGTGTTTGAAAGGAGTTTTTCAAAGAAAGTCCTCAGTGAAGCTGCTTACATATTGAGCATCAAGATCTGTAGAGATAGATCAAGACACTTGATAAGTTTTTTCAATGAGTATATACCTTGACAAGATTTTGAAGTAGTTCAAAATGGAATAGTCAAAGAAAGAGTTCTTGCCTGTATTACAAGGTGTGAAATTGAGTAGGACTCAAAACCCGACCACGGCAAAAGATGAAAGAGAATGAAAGTCATTCCCTATGCCTCAGCCATAGGTTCTATAAAGTATGCCATGCTGTGTACCAGATCTATCGCATACCCTACACTGATTTTGGCAAGGGAGTACAATAGTGATCTAGGAGTAGATCACTGGACAGCGGTCAAAATTATCCTTGGTGGAATAAGGATATGTTTCTCGATTATGGAGGTGATAAAAAGGTTCGTCGTAAAGGGTTACATCGATGCAAGTTTTGACACTGATCCAGATGACTCTAAGTCTCGGTCTAGATACATATTGAAAATGGGAGAAATTAGCTAGAGTAGCTCCGTACAAAGCATTGTTGACAGAAATTTGCAAAATACACACGGATCTGAATGTGACAGACTCGTTCACTACTCTCACAAGCAAAACATGATCACACCTTAGTACTCTTTGGGTGTTAGTCACATAGCGATGTGAACTAGATTATTGACTCTAGTAAACCCTTTGGGTGTTGGTCACATGACCATGTGAACTATGGGTGTTAATCACATGGTGATGTGAACTATTGGCGTTAAATCACATGGTGATGTGAACTAGATTATTGACTCTAGTGCAAGTGGGAGACTGAAGGAAATATGCCCTAGAGGCAATAATAAAGTTTATTTATTTCCTTATATCACGATAAATGTTTATTATTCATCCTAGAATTGTGTTAACCAGAAACTTAATACATGTGTGAATACATAGACAAACATAGTGTCACTAGTATGCCTCTACTTGACTAGCTCGTTAATCAAATATGGTTGACTTTCCTAGCCATGGACATGAGTTGTCATTTGATTAACGGTATCACATCATTAGGAGAATGATGTGATTGACTTGACCCATTCCATTAGCTTAGCACTGGATCGTTTAGTATGTTTCTATTGCTTTCTTCATGACTTATACATGTTCCTATGACTATGAGATTATGCAACTCCCGTTTACCGGAGGTACACTTTGTGTGCTACCAAACGTCACAACATAACTGGGTGATTATAAAGGTGCTCTACAGGTGTCTCCGAAGGTACTTGTTGGCTGGCGTATTTCGAGATTAGGATTTGTCACTCCGAATATCGGAGAGGTATCTCTGGGCCCACTCGGTAATGCACATCACTATAAGCCTTGCAAGCATTGTAACTAATGAGTTAGTTACCAGATGATGTATTATGGAACGAGTAAAGAGACTTGCCAGTAACGAGATTGAACTAGTTATTGAGATACCGATGATCGAATCTTGGGCAAGTAACATACCGGTGACAAAGAGAACAACGAATGCCGTTATGTGGTTTGACCGATAAAGATCTTCGTAGAATATGTGGGAGCCAATATGAGCATCCAGGTTCCGCTATCGGTTATTGACCGGAGACGTGTCTCGGTCATGTCTGCATAGTTCACGAACCCGTAGGGTCCGCATGCTTAAAGTTCGGTGTCGATCGATATTATGAGTTTATGTGATTTGATGTACCGAAGGTAGTTCGGAATCCCGGATGAGATTGGGGACATGACGAGGAGTCTCGAAATTGTCGAAAGGTTCCGAGTGATTCGGGTATTTTCGGAGTACCGGGGAGTTACTGGAATTCACCGGGAGAAGTATTGGGCCTTATTGGGCCATACGGGAATAGAGGAGAGAGGCCAAAAGGAAGAAGGCGCCCCCTCTGGTCCGAATTGGACAAGGGGTGCAGCCCCCTTTTCCTTCTCCCTCTCCCCCTCTTTCCTTCTCTCCTACTCCAGAAAGGAAAGGGGAATCCTACTAGGACTTGGGAGTCCTAGTAGGACTCCTCACACTTGGCGCGCCCCCTCTAGGGCCGACCTCTCCCTCCCTCCTTTATATACGGGGGCAGGGGGCACCTCTAGACACAACAATTGATCTCTTGATCTCTTAGCCGTGTGTGGTGGCCCCCTCCACCATAATCCACCTCGATCATATCGTTGTTGGGGAACGTAGTAATTTCAAAAAAATTCCTACGCACACGTAAGATCATGGTGATGGCATAGCAACGAGAGGGGAGAGTATTGTCCACGTACCCTCGTAGACCGTAAGAGGAAGCATTATGACAACGCGGTTGATGTAGTCATACATCTTCACGATCCGACCGATCCAAGTACCGAACGTACGGCACCTCCGAGTTCAGCACACGTTCAGCTCGATGACGATCCCCGGACTCCGATCCAGCAAAGTGTCGGGATGAGTTCCACAAGACGACGGCGTGGTGGCGATAATGATGTTTCATCGCGCAGGCTTCGCCTAAACTCTGCGACGATATGACCGAGGTGGAATATGGTGGAGGGGGGCACCGCACACGGCTAAGGAACGATCACGCAGATCAACTTGTGTGTCATGGGGTGCCCCCTGCCCCCATATATAAAGGAGCAAGGGGGAGGTGCGGCCGGCCCCCAAGGGGTGCGCCTGGAGGAGTCCTACTCCCACCGGGAGTAGGACTCCCCCCTCTTGCCTTGTTGGAGAAGGAAAGGGGGGGGAAAGAGGAAGGGGGGCGCCGCCCCCCCTCTCCTTGTCCTATTCGGACTAGGGGAGGGGCGCGCAGCCTGCCCCGGCCGCCCTCCTCTTCTCCCTCATGGCCCACTAAGGCCCAATATCCCCCGGGAGGGTTCCGTAACCTCCCGGTGTTCCGGTGAAATCCCGATTTCACCCGGAAACATTCCGATATCCAAATATAGGCTTCCAATATATCAATCTTTATGTAGACATGACCTAGAACTATTCTCGGTCAATAACCAATAGCGGAACCTGGATGCCCATATTGGTTCCTACATATTCTACTTAAGATCTTTATTGGTCAAACCGCATAACGACATACGTTGTTCCTTTGTCATCGGTATGTTACTTGCCCGAGATTCGATCGTCGGTATCCAATACCTAGTTCAATCTCGCTATCGCAAGTCTCTTTACTCGCTCCGTAATACATCATCTCGCAACTAACTTATTAGTTGCAATGCTTGCAAGGCTTATGTGATGTGTATTACCGAGAAGGCCTAGAGATACCTCTCCAACAATCGGAGTGACAAAACCTAATCTCAAATACGCCAACCCAACATGTACCTTTGGAGACACCTGTAGTACTCCTTTATAATCACCCAGTTACGCCAGGACGCTTGGTAGCACCAAAGTGTTCCTCCGTAAACGGAGTTGCATAATCTCATAGTTACCGAACATGTATAAGTCATGAAGAAAGCAATAGCAATATACTAAACGATCAAGTGCTAGGCTAACGGAATGGGTCATGTCAATCACATCATTCTCCTAATGATGTGATCCCATTAATCAAATAACAACACATGTCTATGGTTAGGAAACATAACCATCTTTGATTAATGAGCTAGTCAAGTAGAGGCATACTAGTGACTATATGTTTGTCTAAGTATTCACACATGTATTATGTTTCCGGTTAATACAATTCTAGCATGAATAATAAACATTTATCATGATATGAGGAAATAAATAATAACTTTATTATTGCCTCTAGGGCATATTTCCTTCAATCGTAGCGGTGCTTAGGCGAAGCCCTGCGTCTGTAGCATCATCATCACCGTCATCACACCGTCGTGCTGATGGAACTCTCCCTCGAAGCTCTGCTGGATCGGAGTTCGTGGGACGTCATCGAGCTGAACGTGTTCTAAACTCGGAGGTGCCGTGCGTTCGGTACTTGGATCGGTCGGATCGTGAAGATGTACGACTACATCAACCACGTAGTGCTAACGCTTCCGCTTTCGGTCTACGAGGGTACGTGGACACACTCTCCCCTCTCGTTGCTATGCATCGCCATGATTCTGTGTGTGCGTAGGAATTTTTTTGAAATTACTACGTTCCCCAACACACAGATCCGCTTCGCCCACACCATAGTCCACCCTACTGGAGCCGCTCCACAAACACCCCACTCGATGATTCTAGATCTCCTTACCGGACCCCGACTGCCAGTGCAGCGTCATCACCCTTGACGTTTCTAACCTGATTCCCACTGTCTGTCAAGATGCCAACCACGCGCCATGATACGTCTCCAACGTATCTATAATTTTTTATTGCTCCATGCTACTTTATCTATTGTTTTGGACTATAATGGGCTTTATTTTCCACTTTTATATTACTTTTGGGACTAACCTATTAACCGGAGGCCGGCCCGTAATTGCTGTTTTTTGCCTTTTTCAGTGTTTCGAAGAAACAGAATATCAAACGGAGTCCAAACGGAATGAAACCTTCGGAAACGTGATTTTCTCACCGAACGTGATCCAGGAGACTTGGACCCTACGCCAAGGCACAAGAGAGGCGGTCATGAGGGTGGGGGGCGCCCCCCTAGGGCGCGCCCCCTGCCTCGTGGGCCCCCTATTGCTCCACCGACGTACTCCTTCCTCCTATATATACCTACGTACCCCCAAACGATCAGAACAGGAGCCAAAAACCTAATTCCACCGCCGCAACTTCCTGTATCCACGAGATCCCATCTTGGGGCCTGTTCCGGAGCTCTGCCGGAGGGGGCATTGAGGGAGTCCTGGATTAGGGGGTGTCCGGATAGACGGACTATAACCTTTGGCCGGACTCCTAGACTATGAAGATACAAGATTGAAGACTTCGTCCCGTGTCCGGATGGGACTTTCCTTGGCATGGAAGGCAAGCTTGGCGATACGGATATGTAGATCTCCTCCCATTGTAACCGACTCTGTGTAACCCTAGCCCTCTCCGATGTCTATATAAACCGGAGGGTTTTAGTCCGTAGGACGAAAAACAATCATACCATAGGCTAGCTTCTAGGGTTTAGCCTCTCTGATCTCGTGGTAGATCTACTCTTGTACTACCCATATCATCAATATTAATCAAGCAGAGTACGGTTTTACCTCCATCGAGAGGGCCCAACCTGGGTAAAACATCATGTCCCTTGTCTCCTGTTACCATCCGCCTAGACGCACAGTTCGGGACCCCCTACCCGAGATCCGCCGGTTTTGACACCGACATTGGTGCTTTCATTGAGAGTTCCTCTATGTCGTCATCTTTAGGCCCGATGGCTCCTCCGATCATCAACAACGATGCGGTCCAGGGTGAGACTTTTCTCCCCGGACAGATCTTCCTATCAGGCGGCCTTGCACTGCGGGCCAATTCGCCTGGCCATCTGGAGCAGATTGGAAGCTACGCCCCTGGCCATCAGGTCAGATTTGGAAGTTTAAACTACACGGCTGACGTCCGCGGAGACTTGACCTTCGACGTATCCGAGCCACAGCCGAGCGAGCCGCACTGTCACGATGGGCTTGATTTAGCTCTGCCGCCGAACAGTGCCCTGGAGGCTGCAACCGTGACTGCTCCGACCCTTAGCTCGGAGCTAACTGCGCCAATCGAGGACGGGTGGCTGGACACCGCCTCGGGGGCTGTAATCTCTACGGCGATCGAGCCGAATACCAGCCTTGTCCTCCGCGAAGCCCGTGACTCCAAGGTGCCGGACTCCTCTCCGGACTCCGAACCTTCCGCGCCCCTGCCAATCGAATCCGATCGGGCGCCGATCATGGAGTTCGCCGCCGCAGACATCTTTCAGCACTCACCCTTCGGCGACATTCTGAGTTCACTAAGGTCTCTCTCTTTGTTAGGAGAGTCCTGGCCGGATTATGACCGGCATGATTGGGATGCGGACGACGAAGAAATTCGACGCCCACCCACCACCCACTTCGTAGCCGCTATTGACGATTTAACCGACATGCTGGACTTTGACTCCGAAGACATCGACGGTATGGACGACGATGTAGGAGACAAACAGGAACCAGCGCCTATAGGGCACCGGACAACCACCACATCTCACGATGTATACATGGTGGACACACCTAAAAGAAATGACGACGAGGAACAAAGGGACGCAACGAGGGATTGTTCCCTCGAAAAGAAGTCAAAGCGGCGGCGTAAGCGCCGCCCCAAACCCCACCTCGACAGAGACAGCAGCCATACAGCACTCCAGCCACGAGGCGAGGCGAATCAAGGACGATTTAACATGCCATCAAGCAGCCGTCCGAACAGGGCAACTTGGATAAACAAAACGAACAACCCGTCCCCAGCCAAGATAACAGTCCGGACGACCTCACGCCGGACAAGTTGCTGGAGCAGAAGAACCTCCACAAAAGGTTTCGCGCCATCTGCGTGTAGCCCAAAAAGCGTAAGCGAAGCTCAAAACAGCGGAAGATGCACTCAGAATTAGATGGAGCAAAGTACTCAACACCGCAGACAAATACGGCGACAGTCACCACACAAAGAGCTATCCGAAGAGAAAATTACTGCCGGAATTTGATGAGGAGGCCTTAGAGCCCCCGCAATCAAAAAATAAGGAAGCCACCCGGTCGGATAAACAACCCCATGGCCAACATAGAGCGGCAAACGACACCGCACCCAAGCCAGCACGCGATCCACCCAAGGATTTGCATCACAAAGATGGCCCAGCCAGATCTATCTACGGGCCAAGAAAGCAAGCTCTAGAAAGCAATGCAACACAACAAATATCCGAACAACACGGCACACCCAAGTACAGGGGTGCCGCACACCCCCTATGTTTCACCGATGAGGTGCTAGACCATGAATTTCCAGCGGGATTCAAGCCCGTAAACATAGAGGCATACGACGGAACAACAAACCCTGGAGTCTGGATTGAGGATTATATCCTCCACATACACATGGCCAGAGGAGACGACCTCCACGCCATAAAATACTTACCCCTCAAGCTCAAAGGGCCAGCACGGCATTGGCTTAAAAGCCTTCCCGAAAACACCATTGGAAGTTGGGAAGAGCTCGAGGATGCTTTTCGGGAAAATTTTCAAGGGACCTATGTCCGACCTCCGGATGCGATTTATTTAAGTCATATAACTCAACAACCCGGAGAGTCAGCCCGAAACTCGAATAGATTTCTTACTAAAAAGAACCAGATAGTCGACTGTCCGGACGCCGAAGCCTTAGCAGCTTTCAAACACAGCGTTCGAGACGAATAGCTCGCCAGACACCTCGGCCAAGAAAAGCCATGAACAATGGCCGCATTAACAAGCCTCATGACCCGCTTTTGCGCAAGAGAGGATAGTTGGTTGGCAAGATGCAGTACTAGCGACCCAAGTACATCCGAAGTTAGGGATGGAAACGGTAAACCAAGACGCAGCAAGGACCAACGCCGGACCAAGGGAAACAGCCCGACGAGCACGGCAGTCAACGCCGGATTCAAAAGCTCTCGGCAGAATCAGAAAAAGCTGCCCCTCAAGGATAACAGGGACGAGCTATCTAACCTAAACAAAATCTTGGACAAGATATGCCAAATCCACAAGACTCGGGAAGCCTCGCAAACCATACCCACAGAGATTGTTGGGTCTTCAAGCAATCCGGCAAACTCAACGCCGAACACAAGGGGCTCGACACACCAAGCGAGGACGATGACGAACCCCACAAGCAGAGCACCGGAAAACAAAA
Source organism: Aegilops longissima (assembly GCA_021605205.1). Classification (NCBI taxonomy): domain Eukaryota; kingdom Viridiplantae; phylum Streptophyta; class Magnoliopsida; order Poales; family Poaceae; genus Aegilops; species Aegilops longissima. The sequence continues at coordinate 141,380,107 of CM038681.1, forward strand.
GAATTTCCCACAAGAAGTCAAAATAGTAAACTCCCTTCACGTGACAAAAGGGAAAAACAGAGTGGCGCCTATAGAGATACGCGCCATACGGCCTATCCTAGAGGAGTCCCGCCACTGGTTGTTAAAACCAATCACCTTTGACCATCAGGATTACTCTAGAAGTATCCGGAACGCAGGCTGGACTGCCTTGATATTAGATCCGATAATTGACGGACTCCACTTTACACAAGTCCTAATGGACGGCGGTAGTGGTCTAAACCTGCTATATCAGGACACAATCCGCAAAATGGGGATAAACCCAACAAAAATTCGCCATAGCAACACTTCCTTTCAAGGGGTAACGCCAGGCCCAGATGCCCATTGTACGGGTTCTCTCCTGCTAGAAGTTATGTTCGGCTCCCCCGACAACTTCCGCCGCGAAAAGCTAACCTTCCACATCGCCCCATTTACAAGTAGCTATCAAGCACTACTGGGACGCGAAGCTTTTGCCCGCTTTAACGCAATACCGCATTATGCATCTCTTACGCTTAAAATGCCCGGTCCGCGAGGCATCATCTCATTAAAGGGAAATATCGAGTGTTCCTTGAGCGCGGAAGACTGTGCGGCTGCCTTGACAGCCACACACTAAACCGGCTTCACTAATCAAAGCACCTAAATAGGTCGTTCAGACCCCGGACATGGCTAGACGAGTCCGGCGTAAACATACAAGGGCTTACTAGCCGCATACCCCCGTACAAGGGGCTCCGCGCATGTACAACAAGAGACAATAAAGCTCAATTTTACCCATTTTTTGAATTATAATTTGTTTATTTAATATAACATACATTTTTGCACGATATTTTTCAACTAAGTTCCTCTCTTTTACAGATGAACACCGTGCTACACCCGTCCAGGATACGGCACAACGGAGACACGGGCACAGACGTGCAGTAGGGACCCGTTCCAAGGACTCTTTTTAGATTAAGACCCTGCGTAAACCTTTTTCATTGTCTCTTGTTGATACACATCCCCCGGTTTCTTGGTATAACCGAGGAGGAGGCTGGCGTCTTGGCATGTGGCCACGCTGAATTTTGCGCGCACTGACACGTGGGCTTATTACCAAGGGCGTTGTTCAACCTGTTTTCATAAAGACCGAATACCTTAGGGAGTGTTCGCGTCATGAAGTTTGGCCTTATATGCATCAGCTCCAATCATGTCTTTGGTCAAATGTTGGGTTTGCCTGCCCCTGTGTTTTGCTGCCTTACATTCTGCTCTATCGGCTAAGGCGGCACCGGAAGAACTATCATGATTGGGCTTCGGTTCGGCCAGGCGAGCACCTCAGTAGAGAAAGCCAAAAACTGACTGTCATGATATAGCATGAGACTGGTCAACCACTGATGACCCGCCGAATCTTTAGGATTCCTCCAGATAACGAAGGGTCCGCTTCGGCCAGCACACACGCGCCTCGGTTGGGTGAGCGCGGTGCCCCTAGGGGCTATATAGTAGCCCCACCGTCAAACTCCTATGGCTAAGTGAAAGTGATAAAGCATTATAGTCCGGTTGCCTAGTTCGCTGCGCTATCACCTCCTTAATAGGACCAAGACGTTGGACCAAGTGTGAAAATGCGCTTCTGCGAACACCCCGGATTATATGCGTGGGGTCAAGACTGCCATCTTTCAGGTTATACACATATACATTAACGGCCGCATAGGAGGTATTTTAATTTTGAAGGCACAAGTATAAAAAGCTTTTATATTCCTCAAAACATTGTTTTACAATAATACATGTTATTCAACATAATATCCTTCGAGCACTGCGTCTCTATTAAACGAAGCGCCTGCAGAACTTCCCGAAAATAGTGCTCGGCAGTACTCGGCTCCGTCCAATCTTGGGATGCAACAGCGATGGCCTTCATCTCCGCCCAGTATGTCTTGACACCGGCAAGAGCCATCCGCGCATGCTCTATGCACGCTGACCTCTTCATTGCATTGATATGCGGCACCGCACCAAGGAACTGCTGCACCAAGCTAAAATAACTCTTCGGCTCGGGCCTTTCCGGCCACAGATGACTCACGACATACTTCATGGCGAGTCCGGATAACCTATTCAGCTCCGCCCATGCGGCCAAACGATCGGCTAATGGAAGTGGGCGCTTTGGATTGTGGAACTGCGACCAAAAAAGCTTTTCCACTTCGTGATCCTTTTGATCTCGAAAGTGTTCGGCCGCGTCCGCGGCACTCGCCGCCAAGTCCAGGTAAGTGTCCGCCGCACTCCACAGCCGGTCCAATGGAGCATATTTAGGATCCCCGAACTTCATCCGCAGCATAAAGGGCTTTCCAGCCGCGATATCTCCGGCCTGACGTAGCTCCTCCTTCATAGCTCTCATCGTAGAGCGAGTATCCTTGGCCTCGGTAGTGGCCTTCTCCAGGTCCTTCTGTTCCGCCCGATCTTATTTTTCAAGAAGCTTGCAGCGGTTGGCAGCATTCTTCAACTTCACAGCTATCTCGGCCATTTCCTTCTTGCTTCGGCAATGAGCAACCTGTTCGGCTTTCAGCTCTTAGACTGCCTTTAAGGCAGCCTCATCGCTTTTCCTGGCCTACTCCTTGGCTTGGGCAAGTTCTGCCCGAAGGTTCTCCATGGAAGCGGCACCATCTGCATCAAGCACACATGTTGTAAGATACAGGCATCAAGCTCCTCTTACCAGGTGTCTTCGGAGAAATTACATACCTTGTGCCTCGTCAAGCCGCTTGTTGACAAGCGCGATGTCGGCATCTGCCACGTCAAGTTGCCGCTTTAGCTCGGCAAATCCATCAGTCCGGCTAGCCACCGGACACTTCGCCACCTACATAGGAAGGGCAGCATATTATACCTGGGATTATGATCCTCGGCGCGCCGTCATTTTTGACAACTCACAGAGTCTCAGGGGCACTACTAGGAAAAGGGCTATAGATAGGATTGACACTAATGGCGCACCAGGGATGTAGTGCGCCACTACTATATACTAATGGCGCACTAGTTGGTGATGCGCCATTAGTGTGGAAGACACTAATGGCGCACCAGAAAAACGGTGCGCCACTAGTAATAAAGTTTTTTTTCATTTTACATACATACTAATGGCGATCCGACGAAGTGCGCCATTACTAGTTCTAACTAGTAATGGCGCACTAGATGCATAATCGCCATTAGTATATTTTTTTTACTTTTTGCAAAACTACTAATGGCGCACCACCTGCAGGTGCGCCATTAGTAAGCAGGCATACTAATGGCGCATTTGCTGGTGGTGCGCCATTAGTAACCTGGGACCCCAATAAGATATTTTGGACATCCACACCTACCCACTCACTTTCCCCACTTCATTCCCTCCACCTCCTTCTCCAAACTTTCGGCTGCCTCCTCCTCCTCACCTCATTTGCACCATAGATTCATCAAAATGAAGTGGTGAAATTACCTTTTTTTGATAGGTAAGTAAGGGGAAAGCTATCTTCATGTTGTAGATCTACTTCCACACATGAGGATTCTTCCGCAGAAGAACAACTCATATTCGCCTTGTCACAGGGCGTCGAGCACAACCTGATGACCTATGAGGCGTACGATATCAACGGCTACACATTCTACACCGAGAACAAGGACATGAAGAGCGATGGTTATCGAACTTCGGGTAACGATGGAATCCTACACCGACAACGACAAGGACAGATACTACGGAAGGATCGAGGAGATCTGGGAGCTGAGCTACTGCCGAGAGAAGGTCCCATGTTCCGTGTCGATGGGCCAAGAGCATCCTAAAAGAAGACCAGTATTTCACCACCATGGTTATACCCGCCAAATCCAAGATCATGGGCGCAAACGTCACCGCAAAAATGAGCCATGGGTACTGGCTTCCCAAGTGGACCAATGCTTTTTCATTACCAACCCGCCAAAGCCCAGTCGTGTTGTCGGAGGAGAGGAAAAGGACGATCATCGGAATGGATGGAGTAGCCAATGAGCAAGACTTCGACAAGCACGGGCGACCAAGATCGAACATGACGACGATTTATGAAGTAGCAGCACACACCACAAGAAGAAGCAGGACCACCCTACCTAAAGGACGTCCGCTCCACAGAAGAACTCCATTTGCGAAAAAGAAGGGCAAGAAGATTATGAACAGATAGCTAGCTAAGATCGATTGTATTTAAATCGTAGTCTTCATTTCTCGGGCACTTTTTGATATCATGAATATTTTTAAATTTCATGGGCACTTTTTGAATTCATGAATATTTTTTTCAAATTTTATGATATTTTTTCATATTCAATATGAAAAAATATTGAATATTCGTGAGGACACTCGATCTCGATCCCCCTCCCTCTCGATAGCTATCCGATCCCCCTCGCCAGATCCCCCTCGCTGCCGAGCACCCCCCGCACCCTTCCCCGCTCCACCGCCGCCGCCGACACCCCGCACCCCTCCCCCACTTTTTGATGATATTTTCAAATAACAAATTTGATGATATTTTCAATTAACAAAAATTGATGATATCTTCAAAAAAAATTGATGATATTTGATGATATCTTCTGTTCTAGTCCTCATGAAAATAACAAATTTGATAAAAAACAAATTATTAGATGCAACAAGAAATAATGAAAAAAAATTACTAATGGCGCACCCTAGGTGGGTGCGCCATTGCTGTCAGAAAAAAAGTTACTAATGGCGCTCCAGAGGTGGGTGCGCCATTGCTATAAGAAAAAAACTACTAATGGCGCACTGAGGGTCGTGCGCCATTGCTATAGTGTGTACCCTTCGCCCGATCCCCTTCCCTCTCCTCCTCGCCATTCTCTCCCTCGATCCACCGCTGCTCCTTCCCTCGTCCCTCCCTCCACCGCCGGCCGCCGCCGCTTCCCGACCCATCAAGGCCAGCAGCACCCACGCCCCCGCCTCCCTCTCCCTTCCTCCCCTCGAGCTCGCGACCTCCTCAGACGGACGGCGGCGCGAGCCTCCCAAGCTCCTCGACGGACGGGCTCGACGGACGGACGGACGGGCGGGCTAGCCTCGTCAGACGCGCTCGACGGCTGCGCTGAGCCTCCCAGCAGCTGCTGCTCATCGACGACGGTTGTCTCTGTCCCTCCTCCTCTCTCCCCGCTCATCCCCATGCCCCCACGGGGCGGCGACCTAGGGTTAGGAGCAGGAGCTCGCCGCCGCCGCCCCGTCGTGCCGCTGCTGCTGCTTCTTGATCGGTTTTATTAGTTGGGGAATGCGCGTTAGGTTCTTGTTTGTCAGTTAAATTCAGTCACCATTCTGAATTTTGACAAGACTTCACAAACTGCTTCAAAATTAGTCCACACAAACAAGTGCATTTTAATTGTAAAATGGCAAAGATTATGACATGACAAATGCCTAACATGTTTAGTAAACTGTCTGATTGTAGTGCTCAAACAGACAAATGAGTTGTAAATGCCTAACATGTTCAGTAAACATGTTCAGTAAATGCCTAACATGACAAATGCCTACAAATGCCTAACATTTTAATTGTAAATGCCTATTGCAGATCTTGTGAGAATTGTAATGCTCAAACTGTCGATTTAAGAATCAGCTAGCAGATTTTGGTTAGTCAGTAGGAGAGAGTGCCCGCTGATTAGTGTTTAGCATGGAAATGGTGGTCTCAATCGAAGTTGCCACTTGCTACATACACCGTGTTTGATTATTGCCAACGCTCCTTACTTTGATGATTCGAGCTAAACTCTATCACTGTGTTGCAAGGTTACCGTGTCGGAACTTGTAGTCTTCTGAATACCTACAATACCTAGGATGTTGTTGTTAATTCACTTATATTATGTTCCCAGTAGCTACCTGCATTTGTTGGGACCTAAGCTCCATTTGCATTCAGGGTCATATTTTTGCTGAACACTTGATTTGTGTTTCCCTTGGTCCATAAAAAGGTTTTGTTGAATTACTGTGCCGTGAACATAGCAGATCCACCATGGAACTCATTCATATATCTGTTGTGTGTTATTATTCGTCAGTTTTTGTTCTGAAAAAGCTGTGAGTTTTGAGGTGAAGTAGCACGAAACAAAAGTTTGATGTGTTCCAAGTTGAATGACACCATCTCCATGTGTATGCAGTAAGCTGGATGACTAAACTAGCTCATGCTCAAGTTGAATGACACCATCTCCATGTGTATATGATATTGATATGAAAGATGGTGCAAATACAAATCTCCTAATTAGGGAGTTTTTTGAGCTCTTTCTTTTTCATTTCCTACTATCCTTATCCTAATTATCTTAAATTGTTATGATGTGTGTAACAGGATTATATCTTGGATTTGCTAGTGGACTTTGGGAGTTTCTTAGCCAGCTTGGTGACTCCATATTTTCACTATTTCAGCAAGTCTTTTGTAAGCATTAAACTTTCAGACTACATTTTTATCTTATGTGTACATCTGTTTGCTTCCTAAAATAGGAATGGGCCTCCTTTCCTATATATGTGTATGATGATCCTCCTTTCATACAGAGTATAGCACTTGCAGTAGTATGGCACGTGCAGTAGTATGGCACTTGCAGAGTGGTGCCTACGCAAGATACAGCTTCAGATTTGAATTGTTTCAGAAATTGGTATGACCAAAGATGCTATTGTATATAAATGGGTTGTCAGAGAACTGTTCTTCATCTTTACAGTGTTGTTGTATAGAAATATGCTGAATTTTCTGCTCTGATTGTTGCTCAAAGAAATTTAGCAAAAAATGGGGTCCTGGGAGACGCCGTTGCTGCTTGAGGCCCTTGAGAGGCCCTTCGTGTCGTGATGATTTTGCAGGTACCCCGAGAGGCCCTTGAGTTTGCCGGAATGTCGATTAACTTCCGTTCCGGCAAATTTGGGTACTCCATATGTCCTATTTTCAGCAAAGGTCATGCTGAAATTTTCCGTGAATTTTAGCATGACTTTGCTAAAAATTGGCCATATGGGGTACTTGCTACTAATGCATGGGCCGGGGTATCTTAGTACTTAATTAAGTAGGGGTACAATTGGCCTTTCAGTATAGCCTGTTATCATGCATGTTTTATGATCTGTTGTAAGGGTACTAATTGGTCTCTTCTGCTGCTTATCAGAGATGGCGGGAAGCAGCCACCGCCGCTCTGCGACACATGATCTGAGTTGGATGCTTCCAGTTCTTCAAGATCATACTTGGGACTTCAGATCATCCATGACGCAGGTATATAAAACGAGAGATATCCCTTCACCCATCTCATTATGATATTTGTTGTTTGCTACATCACTCATTGTCCCAAACTGCAGAGGCTGCCCGACAGTTTTATGAACATGCCGATGGGTGAAGATCCGCCAATAATGTGAAGCTGCGACAGCCGGCAGCGGGTTTCGCAGCAGTGGGATGTGGAGTTGGTGATCAAGGAGGGCCACATGTACTTGTCTCGTGGGTGGAGAAGTTCTACCGCACTCTCGACTGCGCGGCTGGGGTACTTCCTTCTCTTGAGTGCACGACGACGACGCCAACATGCTCATCATGAAGGTGTTCAACGCGACTATGTGTGTGATGCGCTCGTTGACGATGATGATGCCAGACGCTCGCCTCTTCTTATTCCTCTACATTTGGCTTTGTCTCACATCGATTGTTAACGGTCATTGTTGCATTTGGACAGGTAATGGGAGCAGCAGCAGCGACACTGGCTACAGCCAAAGTAGCAGCGACTATGGCTATAGTGAAAGCAGCAGTGATTCTGGCTATAGCGAAAGCAGCAGCGATTCTGGCTGTAGCGAAAGCAGCAGCGATTCTGGCAGCAGCATAGACAACAAGAAGGATGATCCGGACTGGAGTGCAGGAGAAGAGGAGCAGAGTGGGGATGAGGAGCTGCAGGATGACGATGGGCATCAGGCTGAGGATGACCTAGCGCTGGTGGTGGCTGACCAAGGGCAAGAGATGGTGGTGGCTGACCATGGGCAGGAGATGGTGGTGGTGGCTGACCATGGGCAAGATATGGAGGTGGCTGAGGATGACCTAGTGATGGTCGTGCCCATCCTGCCTGAAGGTGGCCTCGCGATGGTGGTGGTGCCTGACAATGACCACGCACCGGTGGTGGCGCCGGCGATTCCACAGCTGGGCGACATGACCACGCCTATTGTCGTAGAAGACTACATCCCACCGCCTCCATCGCCCACCGCCGCTCTTGGCGATCAGCCGAGGAAGGAGAAGAAGAACAATGAGAACTGAACTATGTCGTATGTCGATCTCCAAAATGATATATATATATATATATATATATATATATATATATATATATATATATATATATATATATATATATATATATATATATTAGTTTCCTATAGGTTAGCTCCAAAATAACTTATGTTAGCACAAAATGATCAAGTTTACATAATAAGTTTATAGTCTTCTTCTTATTCTTCTTATTTTCCAAAATGGCATAGGTTAGCTTCATTCTACCTAAGTTGGCTCTAATATGCTAACTTCGAGCTTATATGCTTAGTTTCCTATAGGTTAGCTCCAAAATAACTTATGTTAGCACAAAATGATCAAGTTTACATAATAATCTTATAGTCTTCTTCTTATTCTTCTTCTTTTCCAAAATGACATAGGTTAAGCTTCATTTTACCTAAGTTGGCTCCAAAATTCTTCTTATTCTTCTTCTAGTGTTCTTCTTCTTCTAGTATTCTTCTAGTCTTCTTCTTCTTCTTCTTCTAACTTCTTGTTTATCGTTTTGCAGATTTGATTTAATTCACGGAAGCTTGCATGGATGGAGCGCTTCTTTTCCATTTGTGTTTTTATTTTGTATCAATGTGAAACTTTTTTGAATTGATGGATAACGGTGTTGGATGAACAATGTGAAACTTTTGTAATATGTAACGATGGAACTATGTGTTGGCTATGTATGTATATATGATGGAACTTGTGTGTTGGCTATGATTGTTATATGGATGCTTGTTGTATATATATGTGTTGGATATCTCATATGTGAAATAGTGACCTGAGATTAAGAAAAGACAAAAAATTGAAAACTTGTTACTAATGGCGACTACCATGTGGTGCGCCATTAGTATAGCGTATAACTAGTGGCGATCAGGCAAAACTAATGGCGCACTATGTGGTGCGCCATTAGTATACCAGATACTAATGGCGCACCAGTGGTGCGCCATTAGTAAAAAATACTAGTGGCGTGATACTAATGGCGCACCTGTAGTGCGCCATTAGTAGGCAAAACAGGTGCGCCATTAGTAGGCCTTTTCCTAGTAGTGGGGCTACTATCTACACAGGGCGCATCTTATATATGCGGAACTGTCAAAAGGTACATCATTTCGCGTACCTCAAAACCTGTCAGTAAACTCCTGACGGCCTCGTACAACCCGCTCTCCGCGGATGAAATCCTTTCAATCACTGTACCCATCAACACACGGTGTTCTTCTGAGATAGACGCCGCCCCGAGCAGATCCTTCAGCTCCTCCGCCGTAAGCAACGGTGCGGACTCGTCCGATGGCCTTTTTCGAAGGCCGGACACGGAGGGCTTTGGGGGGCCATACGACTGCCTTCCGGCCCTGCCGTATTCGGAGAAACCCTCCGTGACGACACCTCATGGTCGCCCGCCTTGCAAGGCGGTATGGCAGGGGGAGGCGTTCCGCTCTCCATCATCTCCCACGAAGATCCTCAAGATGAGCTCTGAGAAGGGCTGAGATCCGAACTACAAGGTAAAATTTCGGTTATCTTCCTCAGAAATAGAACAGGGATGTCTCTCATTTTAAAACTCCCCTCACTACTTACGGCTCGATGGAGGGCTGACCCCCTTGGGGGCACAGTACGGCCGAGGCATCCCCCGGCGCAGGACCCTCTGACGAAGATTTCTTCCCCCGCTTTGAGACCATGGTCTCCGGGTCTTGAGGCGGTCCTCTTCTTCCCCGGATAGAGGAATTCTCGATTCCTCCTTTCCCGACAGCCTCCTTCGGGAGGCGGTAGCTTTTGTTCCCCTTCACCTTCTTCCAAAGGTGCAACCTCCAACATCTGGTTAACACGGGATCCGGCGTGGTCTCAGGGAGGGGGGCCGGCCACCTGATTAGCTTTGCTTTCGCTATCCACTCCTGTTTAAGGGATAGCTCTTTTAAGGGCAATTTTATGATAAATATACGGATAGCGTGTTCGGGTACAGGGCTACTTACTTGAGTACCCGGGCGATTGCAGCTCAGACCTGCGTCCTCGTTCGAGTCCGGACACATTGCTTGTGATCCGAAGAACAATTTGTACATCTCCATGGGTGTCACGCCCGTAAAATGTTGAGGGCTCGTGGTCCTCCGGATTAAACTCCCAGGCGGAGGGGGGCGCTTGCAGGCAGGGTGCGGCGAATCAACATGACCTGCGTCACTACAGCCAGATTGATGTCTCTTTCTAGGAGATCTCGAATGCGGCCCTGCAACAAGGGCACGTCCTTGGACGGCCCCCAGTTAAACACTTTATTGACCCATGATGCTAGCTGTGGTGGGGTACCCGAGCGAAAGGCAGGTGGCGCCACCCACTTGGTGCCCCTGGGAGCTGTGATATAAAACCACTCTCGTTGCCATAAGCTGAACTCCTCTTGAAAAGAGCCCTCGGGCCATGGAGCGTCAAGATTCTTGCTTATAACAGCACCTCCGCACTCCAAGTGCTGCCCTCGATCATCTTCGGCTCTACTTTGAAGGTATTAAGCCACAATCCAAGTGAGGAGTAATACGGAGGAAGGCTTCACACGACAATGAACGATGAGATGTGGAGGATGGACTCGGAGCCAAGTCGTGAAATTCCAGCCCATAATAAAACAGGAGCCCCTCACGAAGGGGTCCGTCGGGAAGCCTAGCCCCCGATGGAAATGAGACGCGAACACCACGCTCTCGCCAGGCTTGGGAGTGGGAATAACCTGCCCTTTAGGAGGCAGCCTATGCGGGATTTCTCCGGTTAGATACCTGGCATCTCTTAGCTTTAGCACGTCTTCTTCCATAACGAAGGAAGCATCCATCGGCCTTGAAGGTCGGAGCCGGACATCATCGAAGGTCGGAAGCGCCTGAATCTGGAGCTTTGGGTGTTGGAACTCGAGGTGGGAGGCGGATTCGATTGAGATTGAAAGAAAGGAGTAGAGCCTTGGTCTCTTTATAAAGAGGTTGAATACCAAGAGCCCTCCCCATGACCGTTTGGGACTCGCCTTCGATTGAGGAGACATATCAACGGGCACGATTGGGTTACCCACGCCCGTATTGATGAGAATCCCGGAATAAGGGGACACAATCTCTGCTTCGACAAGACGTGCCAAGGAAACCGCCTCGCTAAACGCTACTGAGGTGGGACAAGAAACGATTCAATAAAGACTTGGCTGTGGTGTGATGTCATGCTATGGAATACGCCAGCAGATTAGATTTGTGCAAATATTATTCTCTCTACGGTGGTATGTGGAACTTGTTTTGCAGAGCTGGACACTGTCCTTGTGTTCAAAATCTTCTATGAAGTATTCGGAGGAGGAACCCGCCTTGCAATGCCGAAGACAATCTGCGCGCCGGACTCATCGTCATTGAAGCCTGGTTCAGGGGCTACTGAGGGAGTCCTAGATTAGGGGGTGTCCGGATAGACGGACTATAACCTTTGGCCGGACTCCTGGACTATGAAGATACAAGATTGAAGACTTCGTCCCGTGTCCGGATGGGACTTTCCTTGGCGTGGAAGGCAAGCTTGGCGATACGGATATGTAGATCTCCTCCCATTGTAACCGACTCTGTGTAACCCTAGCCCTCTCCGGTGTCTATATAAACCGGAGGGTTTTAGTTCGTAGGACGAAAAACAATCGTACCATAGGATAGCTTCTAGGGTTTAGCCTCTCTGATCTCGTGGTAGATCTACTCTTGTACTACCCATATCATCAATATTAATCAAGCAGGAGTAGGGTTTTACCTCCATCGAGAGGGCCCGAACCTGGGTAAAAACATCGTGTCCCTTGTCTCCTGTTACCATCTGCCTAGACGCACAGTTCGGGACCCCCTACCCGAGATCCGCCGGTTTTGACACCGACAGGCATCCACCACGGAGGGCTTCTACATCAACACCATAGCCTCTCCGATGAAGTGTGAGTAGTTTACTTCAGACCTTCGGGTCCATAGCTAGTAGCTAGATGGCTTCTTCTCTCTTTTTGGATCTCAATACAATGTTCTCCCCCTCTCTCGTGGAGATCTATTCGATGTAATCTTCTTTTTGCGGTGTGTTTGTTGAGACCGATGAATTGTGGGTTTATGAGCCAGCTTATCTATGAATAATATTTGAATCTTCTCTGAATTCTTTTATGTATGATTGGTAGTTCTTGCAATGGGAGAAGTGCATGGCTTTGGGTTCAATCTTGCGGTGTCCTTACCCAAAGGATGTAAAGGGTTGCAAGGCACGATTGTATTGTTGCCATCGAGGATAACAAGATGGGGTATTTATCATATTGCATGAATTTATTCCTCTACATCATGTCATCTTGCTTAAGGCGTTACTCTGTTTTTAACTTAATACTCTAGATGCATGCTGGATAGCGGTCGATGAGTGGAGTAATAGTAGTAGATGCAGAATCGTTTCGGTCTACTTGTCACGGACGTGATGCCTATATACATGATCATACCTAGATATACTCATAACTATGCTCAATTCTGTCAATTGCTCAACAATAATTTGTTCACCCACCGTAGAATATCTATGCTCTTGAGAGAAGCCACTAGTGAAACCTATGGCCCCCGGGTCTATTCTCATCATATCAATCTCCATCACTTTAATACTTGCTTTGTTTTTACTTTTCACTTTGCATCTTTATACCAAAAATACCAAAATTGTTATCTTTATCAGATCTCACTCTCGTAAGTGACCATGAAGGGATTGACAACCCCTAATCGCGTTGGTTGCGAGTAGCTATCGTTTTGTGCAGGTACGAGGGACTTGTGCGTGGCCTCCTACTGGATTGATACCTTGGTTCTCAAAAACTGAGGGAAATACTTACGCTACTTTGCTGCATCATCCGCTCCTCTTTGGGGAAAACCAACGCAAGCTCAAGATGTAGCAAGAAGGATTTCTGGCGCCGTTGCGAGGGAGTCTACGCAAAAGTCAACATACCAAGTACCCATCACAATCCCTATCTCTCGCATTACATTATTTGCCATTTGCCTCTCGTTTTCCTCTCCCACACTTCACCCTTGCCGTTTTATTCTCCCTCTCTTTTCCGTTCGCCTTGATGTCTTTCTTGGCTCGTTTGCTCGTTTGGTTGAAATAGTTGAGTATTTATTCCTAAACAAAGAAGCTAATATCTATGGATCCTCATCCGCTTGCCAATCTTTTTAAGAGATCCAATTATGATGAACCAATTCCTAGGGATTTGGATGCACTAGTTTATCTTTATAAGGTTTTGCCTGAAATCCGTGAAGTGACTCATGATAGATCTTTGAATAAAAAGCATGATTGCAATGACTTTATTATAAATTCTTTTGATGTCAATTGTGCTAATAAGATGCAAAACCCTAAGCTTGGGGATGCTAGTTTTGCTATGTCTACTACTTGTTGCAATGATCATGATTGGGGTGATTCTTCTTATGATCTTGAAAATTTATTTAAGCCCCATGATGAATATGAGATTGATAATATTGTTTGCAATAATATTAAAAGTGGGTTTGGAAAGGCATGACTTTAGTTAATGATAATCCCACTATTTTGGAAGAGTGTCAACTTCACATGCATGTGGATCGTGTTGAGCATATGTTATGTGATAGCTATATTGTTGAATTTTCTTATGATCCTACATGTAATTATTATGAGAGAGGAAAATGGGGTTATAGAAATTTTCATGTTACTAAATCACCTCTCGTTATGTTGAGATTACTATTGTTCTTTTCCGCTTCCTTGCATATGCTAGTTTTTGCTTGCTATGATAATTTGTTTTTCTATAAGATGCCTATGCATAGGAAGTATGTTAGACTTAGATGTGTTTGTCACGTGTTTTATGATGCTCTCTTTGTGCTTCAATTCTGATCTTTCATGTGAGCATCATTAAAATTATCAATGCCTAGCTAAAAGGCTTTAAAGAAAAGCGCTTGTTGGGAGACAACCCAATATTTTTCCTTGCTGCTTAGTAATAAATAATCCATCTAGCCTCTGTTTAGATGTGGTTTTATCTTTTAGTTAGTGTTTGTGCCAAGTTAAACCTATTGGATCTTCTTGGATGATAGTTATTTGATCTTGCTGTAATTTCCAGAAACTTTGCGCTCAGTGCCCGAATTGTTAAAAATAACCAGAACGTGATAAAATACTGATTCCAATTGATGCTGATCAACAAACAAATTTTCCAGATCGTCTAATTTTGGTAGAATTTTTTGAGTTCCAGAAGTTTGCGTTAGTTACAGATTACTACAGACTGTTCTGTTTCTGACAGATTCTGTTTTGCGTGTGTTGTTTGCTTATTTTGATGAATCTATGGCTAGTAAAATAGTTCATGATCCATAGAGAAGTTGGAATACAGTAGGTTTAACACCAATATAAATAAAAAATGAGTTCATTACAGTACCTTAAAGTAGTCTGTTGTTTTCTTTCTCTAATGGAGCTCACGAGATTTCTATTGAGTTTTGTGTTGTGAAGTTTTCAAGTTTTGGGTGAATTCTTTTGATGGATTATGGAACAAGGATTGGCAAGAGCCTAAGCTTGGGGATGCCCATGGCACCCCCAAGATAATCCGAGGACACCAAAATTAAAGCTCGGGATGCCCTGAAGGCATCCCTCTTCGCCCACTTCCATCGGTAATTTACTTGGAGCTATATTTTATTCACCACATGATAAGTGTTTTGCTTGGAGCGTCTTGTATTATTTGCGTATTTGCTTGTTAGTTTACCACAATCATCCTTGCTGTACACACCTTTTGAGAGAGCCATACATGAATTGGAATTTGATAGAATACTCTATGTGCTTCACTTATATCTTTTGAGCTTGATAGTTTTGCTCATAGTACTTCACTGATATCTTTTGAGCGTGATAATTTTTGCTCTAGTGCTTCACTTGGATCTTTTAGAGCATGGTGGTGGATTTTTTTTAAAGAAACTTGATCTCTCATGCTTCACTTAGATTATTTTGAGAGTCGTTAATAGCATGGTAATTTGCTTAATGTTAATATACTTGGTATTCAAGATATGTGAAACTTTCTTTTGAGTGCGTTGAATACTAAGATAAGTTTGATGCTTGATAATTGTTTTGAGATATGAAGATGGTGATATTAGAGTCATGCTAGTTGACTAGTTGTGAATTTAAAGAATACTTGTGTTGAAGTTTGTGATTCCCGTAGCATGCACGTATGGTGAACCGTTATGTGATGAACTCGGAGCATGATTTATTTATTGATTGTCTTCCTTATGAGTGGTGGTCGGGTGTAGCGACCAGACCCGAATGGATCAAGTCTCTGTGCTCAGTGTCATCCCTGGATCAGTAATGCTGACACCACACAGTACTTCGAAGGATTTATAGCAGAGTAGCAATCACACACTTATTACATCGTTGTCCACAAGGGAACTTAATACAATAATATGGCTTAAGGCCATCTAATAATAACATCGGAAGGCTTGGAAGATAAGTGAGTCCATCAACTCCATCGGCATCACTGAGTATAGAACCACGACCTAACACCTTACTCGTCGTCTGAAAAGTCTGCAACGTGAAAGTTGCAGCCCGAAAACGGGTCAGCACATGGAATATGCTGGCAATATAACACATGGAGAGCAATGAAAGAATAAGCCTATACTACATGCATATATGGCTGGTGGTAAAGCTCTATGGTTACATTTTTTGCATAAAGCTAGTTTTTCCCTACAACAAAGAAATAATTTTTATTTAACTATCATGGTGGTTGTTAAACATTGAGAATGGTTGACAGCATCCTCAATCCCAATTAAAAAGGTACTCATCAAAATCCCAATAACTTTTATTAGAAGTAACATGTTGAGATTCACATGATATTCAATTACCAGATACTCAAAACGTCCATAACCGGGGACACGGCTAATCATGATTAGTTTATACACTCTGCAGAGGTTTGCACAGGGAAAACTCGAATAACCGATCTAACCAGAGAGTTCAACTTAAGAACCCTGGTTGCAAAAGAATCGAATCAAATAAAGCATCGAAAGTCGAAACTCGAGAGAGAACGACTCGGTTTAGCAATCTGAAACTAGGTCAAAATTTTACAGTAGAAAAACTTTATTTAAGTAGGTTAGTCGGAACGGTGGTTTCGTAACGAAACTCTAGGCGCTTGAATCACCTGATTCCGATAAACGAGCGAGAAAATAAACAGATTTGAAAATCGAATCGGAAATCGAAATCAGAAAAATAACGGATTAAATCCGATTAAAAGAAAACGACGAACAGATTAAACAGCGGTCGTTCCTTAACAGAACTAATCCAACGAACACGTTCATTAAAACGAACGGTTCGGTGAACGTTCACTAAATAAGAAAACCGAAAAAAAAACCAATCTAGGTTTTTTTTTAAAAAAAAAACCGAACAATGCAAAAAAACCGGATCGGTTTTAAAACAAAACCGGATCGGAACGGGGCGGCGAGGTCGGCTACCTCCGGCGAGGTCACCGGCGGGGCTCCGGCCTCCGGTGGGGCGGCGGCGGGGTCCGCGGGGTCGGCGGGTCGCTCGGTGGCGAGGGCGGCGTCCGGCGACGGCAGGCGGCGGCGGCGGCCTTGGCAGGCGGCGGGCTCGGGTGAGGGCGGCGGCGGCTCTCGGGTGAGGGGAGAGGAGGCGGCGGGGTTAAATAGGAGGGGGTGCTGCCTTGGGGAGGGGCAAGCCAGGGGCGGCGGCGGCGGCGCTCTCCTCATGGGCGCGGTGAGGAGGAGGTGGTTGGGCCGGGCGGCGGTGGGTGGGCCCTTGGCCCGGTAGCGGGCGCGCTTTTAAACAAAACTAAACGAAAATAAAATCAAACCAAACGGACTCCAAATTAAATAAAATTAATTTTCCCCGACTCCTAAAAATGAGTCGAACAAAATGAACTTTAAAACGGGGCAAATATGCATATTTTTAAAATGCTCATTTTTTGCCTAAAGCAAATAAACTTTCGAAAAACCAAAATTTGACTTATTTATAATATCTTCATTTTTCCTAAATGTTGGGAAAGTCGTATTATTCCCTCTCTTAAATTTTTGTATCGGAAAAACTTTTGAAGATAAATAAATAAATCAAATGATCCTATTTTCAAAATTTGAAAAATCCCAAATATGAAAATAATGAAATCTCCAACTTCTCCGAGGGTCCTTGAGTTGCGTGAAATTTTCTTGGATCGGAAAATGCGAGAAAATATGATATGCATGATGACCTAATGTATAACATTCCAAATTGAAAATTTGGGATGTTACAAACCTACCCTTAAGATGAATCTCACCCTCGAGATTCGGGTTAACTAGAAAATAGGTGAGGGTGGTCCTTACAAAACTTCCTCTCTTTCCTGTGTGGCTTCATCTTCAGTGTGGTGGCTCCACTGAACCTTGCAAAACTTGATAACCTTGCTGCGAGTAACTCTGCTAGCATAATCGAGAATCTTAACCGGTTTTTCCTCATATGTTAAATCATCCTTCAACTGAATTGCTTCCAGTGGCACTGTGTCTCTTAACGGTACCTCTGCTATCTCGGGGGGACATTTCTTCAACTGAGAAACATGGAATACATCATGAACTCCTGACAGTCCTTCTGGCAATTCCAACTTATAAGCAACTTCTCCCATGCGTTGCAAAATATTATATGGTCCAACGAAACGTGGTGCTAACTTTCCTTTAACTCCAAAACGTTTAACTCCTCGAAGCGGGGATACTCTAAGATATACTCTGTCTCCAACTTCATACTCAATCGCTTTGCGCTTTGAATCGGCATAGCTCTTTTGTCTGGACTGGGCTACCTTGAGCCTCTCTCGAATCAGTTTAACCTTCTGCTCAGACTCCTTAATCAAATCTGGTCCAAACAATTGACGATCTCCAGTTTCGTCCCATGACAATGGTGTCCTGCACCTTCTTCCATACAGAGCCTCGAAAGGTGCCATCTTCAAGCTGGTTTGGTAACTGTTGTTGTAGGAGAATTCTGCATACGGTAAATTATCATCCCAACTAGATCCATAATCTAGTGCACAAGCTCTCAGCATATCCTCCAAAATCTGATTGACTCTCTCAGTCTGTCCATCCGTCTGTGGGTGGAAAGCTGTACTGAATTCCAATCGGGTTCCCAATGTTTCGTGCAACTGGTTCCAAAATTTTGAGGTAAATTGGGTTCCTCTGTCTGATACGATGCTCCTCAGAACTCCGTGTAAGCACACAATTCTGGTCATGTATATCTTTGCCAACTTAGCACTGCTATAGGTAGTCTTGACTGGAATGAAATGAGCTACCTTCGTCAAGCGGTCGACTATAACCCAAATCGAGTCATATCCTGAACGGGTCTTTGGCAAACCTGTGATGAAATCCATGCCTAGTTTATCCCACTTCCATTCGGGTATCGGCAATGGTTGTAACAATCCGGCTGGCTTCTGATGCTCTGCTTTTACTTTTTGACATACATCACAAACTGCTACATACTCCGCAATATCCTTCTTCATTCCGGTCCACCAGAAAGTATTCTTCAAATCCAAATACATCTTGGTATTTCCGGGTGAATCGAATAGGGTGAATCATGGGCTTCTTGTAAAATCAACTTCCGATCTCTCGGGTTATTGGGCACATAAACAGGGTCTTCAAACCATAGGGTATCGTGCTCATCCTCACGAAATCCTTTAGCTTTTCCTTTGCTCATTTTCTCCTTTATAGAGGCAACTTCCTTATCGCCTTTTGGGCTTCTCGATTTTGTCCATTAGTGTTGACTGAATCTCCAATGCTGCTACATAGCCTCTTGGAACTATTTCCAAACATAGCTCTCGAAGGTCCTCGGCTAACTCATTTGGTATCCCTCCCATCATTAGGGTATTGACGTGGCTCTTACGGCTCAATGCGTCCGCTACGACATTAGCCTTTCCGGGGTGATAATGCAATCTCATATCATAATCCTTGATAAGCTCTAACCATCTCCTTTGTCTGAGATTCAATTCCTTCTGTGTGAAAATGTACTTCAAACTCTTGTGATCCGTGTACACTTCACAATGATTTCCAATGAGAAAATGTCTCCATGTCTTTAAAGCATGCACAACGGCTGCTAATTCCAAATCATGTGTGGCATAATTCAACTCATGGGGCTTAAGTTGTCGTGAAGCATACGAAACAACTCTTCCTTCCTGCATAAGCACTGCTCCAAGTCCTCGACGTGAAGCGTCGCAATACACCTCATAATCCTTAGTCTGATCTGGCAATATCAAAACTGGTGAGGTAACCAATCTTTTCCTCAACTCCTGAAAACTTGCCTCACAGTCCTCAGTCCATATGAATTTGTTATCCTTCTTCAACAATTCCGTCATAGGCTTTGCAATCCTTGAGAAATTCTCAATGAATCTTCGGTAGTATCCTGCGAGTCCAAGGAAACTCCGAATCTCTCCAACTGTCGTTGGTGCTTCCCATTTGGTTACGGTCTCAACCTTTGTGGGGTCAACTGCTATTCCTTCTCCGGATATAACATGTCCGAGAAATCCAACTTCCTTTAACCAAAACTCTCATTTGTTGAACTTGGCATACGACTGGTGTTCCTCGCCTTCTCAAAACCAATCGCAAATGTTCCTTGTGTTCCTCTTCATTCTTCGAGAAAATCAAAATGTCATCAATGAACACCACGATTTAACTTATCCAAAAACTCCATAAACACTTTGTTCATCAGGTTCATGAAATAGGCTGGTGCGTTAGTCAGTCCAAATGACATAACGGTATACTTGTACAATCCATATCTCGTGGTAAAAGCTGTCTTGGGTATGTCTTGCTCCCGAATCTTCAACTGATGGTACCACGATCAGAATCGATCTTGGAAAACACCTTAGCTCCTTGCAAACGATCAAACAGATCATTTATCATAGGTAGTGGGTACTTGTTCTTGATTGTTACTTCATTCAATCCACGATAATCAACAACCATTCTTAATGATCCATCCTTCTTCTCCACTAACAATACGGGTGATCCCCAAGGTGAAGAACTTGGGCGTATAAAACCTTTATCCAATAGTTCCTTAATCTGTTTCTTGGTTTCCGCCAAATCTCGTGCGGGTATCCTGACGGTCGCTTCGATATCGGGCCTGTTCACGCAACAGCTCGATCAAAACTCAATGTCTCTATCCGTGGCATTCACGCAACTCTTCCGAAATACATCAGAAAATCCTTCACCATCGGTACTTCTTCCCGCACCACTCTTGATAAGCAATTAACTTGTGCTCTCCTCGGCTCGTGCCGTGATACATACTTGATCCTTCTTCCTTCCGTGTGGTGAGCAAAATTGACTTTGTGGTGCAATCTATGTTTCCTCCATACCTTGATAACCAATCCATTCCTAATATCACATCCAATCCTTGGGATTCCGAACTATTAGGTCCGAGGGGAAAACATAGTGTCCAATCCTTAATGGCAATCGATCACACCATTTACTAGCCATGTATTCTGCCTCGGGTGAGGTTACTAGCATGGGTGACCTAAGGGCTTGGGTTGGTAACTTGTACTTATCCACAAATCCCTTGATATGTATGAATGCGATGCACCAAGATCGAAAAGAACAACTGCAGAAAGGACTTAACCAAAACTTACCGACATCGTGCATCGGGCTGATCTTCAACCTCCTCCACATCAATGTGGTTCACCCGTCCCCTGTTGAAAGGGTTGGGCTTCTTTCCGAGCTTCCATTGCCATTTCCATTCGCGGCTTCGGACAGTCATTGGCATAATGCCCATCTTGCGGCACTTAAAGCAAGTAATGTGACTCAGGTCTACTTTGGATGGTGTTGACGGGTTGTGCGGTTCTGTCCATTGCTTCCTCCATTCCTGCTCCCATTCTTGGTGCCATTATGGTTATGCGAATTACCTCCTCCATGGGTATGCTGAAACTGAATTCCTGATTTAGGGGTATAACGAGGCTTCTGCTGGGCTCCGGGGTTATCTTCCCCTGCCCATTCTTCCTCTTGCGGTTCTCAATTTGTCTGCTGCTTTCCTTCAATCATGAGGGCTCGGTCTACCAACTCCTGGTAGTTGTTGAAACTTGCTACCATCAACGGCATGTCAGACTCATCATTCAGTCCTTCTGAAACTTCTCTGCTTAGCTGCATCCAGAGCAACGCTATCCGGGGCATAACGTGCTAATTTACTAAAGTCATCCACATACCGGCCAACAGTCCTTCCTCCTTGGCGTAAGTTGCGAAACTCACGCTTCTTCATGGCCATAGCTCCTGCTGAAACATGGGCAGTGCGAAAAGCTTGCTGAAACTGGTCCCATGTGACAGTGTCTACGGGGTAAGTGGCTGTAAAATTTTCCCACCATGCTGCTGCGGGTCCTTCAAGCTGATGTGCTGCAAACTTCACTCTTTCACCATCTGTGCATCTTGCAGTGGTCAACTCCCTTCCTATCTTGCGGAGCCAATCATCTGTCACAATCGGCTCGGTGCTACTGGAATATACCGGCGGATTCAGTCTAAGGAAACGAGTCAGGTGATCCGCAGGTGGTGGTGGTGGTGGGTTGTTGTTGTTGTTGTTGTTGCCCTGGTTCTGCACCAATGTTTGAATCAGGTATTCTCGCTGCTGGATCAATTGGGTGATCTCTCAGGGAAAACGAATCCGGATCGCGTCTCGGAGGCATCGATGGGTTTAGAAGAGACGAGAATTTATAATGGATTGAGGTCTAAGGGAAAATCACTACCCAAATGCACATGAGCAAATGCACACAAAATCACTTCATTCAATCAAACAAGGGCTTACAACGATCTAACTATCGCAAAGTGCGTGTACTAAAATGTTTACATGGAGGGAATACTACTAATATGTGGGGGGACTTCTACTAATTTGAACCGGTGGAAGACTCCATGATGTCTGCTCCAGCTTCGTCTTCAAAGTCGGGTTCACTTGGATCCGAATCGGTGTCGTCGATGTTGATGTAGTCGCTTGGGCTACCGACATACTGGTCTTCATTCCTGAGCGCCAACTTCTTCTTGAGTTCTTCGATCTCGTACTTAAGATCGTTATTGTGTCTTGCCAGAGCTACAATCTCGTCCATGTAGTCCTTGCGTGTAGTCTTTAGTTCTCCTTCCAGTTCGATGATCCTTCCCTTTGCATTCTGCAACTCCAACATATCATTGCACATTTGGTTCTCCTGGCGTCGAATGTGCTGATTTAACTCCTGGATGAAAGCTGCAATGGACCTATCCTTCTTGGTGCTGACTATGTCCCATTTGTCATCTCGGCGTCCGGAAATCTGGTAGATAGTGTCCTTGAGGTCTTCTTGATAAACTTCTCCAATGCGTCCCATGGTGATGTGAGCTGCCATGCTCTTTCCTGCACTCCAAGTTGGTGCAATCGAAAACACTATCTATAGGCTTGGTGATTGGGGCTAATGTCCTTCCCGAACATGAGCTTGAATCTTCCAGCCTCCTCTTGAGCAGAGTGGCGTTGAAAGTTCCGGTGAAGCTGGGTAATCCAATGTTCGTGTGCTTGGTAACTTCCTTCAAGTGAAATCCAAAAGGTGTGCCTTCATCTGGTTGGGTGTACTTGATCTTCGCGTCCGTCATCCTAAGAGTAGAAAAGATGAGGAGTTAGAAAATGGGAAGAGAGTAGTGATCTATGGCTTTAACTTAGTGGTCGTGTCCTAAAGTCAGCAGGTGTGCTCGATACCATCTCTGTGGCGACCAGACCGAATGGATCAAGTCTCGTGCTCGATGTCATCCTGGATCAATAATGCCGACACCACACAAGATTTCAAGGATTTATAGCAGAGTAGCAATCACACACTTATTACATCGTTGTCCACAAGGGAACTTAATACAATAATATGGCTTAAGGCCATCTAATAATAACAATGAAGGCTTGGAAGATAAGTGAGTCCATCAACTCCATCGGCATCATCGAGTATAGAACCACGACCTAACACCTTACTGTCAATCAAAAGTCTCATAACGTGAAAGTTGCAGCCCAAAACGGGTCAGACATGGAATATGCTTGGCAATATAACACATGGAGAGCAATGAAAGAATAAGCCTATACTACATGCATATATGGCTGGTGGTAAAGCTCTATGGTTACATTTTTGCATAAAGCTAGTTTTTCCCTACAACAAAGAAATAATTTTTATTTAACTATCATGGTGGTTGTTAAACATTGAGAATGGTTGACAGCATCCTCAATCCCAATTAAAAAGGTACTCATCAAAATCCCAATAACTTTTATTAGAAGTAACATGTTGAGATTCACATGATATTCAATTACCAGATACTCAAAACGTCCATAACCGGGGACACGGCTAATCATGATTAGTTTATACACTCTGCAGAGGTTTGCACAGGGAAAACTCGAATAACCGATCTAACCAGAGAGTTCAACTTAAGAATCCTGGTTGCAAAAGAATCGAATCAAATAAAGCATCGAAAGTCGAAACTCGAGAGAGAACGACTCGGTTTAGCAATCTGAAACTAGGTCAAAATTTTACAGTAGAAAAACTTTATTTAAGTAGGTTAGTCGGAACGGCGGTTTCGTAACGAAACTCTAGGCGCTTGAATCACCTGATTCCGATAAACGAGCGAGAAAATAAACAGATTTGAAAATCGAATCGGAAATCGAAATCAGAAAAATAACGGATTAAATCTGATTAAAAGAAAACGACGAACAGATTAAACAGCGGTCGTTCCTTAACAGAACTAATCCAACGAACACGTTCATTAAAACGAACGGTTCGGTGAACGTTCACTAAATAAGAAAACCGAAAAAAAATAAACCAATCTAGGTTTTTTTTTTAAAAAAACCGAACAATGCAAAAAACCCGGATCGGTTTTAAAACAAAACCGGATCGGAACGGGGCGGCGAGGTCGGCTACCTCCGGCGAGGTCACCGGCGGGGCTCCGGCCGGGGCGGCGGCGGGTCCGCGGGTCGGGGGGTCGCTGGGTGGCGAGGGGCGGCGTCGTCCACGACGGCAGGCGCGGCGGCGGCTTTCTAGCAGGCGGGCGGCGGCTCGGGTGAGGGCGGCGGGGCGGCTCGGGGTGAGGGGAGAGGAGGGGCGGGGGGTTAAATAGGAGGGGGTGCTGCCTTGGGGAGGGGGCAAGCCAGGGGGCGGCGGCGGGGGTCCGAGCCGACTCGGCGGCGCGGCGGCATGGCGGTCCTCCATGGGCGCGAGGGGAGGGAGGTGGTTGGGCCGGGCGGCGGTGGGCTGGGCCCTTGGCCCAGGCGGGCGGCGTTTTTTTTTAAACAAAACTAAACGAAAATAAAATCAAACCAAACGGACTCCAAATTAAATAAAATTAATTTTCCCCGACTCCTAAAAATGAGTCGAACAAAATGAACTTTAAAACGGGGCAAATATGCATATTTTTAAAATGCTCATTTTTTTGCCTAAAGCAAATAAACTTTCGAAAAACCAAAATTTGACTTATTTATAATATCTTCATTTTTCCTAAATGTTGGGAAAGTCGTATTATTCCCTCTCTTAAATTTTTGTATCGGAAAAACTTTTGAAGATAAATAAATAAATCCAAATGATCCTATTTTCAAAATTTGAAAAATCCCAAATATGAAAATAATGAAATCTCCAACTCTCTCCGAGGGTCCTTGAGTTGCGTGAAATTTTCTTGGATCGGAAAATGCGAGAAAATATGATATGCATGATGACCTAATGTATAACATTCCAAATTGAAAATTTGGGATGTTACAAACCTACCCCCTTAAGATGAATCTCGCCCTCGAGATTCGGGTTGGCTAGAAAATAGGTGAGGTGGTCCTACAAAACTTCCTCTCTTTCCTGGTGGCTTCATCTTCATGTGGTGGCTCCAATCGAACCTTGCAAAACTTGATAACCTTGCTGCAGTAACTCGCTAGCATAATCGAGAATCTTAACCGGTTTTTCCTCATATGTTAAATCATCCTTCAACTGAATTGCTTCCAGTGGCACTTTGTCTCTTAACGGTACCTCTCGCTATCTCGGGGACATTTCTTCAATCGAGAAACATGGAATACATCATGAACTCCCGACAGTCCTTCCGCAATTCCAACTTATAAGCAACTTCTCCCATGCGTTGCAAAATATTATATGGTCCAACGAAACGTGGTGCTAACTTTCCTTTAACTCCAAAACGCTTAACTCCTCAAGCGGGGATACTCTAAGATATACTCTGCTCCAACTTCATACTCAATCGCTGCGCTTTGAATCGGCATAGCTCTTTTGTCCGGACTGGCTACCTTGAGCCTCTCTCGAATCAGTTTAACCTTCTGCTCGCACTCCTTAATCAAATCTGGTCCAAACAATTGACGATCTCCGTTTAGTCCCATGACAATGGTGTCCTGCACCTTCTTCCATACTGAGCCTCGAAGGTGCCATCTTCAAGCTGGTTTGGTAACTGTTGTTGTAGGAGAATTCTGCATACGGTAAATTATCATCCCAACTAGATCCATAATCTAGTGCACAAGCTCTCAAAGATATCCTCCAAAATCTGATTGACTCTCTCGGTCATCCATCCGTCTGTGGGTGGAAAGCTGTCTCAATTCCAATCGGGTTCCCAATGTTTCGTGTAACCGGTTCCAAAATTTTGAGGTAAATTGGGTTCCTCTATTCGACACGATGCTCCTCGTAACTCCGTAAGCACACAATTCTGGTCATGTATATCTTTGCCAACTTAGCACTGCTATAGGTAGTCTTGATCGGAATGAAATGAGCTACCTTCGTCAAGCGGTCGACTATAACCCAAATCGAGTCATATCCTGAACGGGTCTTTGGCAAACCTGTGATGAAATCCATGCCTAGTTTATCCCACTTCCATTCGGGTATCGGCAATGGTTGTAACAATCCGGCTGGCTTCTGATGCTCTGCTTTTACTTTTTGACATACATCACAAACTGCTACATACTCCGCAATATCCTTCTTCATTCCGGTCCACCAGAAAGTATTCTTCAAATCCAAATACATCTTGGTATTTCCTGGGTGAATCGAATAGGGTGAATCATGGGCTTCTTGTAAAATCAACTTCCTGATCTCTGGGTTATTGGGCACATAAACAGGGTCTTCAAACCATAGGGTATCGTGCTCATCCTCACGAAATCCTTTAGCTTTTCCTTTGCTCATTTTCTCCTTTATAGAGGCAACTTCCTTATCTGCCTTTTGGGCTTCTCTGATTTTGTCCATTAGTGTTGACTGAATCTCCAATGCTGCTACATAGCCTCTTGGAACTATTTCCAAACATAGCTCTCGAAGGTCCTCGGCTAACTCATTTGGTATCCCTCCCATCATTAGGGTATTGACGTGGCTCTTACGGCTCAATGCGTCCGCTACGACATTAGCCTTTCCGGGGTGATAATGCAATCTCATATCATAATCCTTGATAAGCTCTAACCATCTCCTTTGTCTGAGATTCAATTCTTACGTGTGAAAATGTACTTCAAACTCTTGTGATCCGTGTACACTTCACAATGATTTCCAATGAGAAAATGTCTCCATGTCTTTAAAGCATGCACAACGGCTGCTAATTCCAAATCATGTGTGGCATAATTCAACTCATGGGGCTTAAGTTGTCGTGAAGCATACGAAACAACTCTTCCTTCCTGCATAAGCACTGCTCCAAGTCCTCGACGTGAAGCGTGCAATACACCTCATAATCCTTAGTCCGATCCGCAATATCAAACCGGTGAGGTAACCAATCTTTTCCTCAACTCCTGAAAACTTGCCTCACAGTCCTCACCCATATGAATTTGTTATCCTTCTTCAACAATTCCGTCATAGGCTTTGCAATCCTTGAGAAATTCTCAATGAATCTTCGTAGTATCCTGCGAGTCCAAGGAAACTCGAATCTCTCCAACTGTCGTTGGTGCTTCCCATTTGGTTACGGTCTCAACCTTTGTGGGGTCAATCTGCTATTCCTTCTCCGGATATAACATGTCCGAGAAATCCAACTTCCTTTAACCAAAACTCTCATTTGTTGAACTTGGCATACGACCGGTGTTCCTCGCCTTCTCAAAACCAATCGCAAATGTTCCTTGTGTTCCTCTTCATTCTTCGAGAAAATCAAAATGTCATCAATGAACACCACGACGAACTTATCCAAAAACTCCATAAACACTTTGTTCATCAGGTTCATGAAATAGGCTGGTGCGTTAGTCAGTCCAAATGACATAACGGTATACTTGTACAATCCATATCTCGTGGTAAAAGCTGTCTTGGGTATGTCTTGCTCCCGAATCTTCAACTGATGGTACCCTGATCGTAAATCGATCTTGGAAAACACCTTAGCTCCTTGCAAACGATCAAACAGATCATTTATCATAGGTAGTGGGTACTTGTTCTTGATTGTTACTTCATTCAATCCACGATAATCAACAACCATTCTTAATGATCCATCCTTCTTCTCCACTAACAATACGGGTGATCCCCAAGGTGAAGAACTTGGGCGATAAAACCTTTATCCAATAGTTCCTTAATCTGCTTCTTGGTTTCCGCCAAATCCGTATGGGTATCCTGACGGTCGCTTCGATATCGGGCCTGTTCTCGCAACAGCTCGATCAAAACTCAATGTCTCTATCCGTGGCATTCACGGCAACTCTTCCGAAATACATCAGAAAATCCTTCACCATCGGTACTTCTTCCCGCACCACTCTTGATAAGCAATTAACTTGTGCTCTCCTCGGCTCGTGCCGTGATACATACTTGATCCTTCTTCCTTCTGGTGTGGTGAGCAAAATTGACTTTGTGGTGCAATCTATGTTTCCTCCATACCTTGATAACCAATCCATTCCTAATATCACATCCAATCCTTGGGATTCCAGAACTATTAGGTCTGAGGGGAAAACATAGTGTCCAATCCTTAATGGCAATCGATCACACCATTTACTAGCCATGTATTCTGCTCCGGTGAGGTTACTAGCATGGGTGACCTAAGGGCTTGGGTTGGTAACTTGTACTTATCCACAAATCCCTTGATATGTATGAATGCGATGCACCAAGATCGAAAAGAACAACCGCAGAAAGGACTTAACCAAAAACTTACCGACATCGATCGGGCTGATCTTCAACCTCCTCCACATCAATGTGGTTCACCTGTCCCCTGTTGAAAGGGTTGGGCTTCTTTCCGAGCTTCCATTGCCATTTCCATTCGCCTTCGGATACCATTGGCATAATGCCCGCCTTGCGGCACTTAAAGCAAGTAATGTGACTCAGTCTACTTTGGATGGTGTTGACGGGTTGGTGCGGTTCTGTCCATTGCTTCCTCCATTCCTGCTCCCATTCTTGGTGCCATTATGGTTATGCGAATTACCTCCTCCATGGGTATGCTGAAACTGAATTCTGATTTAGGGTATAACGAGGCTTCATTGGGCTCCGAGTTATACTTCCCTTGCCCATACTTCCTCTTGCGGTTCTCAATTTGTCTGCTGCTTTCCTTCAATCATGAGGGCTCGGTCTACCAACTCCGGTAGTTGTTGAAACTTGCTACCATCAACGGCATGTGAACTCATCATTCAGTCCTTCTAGAAACTTCTCCTGCTTAGTCAGATCCGTAGTAACGCTATCCGGGGCATAACGTGCTAATTTACTAAAGTCATCCACATACCGCCAACAGTCCTTCCTCCTTGGCGTAAGTTGCGAAACTCACGCTTCTTCATGGCCATAGCTCCTGCTGAAACATGGGCAAGTCTGAAAAGCTTGTCAAACTGGTCCCATGTGATGGTGTTCACGGGTAAGTGGCTGTAAAATTTTCCCACCATGCTGCTGCGGGTCCTTCAAGCTGATGTGCTGCAAACTTCACTCTTTCACCATCTCGTGCATCTTGCAGGGTCAACTCCTTCCTATCTTGCGGAGCCAATCATCCGTCACAATCGGCTCGGTGCTACTGGAATATACCGGCGGATTCAGTCTAAGGAAACGAGTCAGGTGATCCGCAGGTGGTGGTGGTGGTGGGTTGTTGTTGTTGTTGTTGTTGCCCTGGTTCTGCACCAATGTTTGAATCAGGGTATTCTGCTGCTGGATCAATTGGGTGATCTCTGGCGGGAAAACGAATCCGGGATCGCGTCTCGGAGGCATCTGATGGGTTTAGAAGAGACGAGAATTTATAATGGATTGAGGTCTAAGGGAAAATCACTACCCAAATGCACATGAGCAAATGCACACAAAATCACTTCATTCAATCAAACAAGGGCTTACAACGATCTAACTATCGCAAAGTGCGTGTACTAAAATGTTTACATGGAGGAATACTACTAATATGTGGGGACTTCTACTAATTTGAACCGTGGAAGACTCCATGATGTCTGCTCCCACTTCGCCTTCAAAGTCGGGTTCACTTGGATCCGAATCGGTGTCGCCGATGTTGATGTAGTCGCTTGGGCTACCGACATCTGGTCTTCATTCTGAGCGCCAACTTCTTCTTGAGTTCTTCGATCTCGTACTTAAGATCGTTATTGTGTCTTGCCGAGCTACGATCTCGCCCATGTAGTCCTTGCGTAGTCTTTAGTTCTCCTTCCAGTTCGATGATCCTTCCTTTGCATTCTCGCAACTCCAACATATCATTGCACATTTGGTTCTCCCGGCGTCGAATGTGCTGATTTAACTCTGGATGAAAGCTGCAATGGACCTATCCTTCTTGGTGCTGACTATGTCCCATTTGTCATCTCGGCGTCCGAAATCTGGTAGATAGTGTCCTTGAGGTCTTCTTGATAAACTTCTCCAATGCGTCCCATGGTGATGTGAGCTGCCATGCTCTTTCCTGCACTCCAAGTTGGTGCAATCGAAAACACTATCTATAGGCTTGGTGATTGGGGCGAATGTCCTTCCCGAACGTGAGCTTGAATCTTCCAGCGCTCCTCTTGAGCAGAGTGGCGTTGAAAGTTCCGTGAAGCTGGGTAATCCAATGTTCGTACTTGGTAACTTCCTTCAAGTGAAATCCAAAAGGTGTGCCTTCATCTGGTTGGGTGTACTTGATCTTCGTCAAATCATCCTAAGAGTAGAAAAGATGAGGAGTTAGAAAATGGGAAGAGAGTAGTGATCTATGGCTTTAACTTAGTGGTCGTGTCCTAAAGTCAGCAGTGCTCGATACCATCTCTCAGAGCGACCAGACCGAATGGATCAAGTCTCGTGCTCGATGTCATCCTGGATCAAGAATGCCGACACCACACAAGATTTCAAGGATTTATAGCAGAGTAGCAATCACACACTTATTACATCGTTGTCCACAAGGGAACTTAATACAATAATATGGCTTAAGGCCATCTAATAATAACAGCGAAGGCTTGGAAGATAAGTGAGTCCATCAACTCCATCGGCATCACCGAGTATAGAACCACGACCTAACACCTTACTGTCGTTCTAAAAGTCTCATAACGTGAAAGTTGCAGCCCAAAACGGGTCAAGACATGGAATATGCTTGCAATATAACACATAGAGAGCAATGAAAGAATAAGCCTATACTACATGCATATATGGCTGGTGGTAAAGCTCTATGGTTACATTTTTGCATAAAGCTAGTTTTTCCCTACAACAAAGGAATAATTTTATTTAACTATCATGGTGGTTGTTAAACATTGAGAATGGTTGACAGATCCTCAATCCCAATTAAAAAGGTACTCATCAAAATCCCAATAACTTTTATTAGAAGTAACATGTTGAGATTCACATGATATTCAATTACCAGATACTCAAAACGTCCATAACCGGGGACACGGCTAATCATGATTAGTTTATACACTCTGCAGAGGTTTATGACTTTTCCCCACAAGACTCGATCGCCTCCGCTTGGTTCTCGCACTACATGGTGTTTGAGAAACGGATGACCGAGACATAGTCTTTCGTAAGCGCTTAGCACCTTACATGTGGGTAGACCGTACCAACCTACATCCCCTACATCAGCTAGCCTACCCGTAAGAGTTCGCACAACTTAGTCAACTACGCCAGAGCCCATAATTGGCTTGTGGCTGCACACGGAAGTTTCCAGCTTGAATAATCTTATGATCCCTTAGAGCACAGGTGGCGGTCCAAGAAATACAGCAAGTCTCGATAGAAACCAGTGCCTCAATCCAACCAGATGTGTGTTTAGGTTGCCACCTTAGATAAACCATTAATTAACAATCTCACATCTGTCATGGATATTCACTCACCCAATCCACGCCTACTAGCATAGCATGGCATAAAGCAAACGAGAAGTAACTCCCAAGGTTTCATAAGTAAAATAGGTAATAGGTACTACCTCAATCTACTTCCCAATCCCACAATTTAAGTTGATCCTAAACATGCAAGTGTTTGAGGTTGGATCTAATGCAATAAAACTGGGTAGTAGAAAAGGTATGATCAAGTGTTACTTGCCTTGTCGATGATCCGCGAGACCTAGAGATTCAAGTAACAAGCGGCGCACCGGTGATCTAACGCAGACAAACAACAAGCATACAATAAGTACTCATCTAATGCACAGGGAAAACTCGAATAACCGATCTAACCAGAGAGTTCAACTTAAGAACCCTGGTTGCAAAAGAATCGAATCAAATAAAGCATCGAAAGTCGAAACTCGAGAGAGAACGACTCGGTTTAGCAATCTGAAACTAGGTCAAAATTTTACAGTAGAAAAACTTTATTTAAGTAGGTTAGTCGGAACGGCGGTTTCGTAACGAAACTCCAGGCGCTTGAATCACCTGATTCCGATAAACGAGCGAGAAAATAAACAGATTTGAAAATCGAATCGGAAATCGAAATCAGAAAAATAACGGATTAAATCCGATTAAAAGAAAACGACGAACAGATTAAACAACGGTCGTTCGTTAACAGAACTAATCCTACGAACACGTTCATTAAAACGAACGGTTCGGTGAACGTTCACTAAATAAGAAAACCGAAAAAAAACCAATCTAGGTTTTTAAAAAAAAACGAACAATGCAAAAAAAACCGGATCGGTTTTAAAACAAAACCAGATCGGAACGGGGCGGCGAGGTCGGCTACCTCGGAGAGTCACCAAGGGGCTCCGGCCTCGGTGGGCGGCGGGGGTCCGCGGGTCGGAGGGTCGTCGAGTGGCGAGGGCGGCCGCGACGGCAGGCAGCGGCGGGCGGCCTTTCAAGAGGCGGCTGCTCTCGGGTGAGGGCGGCGGCGGCGTGGCTCGGGGAGGGGAGAGGAGGGGCGCGGGTTAAATAGGAGGGGGGTGCTGCCTTGGGGAGGGGGCAAGCTGGCGGCGACGGCGGGTCCGAGCCGGACTCAAGGCGGGGCGGCGCAAGGGTCTCTCTCATGGCGCGCGAGGGGAGGGAGGTGGTTGGGCCGGGCGGCGGTGGGCTGGGCCCTTGGCCCAGGCGGGCGGCGGCGTTTTTAAAAAAAAAACAAAACTAAACGAAAATAAAATCAAACCAAACGGACTCCAAATTAAATAAAATTAATTTTCCCCGACTCCTAAAAATGAGTCGTACAAAATGAACTTTAAAACGGGGCAAATATGCATATTTTTAAAATGCTCATTTTTTTGCCTAAAGCAAATAAACTTTCGAAAAACCAATATTTGACTTATTTATAAAATCTTCATTTTTCCTAAATGTTGGGAAAGTCATATTATTCCCTCTCTTAAATTTTTGTATCGGAAAAACTTTTGAAGATAAATAAATAAATCCAAATGATCCTATTTTCAAAATTTGAGAAATCCCAAATATGAAAATAATGAAATCTCCAACTCTCTCCGAGGGTCCTTGAGTTGCGTGAAATTTTCTTGGATCGGAAAATGCGAGAAAATATGATATGCACGATGACCTAATGTATAACATTCCAAATTGAAAATTTGGGATGTTACATCGGGGACGAGCGATGGTCTTTTCCTACCAATCTATCCCCCTAGGATCATGCGCGTAATACTTGCTTTTATAACTTCTAGATTTTTGCAATAAGTATATGAGTTCTTTATGACTAATGTTGAGTCCATGGATTATACGCACTTTTTCCCATCCTTCCACCGTTGCTAGCCTAGCTAATACCGCGCACCTTTCGCCCGTATCATACACCCACCATATAACTTTCTCAAAAAAGCCACCATACCTACCTATCATGGCATTTCCATAGCCATTCCGAGATATATTGCCATGCAACTTTCCACCGTTCCGTTTATTATGACACGCTCCATCATTGTCATATTGCTAGCATGATCATGTAGTTGACATCGTATTTGTGGCAGAGCCACCGTTCATAATTCTTTCATACATGTCACTCATGAATCATTGCATATCCCGCACATCACGGAGGCATTCATATAGAGTCATATTTTGTTCTAAGTATCGAGTTGTAATTGTTGAGTTGTAAGAAAAATAAAAGTGTGATGATCATCATTATTAGAGCATTGTCCCAAGTGAGGAAAGCATGATGGAGACTATGATTCCCCCACAAGTCGGGATGAGACTCCGAACGAAAAATAAAAAAAATAAACAAAATAAACAAAAGGCCATAAAAAAAGAAAAGGCCCAAATAAGAAAAATGAGAGAAAAAGAGAGAAGGGACAATGTTACTATCCTTTTACCACACTTGTGCTTCAAAGTAGCACCATGATCTTCATGATAGAGAGTCTCTCATTTTGTCACTTTCATATACTAGTGGGAATTTTTCATTATAGAACTTGGCTTGTATATTCCAATGATAGGCTTCCTCAAATGCCCTATGTCTTCGTGAGCAAGCGAGTTGGATGCACACCCACTTAGTTTCTTTTTGTTGAGCTTTCATATACTTATAGCTCTAGTGCATCCGTTGCATGGCAATCCCTACTCACTCACATTGATATCTATTGATGGGCATCTCCATAGCCCGTTGATACGCCTAGTTGATGTGTGACTATCTTCCCTTTTTTGTCTTCTCCACAACCACCATTCTATTCCACCTATAGTGCTATATCCATGGCTCACGCCATGTATTGCATGAAGATTGAAAAAGTTTTGAAAATGTTAAAGTATGAAACAATTGCTTGGCTTGTCATCGGGTTGTGCATGATTTAAATATTTTGTGTGGGAAGATGGAGCATAGCCAGACTATATGATTTTGTAGGGATAACTTTCTTTGGCCATGTTATATTGAGAAGACATAATTGCTTAGTTAGTATGCTTGAAGTATTATTTTTTTATGTCAATATGAAATTTTGTCTTGAATCTTTCGGATCTGAATATTCATACCATGATTAAGAAGATTTACATTGAAATTATACCAAAGTATCACTGCATCAAAAATTCTCTTTTATCATTTACCTACTCGAGGACGAGCAAGAATTAAGCTTAGATGCCTCGATACGCTCCAACGTATCTATAATTTTTGATTGCTCCATGCTACTTTATCTATTGTTTTGGACTATAATGGGCTTTATTTTCCACTTTTATATTACTTTTGGGACTAACCTATTAACCGGAGGCCCAGCCCAGAATTGTTGTTTTTTGCCTTTTTCAGTGTTTCGAAGAAACATAATATCAAACGGAGTCCAAACGGAATGAAACCTTCGGAAACGTGATTTTCTCACCGAACGTGATCCAGGAGACTTGGACCCTACGCCAAGGCACAAGAGAGGCGGTCACGAGGTGGGGCGCCCCCTATGGCGCCCCCTACCTCGTGGGCCCCCTGTTGCTCCACCGACGTACTCCTTCCTCCTATATATACCTCGCACCCCCAAACGACTGAACAGGAGCCAAAACCTAATTCCACCGCCGCAACTTCCTCAGATCCACGAGATCCCATCTTGGGGCCTATTCCGGAGTCTCCCAAGGGGGCATCCACCATGGAGGGCTTCTACATCAACACCATAGCCTCTCCGATGAAGTGTGAGTAGTTTACTTCAGACCTTCGGTCCATAGCTAGTAGCTAGATGGCTTCTTCTCTCTTTTGGATCTCAATACAATGTTCTCCCCTCTCGTGGAGATCTATTCGATGTAATCTTCTTTTTGCGTGTGTTTGTTGAGATCGATGAATTGTGGGTTTATGATCCAGCTTATCTATGAATAATATTTGAATCTTCTCTGAATTCTTTTATGTATGATTGAGTTATCTTTGCAAGTCTCTTCAATTATCCGCTTGGTTTGGCCAACTAGATTGGTAGTTCTTGCAATGGGAGAAGTGCATGGCTTTGGGTTCAATCTTGCGGTGTCCTTACCAAAGGATGTAAAGGGTTGCAAGGCACATATTGTATTGTTGCCATCGAGGATAACAAGATGGGGTATTTATCATATTGCATGAATTTATTCCTCTACATCATGTCATCTTGCTTAAGGCGTTACTCTGTTTTAACTTAATACTCTAGATGCATGCTGGATAGCGGTCGATGAGTGGAGTAATAGTAGTAGATGCAGAATCGTTTCGGTCTACTTGTCACGGACGTGATGCCTATATACATGATCATACCTAGATATACTCATAACTATGCTCAATTCTGTCAATTGCTCAACAGTAATTTGTTCACCCACCGTAGAACATCTATGCTCTTGAGAGAAGCCACTAGTGAAACCTATGGCCCCCGGGTCTATTCTCATCATATCAATCTCCATCACTTTAATACTTGCTTTGTTTTTTACTTTGCTTTTTACTTTTCACTTTGCATCTTTATACCAAAAATACCAAAAATATTATCTCTATCAGATCTCACTCTCCTAAGTGACCGTGAAGGGATTGACAACCCCTAATCGCGTTGGTTGCGAGTAGCTATCGTTTTGTGCAGGTACGAAGGACTTGCGTGTGGCCTCCTACTGGATTGATACCTTGGTTCTCAAAAACTGAAGGAAATACTTACGCTACTTTCCTGCATCATCCTCTCCTCTTCGGGGAAAACCAACGCAAGCTCAAGACGTAGCACGCCACGGCCTAGGAACTTGTCACCTTTAAACCCGTCCAGCATCACCTGCCCGATGTACTTCAAATATACTAACAGGTCGTTGTTACCTTTATGCAGCTGGCAAAAACTACAAGGACGATGTTTCTTCTGGATCTAACATCTTGGCCAACCAAGATCCTGGACTGAGGCATTGATATGATCTTGTAAGAGCATCTCTCTCTTGTATTGTTGTGTGCCCGCCAAATGCTTTGCTAGGATTTTCGACCAAGAATCCCTTTGTGCGCATAATGATTTCTACTATTGGCTGCTAAATTAGATATGTAGATGTCATACATGATACTACCTCATACCTCCGTTCCTAAATATAAGTCTTTCTAGAGATTCCACTATAGGCTACATACGGAGCAAAATGACTGAATCTACACCCGAAAATTCATCTATATACATCTGTATGTGGTCCATACTGGAATCTCTACAAAGACATATATTTAGGAACAAAGGCAGTACATTACAGAAAATCGTAGGTGGCATGTAGGAATTCCAGTGCACTACATTAGGCTCCCTTAGAGTGCCTGGTAGTCCAGCACACAAAGTCATGGCTAGTTTATGCTACGCACACAATCATTAATAGGTGGTTTAAATATGTGAAAGGGATATGCAATGTATTATCATGTAGAGATGTCTGAAATTAGCAGTGTCAACTTGCAGATAGGTTACACAATGAAAAAGTACAAGATGTATGTGGCAATTTCATGGAACATCGCAAAAAAAGGAGAGGCGGAGGTGAGCCTATACAGTGTGCTATGGTAGGTCACTCCTCCATTGCAATCATCATGACATGTTATTTGTATGTCAGTTCTATTGGCCAAGTTTCTTAGGGACAGTTATTATGAGTTATCCTAAGAAAATAAGCACCTGTGAATATAAGCTCCGGGTAATAAGCCAACCAGTTCTTTTCATTGCCTTCCTTTTCAGCTTATCTTTGGTATGATCAGTGAAAAGTCTAGATTGCATTATATTTTTCATTTGCTGCCCATATGAAAAATAACTTGACTTGCAAACATCACAAATTGAACCCAGTGCAGTAATTAATATGATAGGAAAACAGACCATCACTATTTGTTCAAAATGTAAATACAAAGATAGCATCTACTCGGCACAATCTACTTTGGTCATTGTCTTCCATAGAGATCCCATTGCCTAATTTAAACGAAGAACGCATGACCCACATTTAAATGAAGAACAATTATTTATTGAAATTCGATGGTCCAAGTGGCTGGTTATTATCATATAGCAGCACCACCTAAAAGCATCATATAGCAGCAGCTGCAGCTCATAGCAACTCATCATACAGCAGCAGCAGCAGTGTGCAATTCATCATCTACCAGCAGCAGCTCATAGCAATTCATCATATAGCAGCAGCAGGAGCAGCTCATAGCAATTCATCATATAGCAGCAGCAGGAGCAGCTCATAGCAATTCATCATACAGCAGCAGCAGGAGCATCTTATAGCAACTCATCACATAGCAGCAGCAGCTCGTAGCAATTCATCATATAGCAGCAGCAGCTCATAGCAATTCATCATATAGCAGCAGCAGGAGCAGCTCATAGCAATGCATCATATAGCAGCAACAGGAGCAACTCATAGCAATTCATCGTATAGTGGATCAAAATGAAAATTTGGCAAAAAATCAGAAGAGATCCTCACCTTGTTGGATGAGCTCATCCTTCAACAACACCTCAAGGCCACAGCCTGGAGGAGGGTGTAACATCCCAAATTTTCAATTTGGATGTTTACAAATAGATCATTCATATGCATCCATGATTTATGCATTTTGCCCCATTTGTATTATTTGATTTTGATCCAAGGAATTTTGAGCAACTCAAGGACCAAAACAGAGAGTTGAAGTTTCCTAAAACCCACTTCTGAAATTTCAAAGTTGGGATATGGATCAAATTTGATTTAACCAAAATTCATTTCCATTATATCAAAAATAAAATAAAGAGAAAAGATAAAATGAATTCTTCAAAACACAAGGAAAATATTGGAAATTGAATTTGGGATCAAAGTATATTTGTTGGCTTTTATTTGCAATTTATTTTATTAGTTTAGCAAAATGTTTATTTTTAAAAATTGCTTTTAGGCCGGATAAATTTTCACAAGGTCATATATAAGACCATATTATTATGTGAACATTTTCCTTCAGATCTAAATAATAATTTGAGAGAGCTTAACGTTTTATTTATTGATTATCTAGTCTAATATTGTTATTAGTTAAGATTTCTCTCTGTCAGCCTATCTAGCCCATCTATCTCTTCTATTTTTTTCTCCTTTTCCCTTGGTCAACTTCTCCCACCAAGGCCCATATCTTCCAGCCCAACAGATGGCCATCTTCCTCCTCTCATCGTTACAGGAACATGAACAGAGAGCAACAGCCATGGACGCCTGTACCTCGATCCCTCCCTTCCTCTCCCTCTCCCAACTCAATAACTGCCGGAACCGGTTCCCCTTACCTCCCTCGACTCCTCCCTCCAGTAGTGCGCCTTAAGGCACCCTCTAATGACCATTAGAGCTTGAGGAAACTGCTGCTTCTACTGCCATCATTAACACCCATGAAACCGCTCGATTCCGACCTCCCCTGCTCATTAACACCCTGACGAGAGCCTCAAGCCACTCACTATCCCATCAGAAAAGCCCTCTGAACCTCCTCATCTGCGACCAATTGCTCGTCGGAGTTCGGCAACTCCGGCGGCCGCTCCACGCTGTCACGAGACAAGTCCGAGCCTGTGATCTTATCCAAAGGACTCCCCTTGTCGACCTCTTCGCCGTTCTGCTACTACTTGACGTTGGGGGCCTTTTTCCTCAACTCCGGCGACCTTTTTCCCCAACTCCGGCGACTAACTCCAGTGAGCACTGTGTAAATCCCGTAATTGTTTTTCAGAAAAATACTCAAACTTAGAAAATTCATATCTCCTAGACCGTAAGTCCGAATTTGACAAATTTTATATCCCCGGATTCCTTGAGACATCTAGTTTATTATAAAAATTCGAGATCTCAGTTTTTGGCAAGTTAAAGTTTAGTTCTGTTCTATATATTAAATTGAGTATTTTTGCTATATCTTCTAATCTATAAATCATATAAAAATGTTTATTATATGAAATTTCGACCTTAGGATATCACCTTTCTGTTGGAACTCATGGCATAATTTTTTCAGCAAGATTTAGTCATTTTTTTAACATCAACACCTTAATTTGACCTTCTCGATCATTGTTTAATAAATTTTGGCACGTAGTTAAATCTCTTAGATTGATCCCTAGAAAACCTCACTGGTCACATGCCATCATCATACAAATTTGGACTTAGGAAATGTTACATAAATTTTTGTAACATAAACCTTATGGCATCAACTCCATCTATCATTTTCATTGGACCCAAGTCAAATATTCCAATCAAACCCATTATAGACTTTGTCGTAGAGCCTTGCCTCGCAACTCTTCAAGCCGTGATCTTCACTTTGACCCAACCCTAGAACAAACCCTATATCATATTTTCATTCTTAATCTTATTTCAACCCGTAACCAAGTCCTAACAACTTATGTAGGAATGTTTTTTTTTATTTTGTATTGTAATTTGAATATTTTATTTGGATCTTTATTTGGATGTTGTTGTGTGTTAAAGTACTTTCTTATATCGTTAGATATATCGTACCGATAAGGAGAGACGACTCAATATAATATTTCATCTTCATCAACAGTACAAGGCAAGTTACATCTTGATCATGGCCTTTTATACCTATGTTTTATATATGCATTTAGTCCTTTGATGTAGGGTTTGCATGAATATGATAGTCGGCTATATTATAAACCCAGTAGTGCAATGAGGTAGGTCTGAGCCTTTACTTCTTTGTCACCAACGTTGTAGGGGTTTTGCTATGCCATTGTAGACGTGGATTGCTATGTGAGATCATGAAAGTTGCGAGTGAGATAATAATTAAGGGTAACCTTAAGGTGGCAACATTAACACACATCTGGGTGGATTGGTAAGGGGCACCCTGGAGAAACCAGTGGACTTGCCCAGGGGATCCCGGAGTACCCGTGTGATCACCCTATGGACTGCCACCCAGGCTCAAAGGGATTCATCAATTTTTCATGACTAGAAGCTTACCTGCACAGCCACAAGCTATTATGGGCTCTGGCTTAGTTGAGTACGTTGTGTGACCTCTTACCGTGGTAGACTAGCAGATGTAGTTATATATGTAGGTGTACCGGTCTACCCAGGGTTAAGAGGGAACACTTCAGAAAGACTATGTCTCGATCTTCCGATTCTCAAACACCAGGCAGTGCGAGGACTATAAAGGAGGTGATCGAGTCTTGTGGGGAAAAGTGTGCAAACCTCTGTAGAGTGTAAAACTAATCGATTAGCCGTGTCCCCGGTTATGGACAATTTGAGCATCTGGAAAGTGGGAATTGAGCGATCTCATCACTCTTAATTAATTTAATGGGTTTTAATGAATTTGGGTATAGATTGAATGGAGCAACCATCTCAATCATATTATGATGAATTATGTAGTAACAATATAATATTATTTTGATGATAGGGAAGAATCAGCTTTATGCAAATTAAATTTAGAACCATCCACCAGCCATATTGCATGTATAAATAGGACATTTATTCATCTCTTGTGGTGTGACTTGCCAGTACATTCAACGTATTGACCTACACGGCTGCAACATATTATGTTGCAGGTATTATCCGACGAGTAAGTGATACGATAGGGTTACGGTCTGCACTCAACGTGTCGATGGTGTTGATGGGACTCCACACCCATTTGCCTGTTTCCGGTCAGATTCTTAAGGTATATATCAATTTTTTTTGTTACTTATACATGTGATTGCACTTTGATATATACATTGATGTACTGTGTGTGCTAGCATACCGATCCAGGGATAGCACAGACACACAGAGACTTGACCGTCTGAGGTCAGGTCGCTACAGAGGGGAGGGGGAATAAGGTGCTTTCTGCTGCAGTGTGGCATCAGCCGTAGTTGTGCGGCGCCCGCCGGAGTAGTGCATTGACCGGACCACACACTACTGGAATCAGGATCTTTGCCATCAGCCAGGTCTTTGCCATCCGCTAGCTGACGGCAAAGACCTTCTTTGTCGTCAGCTCAATGGAAGCTGACGGCAAAGATTTGGCTAACGGCAAAGACCATGTTTGCCTTCAGCCAAGTCTTTGGCGTCCGCCAGCAGACGACATATAGTCTTTGCCGTCCGCTAGCAGACGGCAAAGAAAGTGGCCAAGCTAAGGTCCGTTAGCTAGGATCTTTGCCGTCTTCTGGTGGACGGCAAAGAAATGTGCCCTAACTAAAATTCATATCGACGCCCGCCCGTGCCCCACATCTGTCCCCTCTCTCTCTCCGCCCGCGCCCGAGCCACCGCCGCCTCGTGCCGCCGCCTCGAGCCACCCACCCGCCGCCGCCGCCCAGCCAGTGACCCCTTCCCGCCCAGCGCCATCCCGTCAGAAGGCCGCGTCGCCCGTGCCCGAGCCGCCCGCCCCATGCCACCCACGCCGTCGCGGCACCCCTCCTCCACCCCGGCCCGGCGCCTGCTCTCCACCACCACGGCCGCACCGCCACTCAGGCGCCCCACCTCCACCAAGCAGCCCCAGCCTCTCTGCTCCACCACTGCTGACTCCCGCTGCTCGGTGCCCTCCTCCACCCGGCCGCCCGGCCCCGCTCCTCCACCACCGCTGCCGCCCCACCTCCGCGCCCCTCCTCCACCGGTGAGACCTCTTGTATTTTTTTTTCTGTTTTGTTTCTGTATTTTAAGTTTAGTTTAGGTTTATTTTAGGTTTGGTTTAGATTAGGTTTACTTTAGTTTAGGTTTAGAGCATAGATATCATCTTCTCGTGTATAATCTCAATTCTTACTAGTAGTCTTATTAGTTAGATCATCTTCTATACTATTATTGATCCATAGTGTTTAGTTATGCATGATCAATTTTTGTACATTATGCTTTATGTGTCATTTAAGTAATGTAGTGCCAGATTTCTCAACTCATTGGCATATAATGAATTATTATTTTATATTATTAATAGATGATGGAACAAAACTATTTCCTTCAATGTGAAAAATCTTTCAAAGAAGTAAATATTAGTGCACGAGTTCTTTTGTATACAAGAATTTTTTTTTGGCATGTCTTGGTAGGTACATGGCAACCGTATCATCAGAGTTAAACTTTAGAATTAGTATTTGTGATAAATGAATTCAAATGCATTTCCAATAGATAATGTAATACACATATCTAGTGAACTGTAAACGAAAGTTATCCATAGACTCCTTGAAGGGGTTGTATAAAAGATTATGAAACTAATAGTGAGAAGATCAAAAGCTTTCCTCAAATTCCTTTGCATATATACA
The DNA here is from genome assembly GCA_021605205.1 of Aegilops longissima. NCBI lineage: Eukaryota > Viridiplantae > Streptophyta > Magnoliopsida > Poales > Poaceae > Aegilops > Aegilops longissima. The sequence goes on from CM038681.1 coordinate 141,422,387, forward strand.
AATTCATCAATCAGCAACACTTAATTAGTTTAATTTGAGAAAACAACAAGGCATGCATATTGCTTATGGAATCTGTCATAAGAGGCAAACTATACCCATATGTTTCTTTTCTTTTTTGCGAAAAGGCAAACTATACATTCAGCAAGCCGAAGGAAAGTCTAGCGTGTCTTTCTCACTAGCATAGGCATGAAAGAATAATCTCAATCTAAACAGGAGACTGTGTTGATCGGAGTGACTGCAGCTTAATTATGGTTATAATGTCTTACCCCAGCTTGCATTTACATACCTTTTCTGTAATAGGATCCTATGGTAATGTGATGTGGTACTTGTTTTGATTTGCATACAAGGTAAATTAATTATACGACACTACACCCTTAGTTTCTGATTTGAGGTTTGTTTGTTTGCTTGGTGTGTGGCACCCAGAGCCACCTAAAATATGGTGCAACTATGATTTGTTGCCACAAGTATTCGAATGTGATCACACCAGAAGGAACTTTAGGTTTAGTTTTTGTTAAGAAGAAAGAAGAAAGATGAAAAAAAAGATAAAGAGGAGAAATAAGAAGTGTATTTTTCCCCTATTTTTAGATTACTATGCTAATTTTTTCAACATTTTCAGTTTTCTTTCACGTCTAAAGAAATCCCTAGTTTTGAAGGGTGTCAATTGCCATGGCCAACTAACCTACCAAATTAACTAAGTGTTGTTGATGTTGTTGAGCACAAGTGCATTGCTTTTTTTTTTTCTCGGTTTTCTTTCATGTCTAGAAACTTGGCTCTATGTTTATAGATATGCTTCTAGCTAGATACTAATTGATCTCTTCTGCTGCTTATTAGAGATGGGGAGGCCGTCACCGCAGGCTCTGCTTTCTGCCACACCGGAGTACGAGTTGGATGCTTTCGAGTTCTTCGGTATCATAGTTGGGACTTCCTCCAAGAGGCAGGTATATAAAAGGAGAGATCTCCCCTTCACCCATCTCATTATGATAACTCTGCTGTTTGCTACATCACTCCTTGTCCCAAACTGTAGAAGCTGCCTGACACTTTTATGAACATGTTGGGTGAAGATCCACCAAATAATGTGAAGCTGCGACAGGCCGGCAGCGGGTTTCGCAGGCTGTGGGACGTGGAGTTGGTGATCAAGGAGGGCCACATGTACCTGTGTGGTGGCTGGGAGAAGTTCTACCATGCCTACGACCTGTGGCTGGGGTACTTCCTTCTCTTCAGGTATGACGACGATGCCACCATGCTCATCATGAAGGTGTTCAATGCGACTATGTGTCGATGCGCTTACGCCGACGATTTATGATGCCAAGACATTATGCCTCTTATTATTCCTCTAGATTTGGCTTTGTCTCGCATCGATTGTTAACGGTCATTAATTGTTGCATTTGGACAGCAATGGGAGCAGCAGCGGCGACAACAACTACTGCCAAAGCAAGCAGCGATTCTGGCTGTAGCAAAAGCAACAACGATTCTGGTCAGTAGCAAAAGCAAAGAACGATTCTGGCTGCAAAGAAAGACAGCAAGGAGGATGATCCGAATGGTGTGGGGAAGAAGAGGAGCAGTGGGCATCAGTGAGGATGACCTAGCGATGGTGGTGGCTGACCAAGGGCAAGAGATGGTGGTGGCTGACCATGGGCAAGAGATGGTGGTGGCTGAGGATGACCTAGCGATGGTCATGCCTGTCCTGCCTGAAGATGGCCTCACGATGGTGGTGGTGCCTGACAATGACCTCGCGCCGGTGGTGGCGCCGGCGATCCCATAGCTGGGCGACATGACCACGCCAATTCGGTAGAAGACTACATCCCATCGCCTCCACCGCCGCCCGCTCTTGGCGATCAAATGAGGAAGGAGAAGGAGAAGAACAATGAGAACTAAACTATGTCGTATGTCGATCTCCAAAATGATCTATATATACTTAGCTTTGTTTCCTCCGAAATGACATAAGTTAGCTCTAAGTTAGCTCTAATATGCTTAGTTACCTATGTTAGCTCTAATATGCTTAGTTACATATCTTAGCTCTAATATGCTAAGTTATCTCTACTATGCTTAGTTTCCTATAGGTTAGCTCCAAAATTACTTATGTTAGCACAAAATGACCAAGTTTACATAATAAGCTTATAGTCTTCTTCTTCTTCTTCCTCTTCTTATTCTTCTTCTTATTCTTCTTCATTTTCTTCTAGGTTAGCTCCATTTTACTTAAGTATGCTTACTTCTTATAGTCTTCTTCTTCTTCATTTCTTCTTTTTTTTTCTAACATCTTGTTTATCATTTTGCAGATTTGATTTAATTCATGGAAGCTTGCATGGATGGAGTGCTTCTTTTCCATTTGTGCTTTTAGTTTGTATCAATGAACTTGCATGGTTGGAGCTTGTTATATGGATGGATGCATTATATTTTCATTTGCTGCCCATATGAAAAATAACTTGACTTGCAAACATCACAAATTGAACCCAGTGCAGTAATTAATATGATAGGAAAACAGACCATCACTATTTGTTCAAAATGTAAATACAAAGATAGCATCTACTCGGCACAATCTACTTTGGTCATTGTCTTCCATAGAGATCCCATTGCCTAATTTAAACGAAGAACGCATGACCCACATTTAAATGAAGAACAATTATTTATTGAAATTCGATGGTCCAAGTGGCTGGTTATTATCATATAGCAGCACCACCTAAAAGCATCATATAGCAGCAGCTGCAGCTCATAGCAACTCATCATACAGCAGCAGCAGCAGTGTGCAATTCATCATCTACCAGCAGCAGCTCATAGCAATTCATCATATAGCAGCAGCAGGAGCAGCTCATAGCAATTCATCATATAGCAGCAGCAGGAGCAGCTCATAGCAATTCATCATACAGCAGCAGCAGGAGCATCTTATAGCAACTCATCACATAGCAGCAGCAGCTCGTAGCAATTCATCATATAGCAGCAGCAGCTCATAGCAATTCATCATATAGCAGCAGCAGGAGCAGCTCATAGCAATGCATCATATAGCAGCAACAGGAGCAACTCATAGCAATTCATCGTATAGTGGATCAAAATGAAAATTTGGCAAAAAATCAGAAGAGATCCTCACCTTGTTGGATGAGCTCATCCTTCAACAACACCTCAAGGCCACAGCCTGGGAGGAGGGTGTAACATCCCAAATTTTCAATTTGGATGTTTACAAATAGATCATTCATATGCATCCATGATTTATGCATTTTTGCCCCATTTGTATTATTTGATTTTGATCCAAGGAATTTTGAGCAACTCAAGGACCAAAACAGAGAGTTGGAAGTTTCCCTAAAACCCACTTCTGAAATTTCAAAGTTGGGATATGGATCAAATTTGATTTAACCAAAAATTCATTTCCATTATATCAAAAATAAAATAAAGAGAAAAGATAAAATGAATTCTTCAAAAACACAAGGAAAATATTGGAAATTGAATTTGGGATCAAAGTATATTTGTTGGCTTTTATTTGCAATTTATTTTATTAGTTTAGCAAAAATGTTTATTTTTTAAAAAATTGCTTTTTAGGCCGGATAAATTTTCACAAGGTCATATATAAGACCATATTATTATGTGAACATTTTCCTTCAGATCTAAATAATAATTCTGAGAGAGCGAACGTTTTATTTATTGATTATCTAGTCTAATATTGTTATTAGTTAAGATTTCTCTCTGTCAGCCTATCTAGCCCATCTATCTCTTCTATTTTTTTCTCCTTTTCCCTTGGTCAACTTCTCCCACCAAGGCCCATATCTTCCAGCCCAACAGATGGCCATCTTCCTCCTCTCATCGTTACAGGAACATGAACAGAGAGCAACAGCCATGGACGCCTGTACCTCGATCCCTCCCTTCCTCTCCCTCTCCCAACTCAATAACTGCCGGAACCGGTTCCCCTTACCTCCCTCGACTCCTCCCCTCCAGTAGTGCGCCTTAAGGCACCCTCTAATGACCATTAGAGCTTGAGGAAACTGCTGCTTCTACTGCCATCATTAACACCCATGAAACCGCTCGATTCCGACCTCCCCTGCTCATTAACACCCTGACGAGAGCCTCGAAGCCACTCACTATCCCATCAGAAAAGCCCTCTCTGAACCTCCTCATCTGCGACCAATTGCTCGTCGGAGTTCGGCAACTCCGGCGGCCGCTCCACGCTGTCACGAGACAAGTCCGAGCCTGTGATCTTATCCAAAGGACTCCCCTTGTCGACCTCTTCGCCGTTCTGCTACTACTTGACGTTGGGGGCCTTTTTCCTCAACTCCGGCGACCTTTTTCCCCAACTCCGGCGACTAACTCCAGTGAGCACTGTGTAAATCCTGTAATTGTTTTTCAGAAAATACTCAAACTTAGAAAATTCATATCTCCTAGACCGTAAGTCCGAATTTGACAAATTTTATATCCCCGGATTCCTTGAGACATCTAGTTTATTATAAAAATTGAGATCTCAGTTTTTGGCAAGTTAAAGTTTAGTTCTGTTCTATATATTAAATTGAGTATTTTTGCTATATCTTCTAATCTATAAATCATATAAAAATGTTTATTATATGAAATTTCGACCTTAGGATATCACCTTTCTGTTGGAACTCATGGCATAATTTTTTCAGCAAGATTTAGTCATTTTTAACATCAACACCTTAATTTGACCTTCTCGATCATTGTTTAATAAATTTTGGCACGTAGTTAAATCTCTTAGATTGATCCTAGAAAACCTCACTGGTCACATGCCATCATCATACAAATTTGGACTTAGGAAATGTTACATAAATTTTGTAACATAAACCTTATGGCATCAACTCCATCTATCATTTTCATTGGACCCAAGTCAAATATTCCAATCAAACCCATTATAGACTTTGTCGTAGAGCCTTGCCTCGCAACTCTTCAAGCCGTGATCTTCACTTTGACCCAACCCTAGAACAAACCCTATATCATATTTTCATTCTTAATCTTATTTCAACCCGTAACCAAGTCCTAACAACTTATGTAGGAATGTTTTTTTTTATTTTGTATTGTAATTTGAATATTTTATTTGGATCTTTATTTGGATGTTGTTGTGTGTTAAAGTACTTTCTTATATCGTTAGATATATCGCACCGATAAGGAGAGACGACTCAATATAATATTTCATCTTCATCAACAGACAAGGCAAGTTACATCTTGATCATGGCCTTTTATACCTATGTTTTATATATGCATTTAGTCCTTTGATGTAGGGTTTGCATGAATATGATAGTCGGCTATATTATAAACCCAGAGTGCAATGAGGTAGGTCTGAGCCTTTACTTCTTTGTCACCAACGTTGTAGGGTTTTGCTATGCCATTGTAGACGTGGATTGCTATGTGAGATCATGAAAGTTGCGAGTGAGATAATAATTAAGGGTAACCTTAAGGTGGCAACATTAACACACATCTGGGTGGATTGGTAAGGCACCTGGAGAAACCAAAGGACTTGCCTGGGGATCCCGAGTACCGTGTGATCACCCTATGGACTGCCACCCGTGCTCAAAGGGATTCATCAATTTTCATGACTAGAAGCTACCCGCACAGCCACAAGCTATTATGGGCTCGCTTAGTTGAGTACGCTAGTGACCTCTTACCGTGGTAGACTAGCGAGATGTAGTTATATATGTAGGTGTACCGGTCTACCCAGTGGTTAAGAGGAACACTTGAAAGACTATGTCTCGATCTTCCGATTCTCAAACACCAGCAAGGCGAGGACTATAAAGGAGGTGATCGAGTCTTGTGGGGAAAAGTGTGCAAACCTCGTAGAGTGTAAAACTAATCGATTAGCCGTGTCCCCTGTTATGGACAATTTGAGCATCCGAAAGTGGGAATTGAGCGATCTCATCACTCTTAATTAATTTAATGGGTTTTAATGAATTTGGGTATAGATTGAATGGAGCAACCATCTCAATCATATTATGATGAATTATGTAGTAACAATATAATATTATTTTGATGATAGGGAAGAATCAGCTTTATGCAAATTAAATTTAGAACCATCCACCAGCCATATTGCATGTATAAATAGGACATTTATTCATCTCTTGTGGTGTGACTTGCCAAGACATTCAACGTATTGATTTACACGGCTGCAACATATTATGTTGCAGGTATTATCCGACGAGTAAGTGATACGATAGGGTTACGGTCGCACTCAACGTGTCGATGGTGTTGATGGGACTCCACACCCATTTGCCTGCTTCCTATCAGATTCTTAAGGTATATATCAATTTTTTGTTACTTATACATGTGATTGCACTTTGATATATACATTGATGTACCGTGTGTGCTAGCATACCGATCCGAGGATAGCACGCACACACGAGACTTGACCGCCTCGAGGTCGTCGCTCAGAGGGAGGGGAATAAGGTGCTTTACTGCAAAGTGGCATCAGCCGTGAGTTGTGCGGCGCCCACGAGTAGTGCATTGACCGGACCACACACTCGGAATCAGGATCTTTGCCATCAGCCAGGTCTTTGCCATCCGCTAGCTGACGGCAAAGACCTTCTTTGTCGTCAGCTCAATGGAAGCTGACGGCAAAGATTTGGCTAACGGCAAAGACCATGTTTGCCTTCAGCCAAGTCTTTGGCGTCCGCCAGCAGACGACATATAGTCTTTGCCGTCCGCTAGCGAGACGGCAAAGAAAGTGGCTGCTAAGGTCCGTTAGCTAGGATCTTTGCCGTCTTCGGTGGACGGCAAAGAAATGTGCCCTAACTAAAATTCATATCGACGCCCGCCTGCGTGCCCCACATCTGTCCCTCTCTCTCTCGGCGCGAGCCACCGCCGCCCGTCCGCCGCCGCCGAGCCACCCGTCGCGCTGCCCCCAAAGAGCCCAGTGACCCCTTCCCGCCCATCCATCCCGTCAGAAGGCGCCGTCGCCCGTGCGAGAGCCGCCGCCCCATGCCACCCACGTCGTCGCGGCACCCCTCCTCCACCCGGCGCCCCGCCTCTCGCTCCACCACCACGGCCAGACCGCCGCCAAAGGCCCCACCTCCACCAAGCAGCCCCAGCGCCCCTCTGCTCCACCACCGCGGACTCCCCGCTGCTCCGGTGCCCCCTCCTCCACCCGCCGCCCCGGCGCCCCGCTCCTCCACCACCGCGGCCGTCCCACCCCTCCGGCGCCCCCTCCTCCACCCGGTGAGACCTCTTGTATTTTTTTTCTGTTTTTGTTTCTGTATTTTAAGTTTAGTTTAGGTTTATTTTAGGTTTGGTTTAGATTAGGTTTACTTTAGTTTAGGTTTAGAGCATAGATATCATCTTCTGTGTATAATCTCAATTCTTACTAGTAGTCTTATTAGTTAGATCATCTTCTATACTATTATTGATCCATAGTGTTTAGTTATGCATGATCAATTTTTGTACATTATGCTTTATGTGTCATTTAAGTAATGTAGTGCCAGATTTCTCAACTCATTGGCATATAATGAATTATTATTTTTATATTATTAATAGATGATGGAACAAAAACTATTTCCCTTCAATGTGAAAAATCTTTCAGTGAAGTAAATATTAGTGCACGAGTTCTTTTGTATACAAGAATTTTTTTTTGGCATGTCTTGGTAGGTACATGGCAACCGTATCATCAGAGTTAAACTTTAGAATTAGTATTTGTGATAAATGAATTCAAATGCATTTCCAATAGATAATGTAATACACATATCTAGTGAACTGTAAACGAAAGTTATCCACAGACTCCTTGAAGGGGTTGTATAAAAGATTATGAAACTAATAGTGAGAAGATCAAAAGCTTTCCTCAAATTCCTTTGCATATATACAAATTCATCAATCAGCAACACTCGAATTAGTTTAATTTGAGAAAACAACAAGGCATGCATATTGCTTATGGAATCTGTCATAAGAGGCAAACTATACCCATATGTTTCTTTTCTTTTTTGCGAAAAGGCAAACTATACATTCAGCAAGCCGAAGGAAAGTCTAGCGTGTCTTTCTCACTAGCATAGGCATGAAAGAATAATCTCAATCTAAACAGGAGACTGTGTTGATCGGAGTGACTGCAGCTTAATTATGGTTATAATGTCTTACCCAGCTTGCATTTACATACCTTTTCTGTAATAGGATCCTATGGTAATGTGATGTGGTACTTGTTTTGATTTGCATACAAGGTAAATTAATTATACGACACTACACCCTTAGTTTCTGATTTGAGGTTTGTTTGTTTGCTTGGTGTGTGGCACCCAGAGCCACCTAAAATATGGTGCAACTATGATTTGTTGCCACAAGTATTCGAATGTGATCACACCGTAGGAACTTTAGGTTTAGTTTTTGTTAAGAAGAAAGAAGAAAGATGAAAAAAAGATAAAGAGGAGAAATAAGAAGTGTATTTTTCCCCTATTTTTAGATTACTATGCTAATTTTTTCAACATTTTCAGTTTTCTTTCACGTCTAAAGAAATCCCTAGTTTTGAAGGGTGTCAATTGCCATGGCCAACTAACCTACCAAATTAACTAAGTGTTGTTGATGTTGTTGAGCACAAGTGCATTGCTTTTTTTTTTCTCGGTTTTCTTTCATGTCTAGAAACTTGGCTCTATGTTTATAGATATGCTTCTAGCTAGATACTAATTGATCTCTTCTGCTGCTTATTAGAGATGGGGGGAGGCCGTCACCGCAGGCTCTGCTCTGCCACACCGGAGTACGAGTTGGATGCTTTCGAGTTCTTCGGTATCATAGTTGGGACTTCCTCCAAGAGGCAGGTATATAAAAGGAGAGATCTCCCCTTCACCCATCTCATTATGATAACTCTGCTGTTTGCTACATCACTCCTTGTCCCAAACTGTAGAAGCTGCCTGACACTTTTATGAACATGTTGGGTGAAGATCCACCAAATAATGTGAAGCTGCGACAGGCCGGCAGCGGGTTTCGCAGGCTGTGGGACGTGGAGTTGGTGATCAAGGAGGGCCACATGTACCTGTGTGGTGGCTGGGAGAAGTTCTACCATGCCTACGACCTGTGGCTGGGGTACTTCCTTCTCTTCAGGTATGACGACGATGCCACCATGCTCATCATGAAGGTGTTCAATGCGACTATGTGTCGCATGCGCTACGCTGACGACGATGATGCCAGTACATTATGCCTCTTATTATTCCTCTAGATTTGGCTTTGTCTCGCATCGATTGTTAACGGTCATTAATTGTTGCATTTGGACAGGCAATGGGAGCAGCAGCAGCGACACTGGCTACAGCCAAAGCAGCAGCGATTCTGGCTGTAGCAAAAGCAACAGCGATTCTGGCTGTAGCAAAAGCAGCAGCGATTCTGGCTGCAGCAAAGACAGCAAGGAGGATGATCCGGAATGGTGTGGGGAAGAAGAGGAGCAGAGTGGGCATCAGGCTGAGGATGACCTAGCGATGATGGTGGCTGACCAAGGGCAAGAGATGGTGGTGGCTGACCATGGGCAAGAGATGGTGGTGGCTGAGGATGACCTAGCGATGGTCATGCCTGTCCTGCCTGAAGATGGCCTCGCGATGGTGGTGGTGCCTGACAATGACCTCGCGCCGGTGGTGGCGCCGGCGATCCCATAGCTGGGCGACATGACCACGCCAATTCTGGTAGAAGACTACATCCCACTGCCTCCACCGCCTCGCCGCTCTTGGCGCATCAGGCTGAGGAAGGAGAAGGAGAAGAACAATGAGAACTAAACTATGTCAGGTATGTCAGATCTCCAAAATGATCTATATATACTTAGCTTTGTTTCCTCCGAAATGACATAAGTTAGCTCTAAGTTAGCTCTAATATGCTTAGTTACCTATGTTAGCTCTAATATGCTTAGTTACATATCTTAGCTCTAATATGCTAAGTTATCTCTACTATGCTTAGTTTCCTATAGGTTAGCTCCAAAATTACTTATGTTAGCACAAAATGACCAAGTTTACATAATAAGCTTATAGTCTTCTTCTTCTTCTTCCTCTTCTTATTCTTCTTCTTATTCTTCTTCATTTTCTTCTAGGTTAGCTCCATTTTACTTAAGTATGCTTACTTCTTATAGTCTTCTTCTTCTTCATTTCTTCTTTTTTTTTCTAACATCTTGTTTATCATTTTGCAGATTTGATTTAATTCATGGAAGCTTGCATGGATGGAGTGCTTCTTTTCCATTTGTGCTTTTAGTTTGTATCAATGAACTTGCATGGTTGGAGCTTGTTATATGGATGGATGGATAACAGTGTTGGATGAACAATGTGAAACTTTTGTAATATGTAAGGATGGAACTATATATGTGTTGGTTATGTATGTATATATGATGAAACTTGTGTGTTGGATATGCTTGTTGTGTATATATGTATATCTGTGTATATCTGTGAATTGCTATCAAATTGAATGAATTAAATTAAAAACAGGGCTATACATGCTCTTTGCCGCAACCTAGCTGACGGCAAAGTTCTTTGCCGTCAGCTAGCTGACGGCAAACATACCACGTGGCAGCTACCTGTGATTCCTGGGACTGGCATGTTTGAGCACTTTGCCGTCTGCCAGCGGACGCCAAAGACCTTAGCCTCTTTGCCGTCCATTGGATGACAGCAAAGCACGCCGTTAACCCCTAACGGCTCTCACCCCACCTCACTGCCGTCCACAATCTTTGCCGTCTGCTGGCCACCAACGGCGGACTGCACAATCCTTTGTCGTCCGTTTGCAGGAAGCGGACAGCAAAGAAGGACTTTGCTGGCACGTGTTCAAATGGACAATTTGCCGTCTGCTGGCGGACAGCAAAGAAGTTTACCGTCTGTGATCCATGCCTTTGCGGTCCGCCATGGCGGACGGCAAAGAAGCTGATTCCAGTAGTGACAGTGGAGCAGCTGCTGGAGACCATGAGAATGAGGGGCGGCGCCAGAGGGAGGAGCAGCCGGGGAGATTTGCCCCTACCTGTCGGCCATGTAGCCTAGCTGGACAGAGCATCGTCGAGGACAGGCCAGATGGGACCAGAGGCGACGGCTCGCTGGAGGAACCCTAGGGCTGCAGGCAGGGGATCGAGGTAGAGGGAAATGGGAGAGGAGATGCAAGCGGGTAGGGCAATGAACGCTTGCATGTTTGTTTTTACTTGAGGGTCAGGCGTGACACAGGCGTGAGCAGTTGCAATTTGAGTGTAATATAGGCAGACAACAGAGTCATTTCACTATTCCCCTTTCCTTCAATTTTTAGTGAGCTTCTACCCGAAACACCCCCCTCCAAAGCGAAATAAGTTAAGCCCAAGCCCATATCTCAAAAATGACTTCTTTACATATTTTATGGCTTATTTTGACAATAAGCCCTGAAAAGGCGGAATCGAACTGGCCCTTAACCTGCAATTCAATTGTGTGTGCAATGATGAATCACTCCTGCCTGCTATAGTGTACATTTAGGCATCATCATACATGGCATAACCTAATACATGTGCATTCCATTGTAGAATCTAGAATATGCAATGTTTATGTTAGTTCATACGTTGCACATGATGTTTAAATGCCCCTTAAATATGGTCAGTCAAGTGATGGTCTTTAAGCCTCCTTCTCTGCTTCTTTTCTTGATATGTAAGATTTGCTCACACATTTGTTCAATTGTTATTTGCATCAGCCAGCCATACTAGGACAGTTTGCTTTGATTACTTGCTGTTCTTTACCTAACACTCTAACAGAGCTTGTCAATGATTTAAACACTAAGGGCTGCTGTAGTGGGGCTTTGTCTAACTCATAGGTGACATAAAGGTTTAGTTGTACACTAAAGTAGGCTCTCCAAGAGTACCTGGAGATCCAGTTCGAAGGTATGCCTAGTTTTTACATAGTGCAGACATAGTAAATGCTCATTTCATTGTGTGCAAGTGCAAGAGATGTCGCATGTTTCATTATGTGGTATTGTTTTGTTATAATCTCATCCTTTTGTGTTGTTCATAGACTAGAAAGTATGCATATTTATCTTCCAAGGAGACGAGTAACTAGTTTGTGTCACCTTGCGGAGGGGGTGCAATGAAGATAAGATTGAGGATTTCCAAGTACAAGATGTTAGGAAGGAGCCTTGCAAGAGAAGTAGGAGCTGCGCTGAGCCTGTTCAACCAGTTAAGGTAAGTCATTGTAACCAACTCAACAGTTCAATTCCTTGTTTGTTTCAGGCATAGTTAATTAGCTTTTTTCAATTGCTTTATTTGACCTCAGTTAATGAGATGCCCAAACAATGATGCCTGATGTTGGGTACTTGTATAACTATTAGTTGACATAATTAAAGGCCTTACCATTTAATTACTCTGGTGAAGTGTGCCTGAAGCTTTGAAGCCTATTAACCAACTATTATTGCATGAGGCTCATAGTCTAGTTTATACTAGGCTAATGATTGCATAGTTTTGCTTGATGTAGTAGGTTTGTATGAATCCCTCTGCTATTACTTATGCTCCCTAAGACTTTAATTGAGCTACAAAATGGCCAACTACTTGCTTACTTATACGCAACATGTTGTCTAAATTTGTAACTTGTCTATGTTTTGGATTGGGCCCCAACATCGTGCTCCTCTGGTGAGCTAAAAGAGATTTCTGTATGCAGGCTGCACAGACTACCTTTTTATAATTTTTAAAATATCACCTGCTTATGCTTCATGACGTGTAACATTATTGTTAGTCCTGTTTTTCCATGTACAAAATAGTCTGTCTTGCTCGCTTCACTGTTGTAACTATATTTTTTCCCTAGTCATGTGTACTTACAAAAATATTTCAGGATGAAGTGACATCAACACAAAGATCTACGAGCAGTGCAGCATGGCCGTTACCAAATGATTATGGATTGGAATTGGAATGTGCTGATGTTCTCGAGCATCAACTAGAGGTGGCAAGACAACGTGTACATGATTCTCAACGTACAATCAACAAGTTGAGACTGGACATGCAGGTATTAGATGCAGGAGTAAAAAGAATGAAACAAGACACTGCGGTAACCACGAAGAAATTGGAGATTTTGCAGACTGAAATTTGTGCTATCTGAATCCGGCCAATCCTTTTTTCTGAAGAGATTATAGTTCAAACGGTAAGTTCTGTTGATGCGTGTCCATGATGTATGAGCTTTATTTGTCCAGCGTATATAATTTGCTGTTTGTGTACGCTTTATAATCACTAGCGTCGAACTATAATGCCTAGTGGGTATATTCGGTTGTAATTTCTTTATAGTATAGTGTAGGATTATTCTACATTTCTATGCTTCTTATTGTATAGTGTATGTTTTTTAGAGGCGATAGTATAGAGTAGGATAATTCTTGAATATGCTATATCATTGAAACGGGGGCCAAAACGCCCAAACATTTCCTGGACACCATACAAATGAACAAACATGTGCAGCCAAAGCGGGCCTTAATTGGGCTGGTCAAAATAATATTAAGTGGATCCCAAATGGGCCCACCGTAACAACGGCTCTTAGCAGGCCGTCAACAGGCCTAAAGCTCGATAGGGCCGTATAAATGGAAATGGCTTGCGGGCCTTTAGCAGGCCGAAATAAATGTCAATTTTGTCTTGGGCCTTTTACTTTATGGGCCAGTAAGAGGCCGAAAGTGTTATGGGCCAGAGGAGGTCCAATTTGCAAACTAGGCTTTTAACAGGCCGAAAGTCGTGTTGGGCTGAAATGATGCCCTGCAGAACGTGAGCCCCTAATGGACCTAAAGTCAAAGGCCCAACTGTTGTGCGTGCCGTTAACAGGACAAGAGACAAAATGGGCTAAGAGTTGGCCCATTTACCGAAAGGGCCAAGGACAGGCCTAAAGTCACAGCGGGCTAGAATTGGCCCAACTGCAGAATGGGCCGAGAAAAGGCCGAAAGACGTTCTGGGCCGTTAACGGGCTAGAACTGACGATGGGCTGCTAACAGGCTGAAAGAAGCTCGGGCCGCAATTGGGCCCAAAAACGTAGCGAGCCGTTAACGGGCTTAAACTGACGATGGGTTGGAAATTGTCGAATCTAGAATGGGCCTTTGATGGGCCGATTCTGTGTAACTTGTATGGGCCGTACTTGTAAATGGGCCTGACTCAAGTAGGCCGCTAATAGGTCGGCCCACTTATTTTGACAGGCCCGGCCTTTTCACCAGAATGGTCCTCTATTGGGCCGTGCCACGTGTCGACGTATCATAGGTGCCTCCTGTCCAATGAGTGGATGACATCTGTCCCAGCGGTGAGCCAACACGTGTTTCCTCCGGCAAATGAGAATTTTACACGTGGAAAATCCCCATTTGTCCGGTCTGTTAACGGGTTATCGGATTCAAAACCAGACCCGATAGCTTAACGGCGAGCCGTTACGGTCGATGCCACATGTCGGTCACCCTTGACGAAAGCACTTCTATGACGCGTGTTTTATCGTCATGGAAGTGGAACTTCTACGACAGCACAGGTATGACTATCTTGATTCTGTCATAAAATCGTCATGGATGTCCATGCATGACAGAAAACGTGACCTACTGTGACAAACACGTATCATCACGGAAGTGTATTTTTTTGTAGTGTTGGTTCCCACATATTCTACGAAGATCTTTAACGGTCGTACTGTAATGACAGCATATGTTATTCCCTTTGTCATCGGTATGTTACTTGCCCGAGATTCGATCGTCGGTATCTTCATACCTAGTTCAATCTCGTTACCGGCAAGTCTCTTTACTCGTTCCATAATGCATCATTCCGCAACTAACTCATTAGTCACATTGCTTGCAAGGCTTATTATGATGTGCATTACCGAGAGGGCCCAGAGACACCTCTCCGATACCCGGAGTGACAAATCCTAATCTCGATCTATGCCAACCCAACAAACACCTTCAGAGATACCTATAGAGCATCTTTATAATCACCCAGTTACGTGGTCACGTTTGATAGCACAGAAGGTATTCCTCCGGTATCCGGGAGTTGCATAATCTCACAGTCGAACGAATATGTATTTGACATGAAGAAAGCAATAGCAATAAAACTGAACAATCAACATGCTAAGCTAACGGATGGGTCTTGTCCATCACATCATTCTCCTAATGATGTGATCTCGTTCATCAAATGACAACACATGCCTATGGTTAGGAAACTTAACCATCTTTGATTAACGAGCCAGTCTAGTAGAGGCTTACTAGGGACACGGTGTTTTGTCTATGTATCCACACATGTATCAAGTTTCTGGTTAATACAATTCTAGCATGAATAATAAACATTTATCATGATATAAGGAAATATAAAACAACAACTTTATTATTGCCTCTAGGGCATATTTCCTTCAGTCTCTCACTTGCACTAGAGTCAATAATCTAGTTCACATCGCCATGTGATTTAACACCAATAGTTCACATCACCATGTGCTTAACACCCATAGTTCACATCGCCATGTGACCAACACCCAAAGGGTTTACTAGAGTCAGTAATTTAGTTCACATCGCCATGTGATTAACACCCAAAGAGTACTAAGGTGTGATCACGTTTTGCTTGTGAGAGAGGTTTAGTCGACGGGTTTGCCACATTCAGATCCGTATGTATTTTGCAAATTTCTATGTCTACAATGATCTGCACGGAGCTACTCTAGCTAAATGCTCCCACTTTCAATATGTATCCAGTTCGAGACTCAGAGTCATCCAGATCGGTATCGAAGAGCTTGCATCGACGTAACTCTTTACGATGAACTCTTTATCACCTCCATAACCGAGAAATATTTCCTTATCCCTCCAAGGATAATTTTGACCGCTGTCCAGTGATCTACTCCTAGATCACTATTGTACTCCCTTGCCAAACTCATGGCAAGGTATACAATAGGTCTGGTACACAGCATGGCATACTTTATGAACCTATGGCTGAGGGATAGAGAATGACTTTCATTCTCTCTCTATCTTCTGCCATGGTCTGGCTTTGAGTCTTACTCACTTTACACCTTGCAACACAGGCAAGAACCCTTCCTTTGGCTGATCCATTTTGAACTTCTTCAAAATCTTGTCAAGGTATGTGCTTTGTGTAAGTCCTATTAAGCGTCTCGATCTATCCCTATAGATCTTGATGCCCAATATATAAGTACCTTCACCGAGGTCTTTCATTGAAAATATTCTTATTCAAGTATCCTTTTATGCTATCAAGAAATTCTATATCATTTCCAATCAACAATATGTCGTCCACATATAATATCAGAAATGCTACAGAGCTCCCACTCACTTTCTTGTAAATACAGGCTTTCACCACAAGTCTGTATAAAACCATATGCTTTGATCACCTTATCAAAGCGTATATTCCAACTCCGAGATGCTTGCACCAGTCCATAGATGGATCGCTGGAGTTTGCACACTTTGTTAGCACCTTTAGGATCGACAAAACCTTCTGGTTGCATCATATACAACTCTTCTTTAAGAAATCCATTAAGGAATGCAGTTTTGACATCCATTTGCCAGATTTCATAAAATGTGGCAATTCCTAACATGATTTGGACAAGCTTAACCATCGTTACGAGTGAGAAAATCTCATCATAGTCAACACCTTGAACTTGTCGAAAACCTTTTGCGACAAGTCGAGCTTTGTAGATAGTAACACTACCATCAACGTCCATCTTCTTCTTGAAGATCCATTTATTCTTAATGGCTTGCCGATCATTGGGCAAGTCCACCAAAGTCCATACTTTGTTCTCATACATGGATCATATCTCAGATTTCATGGCCTCAAGCCATTTATCGGAATTTGGGCTAATCATCGCTTCCTCATAGTTCATAGGTTCGTCATGGTCTAGTAACATGACTTCCAGAACAGGATTACCATACCACTCTGGTGCGGATCGTGCTTTGGTTGACCTACGAGGTTTGGTAGTAACTTGATCTGAATTTCATGATCATTATCATTAGCTTCCTCTCTAGTTGGTGTAGGCATCACGGGAACGGTTTTCTGTGATGAGCTACTATCCAATTGGAGAGAAGGTACAACTACCTCATCAAGTTCTACTTTCCTCCCACTCACTTCTTTCGAGATAAACTCCTTCTCTAGAAAGGATCCATTCTTAGCAACAAAGATCTTGCCTTCAGATCTGTGATAGAAGGTGTGCCCAACAGTTTCTTTTGGGTATGCTATGAAGACGCACTTCTCCGATTTGGGTTTGAGCTTATCAGGCTGAAGCTTTTTCACATAAGCATCGCAACCCCAAACTTTAAGAAACGACAGCTTAGGTTTCTTGCCAAACCACAGTTCATACATTGTCGTCTCAACGGATTTAGATGGTGCCCTATTTAACGTGAATGCAGCTATCTCTAATGCATAACCCCAAACGATAGTGGTGAATCGGTAAGAGACATCACAGGTCGCACCATACCCAATAAAGACGGTTACGACGTTCGGACACACCATTACGCTGTGGTGTTCCAGGTGGCGTGAGTTGTGAAACTATTCCACATTGTTTTAAATGAAGTTCAAACTCGTGACTCAAATATTCGCCACCTCGATCAGATGATAGAAACTTTATTTTCTTGTTACGATGATTCTCCACTTCACTCTGAAATTCTTTGAACTTTTCAAATGTTTCAGACTTGTGTTTCATTAATTAGATATACTCATATCTGCTCAAATCATCTGTGAAGGTTAGAAAATAACGATACCAGCTGCGAGCCTCAACACTCATCAGACCGCATACATCAGTATGTATTATTTCCAGTAAGTCAGTGGCTCGCTCCATTGTTCCGGAGAACGGAGTTTTAGTCATCTTGCCCATGAGGCATGGTTCGCAAACATCAAATGATTCATAATCAAGTGATTCCAAAAGTCCATCCGCATGGAGTTTCTTCATGCGCTTTACACCAATATGACCTAAACGGCATTGCCACAAATATGTTGCACTATCATTATCAACTTTGCATCTTTTGGCATCAATATTATGAATATGTGTATCACCATGATCGAGATTCAACAAAAATAGACCACTCTTCAAGGGTGCATGACCATAAAAGATATTACTCATATAAATAGAACAACCATTATTCTCTTATTTAAATGAATAACCATCTCGCATCAAACAAGATCCAGATATAATGTTCATGCTCAACGTTGGCACCAAATAACAATTATTCAGGTGTAAAAATAATCTTGAAGATAGATGTAGAGGTAGCATGCCGACGACGATCACATCGACCTTGGAACCATTCCTGATGCGCATTGTCACCTCGTCCTTAGCCAATCTTCGCTTAAACCGTAGCCTTTGTTTCGAGTTGCAAATATGAGCAACAGAACCAGTATCAAATACCCAGGCGCTACTATGAGCATTAGTAAGGTACATGAATAACACATATACCTTTGTTCACTTTGCCATCCTTCTTATCCGCCAAATACTTGGGGCAGTTCCGCTTCCAATGACCAGTCCCTTTGCAATAGAAGCACTCAGTTTCAGGCTTGGGTCCAGACTTAGGCTTCTTCCGGGGAGTGACAACTTGCTTGCCATTCTTATTGAAGTTCCCCTTCTTTCCCTTGCCCCTTTTCTTGAAATTAGTGGTCTTGTTAACCATCAACACTTGATTCTCTTTCTTGATTTCTGCCTCCGCAGCTTTGAGCACAGCTAAGAGCTCGAGAATTGTCTTATCCATCCCTTGCATATTATAGTTCAGCACGAAGCCTTTGTAGCTTGGTGGCAGTGATTGAAGAACTCTGTCAATAACACTATCATCTGGAAGATTAACTCCCAGCTGAGTCAAGTGGTTATGATACCCAGACATTCTGAGTACGTGTTCACTGACAGAACTATTCTCCTCCATCTTGCAGCTATAGAACTTGTTGGAGACTTCATATCTCTCAACTCGAGCATTTTCTTGAAATATTAACTTCAACTCCTAGAACATCTCATATGGTTCATGACGTGCAAAACGTCTTCGAAGTCTCGATTCTAAGCCGTAAAGCATGGCACACTGAACTATAGAGTAGCCATCAGACCGCGTCTGCCAGACGTTCAAAGCGTCTACATTAGCGGGAGGGGCTTGTGACCTAGCGGTGCATCAAGGACATAATTCTTTTGTGCGGCAATGAGGATAATCCTCAAGTTATGGACCCAGTTCGTGTAGTTGCTACCATCATCTTTCAACTTAGATTTCTCTAGGAACGCATTAAAATTCAAGGGAAGGTAGCACGGGCCATTGATCTACAACATAGATATGCAAAAACTATCAGGAGTAAATTCATGATAAATTAAGTTCAATTAATCAAATTACTTAAGAACTCCCACTTAGATAGACATTCCTCGAGTCATCTAAATGATTACGTGATCCAAATCAACTAAACCATGTCCGATCATCACGTGAGATGGAGTAGTCTTCAATGGTGAACATCTCTATGTTGATCATATCTACTATATGATTCACGTTCAACCTTTCGGTCTCCAGTGTTTCGATGCCATGTCTGTACATGCTAGGATCATCAAGTTTAACCCGAGTATTCCGCATGTGCAAAACTGTCTTGCACCCGTTGTATGTGAACGTAGAGATTATCACACCCGATCATCATGTAGTGTCTTG
Source organism: Aegilops longissima (assembly GCA_021605205.1). Taxonomy (NCBI): domain Eukaryota; kingdom Viridiplantae; phylum Streptophyta; class Magnoliopsida; order Poales; family Poaceae; genus Aegilops; species Aegilops longissima. Next base: position 141,441,824 of record CM038681.1, read on the forward strand.
GCACGACGAACTGTCGCAATGGTGCATACTCAGGGAGAACAATTATACCTTGAAATTTTAGTGAGGGATCATCTTATAATGCTACCGTCGTACTAAGCAAAATAAGATGCATAAAAGATAAACATCACATGCAATCAAAATATGTGACATGATATGGCCATCATCATCTTGTGCCTTTGATCTCCATCTCCAAAGCACCGTCATGATCTCCATCGTCACCGGCTTGACACCTTGATCTCCATCGTAGAGTCCTTGTCGTGTCGCCAACTATTGCTTCTACAACTATCACCAACGCATAGTGATAAAGTAAAGCAATTACATGGTGTTTGCATTTCATACAATAAAGCGACAACCATAAGGCTCCTGCCAGTTGCCGTTAACTTCTACAAAACATGATCATCTCATACAACAACGTATATCACATCATGTCTTGACCATATCACATCACAACATGCCCTGCAAAAACAAGTTAGACGACCTCTACTTTGTCGTTTTAAGTTTTATGTGGCTGCTGCGGGCTTCTAGTAAGAACCGTTCTTACCTACGCATCAAAACCACAACGGTGATTTATCAAGTTTGTTGTTTTAACCTTCAACAAGGACCGGCCGCAGTCAAATTCAATTCAACTAAAGTTGGAGAAACAGACACCCGCCAGCCACCTTTATGCAAAACTAGTTGCATGTCTGTCGGTGGAACCGGTCTCATGAACGTGGTCATGTAAGGTTGGTCCGGGATGCTTCATCCAACAATACCGCCGAATCAAAATAAGACATTGGTGGTAAGAAGTATGACTATCACCGCCCACAACTCTTTGTATTCTACTCGTGCATATCATCTACGCATAGACCTGGCTCGGATGCCACTGTTGGAAAACGTAGCATGCAATTTCAAAAAAATTCATACGCTCAAGCAAGATCTATCTAGGAGATGCATAGCAACGAGAGAAGGAGAGTGTGTCCATGTACCCTCATAGACCGAAAGCGGAAGCGTTTGTTTAACGCGGTTGATGTAGTCTAACTGTTGGGGAATGTAGCATGCAATTTCAAAAAAAATCCTACGCTCACGCAAGATCTATCCAGGAGATGCATAGCAACGAGAGGGGGAGACTATGTCCACGTACCCTCGTAGACCGAAAGCGGAAGCGTTAGCTTAACGCGGTTGATGTAGTCGAACGTCTTCGCGATCCAACCGATCAAGCACCGAACGTACGACACCTCCGAGTTCTGCACACGTTCAGCTCAATGACGTCCCTCGAACTCTTGATCCAGCAGAGGGTCAAGGGTGAGTTTCGTCAGCACGACGGCGTGGGGACAATGATGGTGATGTTATCCGCGCAGGGCTATTCCTAAGCACTATGACGATATGACGAGAGGAGTAAACTGTGGAGGGGGGCACCGCACACGACTAAGAGAACAATTGATGTGCTATGGGGTTCCCTCCTACCCCCATATATAAATGAGGAGGGGAGGAGGAGGGCGCGCCATGGTGGGGGGGGGAACCCACTAGGACTCCTAGTCCTAGTAGGTTTCCCCCTTCCTTCCTATGAAGGGGGAAAGAGGGAAGGGAAAGGGAAGAGGAGAAGGAAAGGGGGGCGCCCCCCCTCCCCTAGTCCAATTCGGACTCCCTATGGGAGGGGGCGCGGCTACCCCTTGTGGGCTGCCTCCCCTCTCCCCCTATGGCCCATGTAGGCTAATTACTTTCTCTGGGGGGTTTCGGTAACCTCCCAGTACTCCGAAAAATACCTAGAACGATCCGGAACTATTCCGGTGTCCGAATACCATCTTCCAATATATCAATCTTTACCTCTCAACCATTTCGAGACTCCTCGTCATGTCCGTGATCTCATCCGGGACTTCGAACAATCTTCGGTCACCAAAACACATAACTTATAGTACAAATTGTCATCGAACGTTAAGCGTGTGGACCCTACGGGTTCGAGAACTATGTAGACATGACCAAGACACATCTCCGGTCAATAACCAATAGCGGGACCTGGATGCTCATATTGGTTCCTACATATTCTACGAAGATCTTTATCGGTAAAACCGCAATCAAAACATACATTATTCTCTTTGTCATCGGTATGTTACTTGCCTGATATTCGATCGTCGGTATACTCATACCTAGTTCAATCTCGTTACCAGCAAGTCTCTTTACTCATTCTGTAATGCATCATCCCGTAACTAACTCATTAGTCACATTGCTTGCAAGGCTTATTACGATGTGCATTACCGAGAGGGCCCAGAGATACCTCTCTGATACTCGGAGGGACAAATCATAATATCGATCTATGCCAACCCAACAAACACCTTTGGAGACAACTGTAGAGCATATTTATAATCACCCAGTCATGTTGTGACGTTTTATAGCACACAAGGTGTTCCTCCGATATTCGGGAGTTGCATAATCTCATAGTCAGAGGAATATGTATAAGTCATGAAGAAAGCAATAGCAATAAAACTTAACGATCATTATGCTAAGCTAACGGATGGCTCTTGTCCATCACATCATTTTCCTAATGATGTGATCTCGTTCATCAAATGACAACACATGCCTATTGTCAGGAAACTTAACCATCTTTGATTAACGAGCTAGTCAAGTAGACGCATACTAGGAACACTATGTTTTGTCTATGTATTTACACATGTATCAAGTTTCCGGTTAATACAATTATAGCATGAATAATAAACATGTATCATTGATATAAGGAAATATAGATAACAATTTTATTATTGCCTCTAGGCATATTTCCTTCCAGTGACCCGATATGTACCCGGTGCCCCCAGAACACTTCTAGTGTCCGAATATCATCGTCCTATATATGAACCTTTACCTCTCGACCATTTCGAGACTCCTCGGCATGTCCACAATGGCATATGGGACTCCGAACAACATTCGGTCACCAAATCAAATAACTCATATAATACCAAATCGTCATCGAACATTAAGCGTGCGGACCCTACGGGTTCAGAACTATGTAGACATGACCAAGACACCTCTCCGGTCAATAACCAACAGCGGAACCTGGATGCTCATATTGGTTCCCACATATTCTACGAAGATCTTTATCGGTCGTACTGTAATGACAACATACGTTATTCCCTTTGTCATCGGTATGTTACTTGCTCGAGATTCGATCATCGGTATCTTCATACCTAGTTCAATCCCATTACCGGCAAGTCTATTTACTCCTTCCATAATGCATCATCCCGCAACTAACTCATTAGTCACGTTACTTGCAAGGCTTATTATGATGTGCATTACCGAGAGGGCCCAGAGATACCTCTTCGATACTCGGAGTGACAAATCCTAATCTCGATCTATGCCAACCCAACAAACACCTTCGGAGATACCTGTAGAGCATCTTTATAATCACCCAGTTAGGTTGTGACATTTGATAGCACACAATGTATTCCTCCGGTATCCGGGAGTTGCATAATCTCATAGTTGAAGGAATATGTATTTGACATGAAGAAAGCAATAGCAATAAAATTGAACGATCAACATGCTGAGCTAACGGATGGGTCTTGTCCATCACATCATTCTCCTAATGATGTGATCCCGTTCATCAAATGACAACACATATCTATGGTTAGGAAACTTAACCATCTTTGATTAACGAGCTAGTCTAGTAGAGGCTTACTAGGGACACGGTGTTTTGTCTATGTATCCACACATGTATCAAGTTTCCGGTTAATACAATTCTAGCATGAATAATAAACATTTATCATGATATAAGAAAATATAAAATAACAACTTTATTATTGCCTCTAGGGCATATTTCCTTCCGCTCGGTCATCTGCGACGTAAATTTGATGATGCCATGAGAAATTGCAATTGCATGTCTTGTGTTGTCGTTGAGATAGTTCTCGCAAGTGCACCGACCAGTAATTGAAGCACTACCTTTTTTGTTCAGCAACCAAGTCTGTTGTGTGATTGATGAATCTTTTAATCCAGTTTTGTGTTCTTTTAATGAAACAATACATATCGTTTTTAACTACTCTTGTGTTGAGCCGGTTAGTTTTAGTAAATTACTGTTAATGGTTGATAGGTTGAGAAGTGCTTCTAGTGGGAGGAGCAACTGAATAGAGTTTAAGTGGGGAGGTATCAACCCCCCTAGTCGACTGATTCCATGTGGGGTGGGGAGGAGACAAGGGGTTTACCCAAACCTTGCAGGGATTCGATCCACTAGGCAGTGGCGGAGCTTAATGAGAGCCAACTTGGGCCGCCGCCCCAGCAGCCCAGAATATTTTATCTGATAATCACTTATCAGTTGGCCCATATAAGCAGTGAAATTGACCCAAACCTTGTAACCTCTCCCCCCAATCCATTGGGCCTCCAATATTTTGGTCCAAGCTCTGCAATTGCCATTAGGGGATCATATCCTTAACCAACATAGCCTTAAACGCTTGTGTTCTATGTATAGAAAAAATCACTATTGCTCTCACTTAGAAGACATGCCATCTAATGCCATGTCTATTTAGTGCAAGTGCCCAACTATTCTTTGAATCTAGGAACAACAAAAGTGAAGAACCTTCATGATAACATCGAGGTTGTAAAGGTAAAGCTGAGCAAGGAAGATGTGATAGAAATCTCAGATGTTGTCCCTGCTGGTGAGGTGGCTGGGTTGAGGGTCATGGGAATCCTGGAGCCTTATTCTTGGAGGATTGCAAACACTCCATCTAAAAAGTAGCCATTTTACATCATCACATGCAAATCCAAGAGCATCTCAACTGGCGGCGCTAGCCGACAAAGCTTGCAATGAGCTCGAAACTGTACATGTATGTAGACATATACACCTAAACCATAGCTTAGGGTTAGCTTGCTAATCACATCTTTGTGATGTCGCTTGACATCACAAAATACAAGTAGCTTCGCTCACCGTGTTATGCTGTATTTGTTTCAAGCTTTCTGGTTACATACATTCAAGGGGGGAAATGTGAAAGAAACAAGCTCATCCATACTCAAGAATAGGGAAACAATGCCATTGGTTTTGTGTGGGGCTGTATCAATTGGTACAAATGATAAAAAAAAGAGTCGAATTCTAGTTAAACTCTTTTCTGCTGCACATTTTATTCCTCCGTCATATGAGGAGTGACATTAGGTTTGCTGGGTATCACTCATTGAAAAATGGTACTGCTGTAATAGTTCCACGCATGACTGAATGTCTGAATGAGATTACTGATAGAGTCCACATACAACTTTGTGTAGTTACACCACAGTAGCTAGGATATGTATGTTCAACCTCACTAGTTAAAAAAAAGCATTTTACTGCATGTGCTACTTTTGGCTCCTCAGGTTTCTACTTTTTACCAATTACCATGCACCCCATGTTGCTGCACAACTTGTGCTACCTCGTTACTTTTGGTTCACTGTTCATCTGTTGCTACTTCCTTACTGTTCATTTACTGTTCATCTGTTGATATATATCCCCAGGTTTCTAATTCATATCTGCCACGAATCTGTTACAGGTTAACCTGTGCTGATCCGCAACTGCTGAACTTTAGAGGCATGCAAGCAACGTAGAACGACAAATTGCAATGGACAAGTAGGGCTGCACCAGCCCCCATGGTGTCCCTTTCAGGAGGAACCTTGGGGGTAGCTGACTAATTGCTAATGGATCTCGAGGCTTGCAGTTGCTCGATGTGCGGTGGCTCAGATCGGCGGCGACCCGTGCGCACAATATGTGATGGAGGTTCTTCGAGCGGATCCGGGTGAAAACCTTGTGCTCGGCTTGTTGCCAAGACCGGCGTTGGTGGCACCCTGTGGTGTCATTACCTTCTTGAAGGCATTGCCGTGGAGAAGCTCTAGACCTCTATCCGCTACCTCTGGGGGAAACCCTAGATCAGTTGATCGGATGACGGCGACGCGTTGGTGTCGTTTCCTCCTTGGGGGAGTCATTCTTGGAGGCGTACACGGGATCGAGGGACCGGGTGCCTTTTTGGTGGAGCGGTACTTCATCCTTCACATTGATGACGGCGAATCTCGGCGGCGTGGTGCGATGGAGACTCAGCGCCCGATCGCGCGGGATGGACTCGCGCAGTGGAGGTAGTTGTCAAGGCCAAGGTGGCGCGATGACGGAGTGGCTCGACAAGGTAGAAGCCACAATATCTGCTCAAGACGGACTGTGGAAGATGGCGGCGACGACACATGTGAGTGCGTCGGATTAGTTTATGCCCCTGCACCGGTATGTGGCTCGGTGGGGCTTCGCTTTGATGATAGGCTTAGGTGAGTAGACCGGTATGTGGCCCGTAGCACCCCTTCATCATATGGATAGGAGTAGTGGCATATGTTGCCAAGATGGCGGATTCGGGCATATTGTTGTAATACTTTGTAAGGTCCTCGAGAATAATCAATAAAGTGACCGTATGCATCTTCCAGATGCAGAGGCCAGGGGTCATCCTCCTTTTCTAAAAAAGTTGCTCATGCACACGGACTTTGAGCATCATCGGGGATCGCGCTCGGCGTCCGGGCCGGCGATGATGCACTGGGGATGTGTGCCCACCAAGAACATATGTGCCCTTCTCCCACATGTGGGAGGGTGCCCTTGGGTACCTGGACCACCTCCCCAAATACTGATGTTTATGCTGAAATCTGTGGACCAAAACCTTGATGCAGTTCAAAGCAAGACATGCGGCATTCATGCAATAATCAACCAGTCGATGATTATTTGATCATTGATTGATTCCCTGTGCTTATTCTGTTCTCTGATCAAACTATGAATCTGCAATGCAAGGCTCTGCAACATGGTACTGTACCACGTACATGTTGAGGAAAGCTGTTGTTTATGTATCATATCATCATTGTTGCCAGGAGCTAACTCTTGGACTCTTCTGAGGTAGGTAGATACTTCATCCAGATTCTTTTTCTTTGCTGCAAGGCACATTCTATAAAGAATTCATTATATAATAAGACTACAGGCCAGTTCAGGTATGTTGATGATAAACTTTGATTGTATCCTGGCCAGACCAGCTTATCAGAATCAGCAGCAGAAAGCAAGTGTCAGGAAGCAAAAGCCTTTTGTTAATGCTGCCTGGATTGCAAAAGCCAGGGATGGGGAATAAAGAAAGAATTGAAAGCAAAAGAGGAAGAAAAGCCCTGCAGTGATCTTTTGAGAGGGCAATTGGCATGTATATTGGGGTTTGCTCCTGCTAATTCCCATAGGGCTTTTCATGGAAAGCCTGGCTAGGTATATGCAGAGTCCCTTTGCGTGTGCATGCTTGCCGTGGGATATAATCCCTAGGTTTATTCCCAAGCAAGTCCAACTTTATATCCTTTATCCACCACAACTCACCGAGAATATTCCACCATTAGGCTTTTCATCTTTTGCATGCCTACTGCCACATCTTTTGCCAAAAGCATTTGGTGGGATCCATTCCAAATATTGGCTGCAGGCTCTAGTTACTAGTATGTCAACCATATGTTTGTAAATATAGCTAGTTGTAAAGGTCTAAACACCCGGTAAACATCCTATACCGATGTGTGAGATTAAGGACACCTACAGGTTGATGATTTTCTTTCTTCATAAATCAAGATGGAAAAGAAAGGATCCAGATTTTTTTTCCCCGAGGGACTTGATTAATTATTACATTGCGGACTGATCAAGAGAGAAAAACATGTGCCTCTTATCAAGAAATACTTTTCCCGGAAGGAGTTTAAGACTTTGACATTGTCTACTAATTGCATTGGGATTAAGAAAGAGAAGATGCGATGAGGGCGACAGGGCCAGTGTGGGACACATGAACATGATGCTTGTCAACGCACGGCAGCAAAGAAGCTCCCCGGGCCCTTTTCCCTCTTCCTCATCTTTCTCAAACTACGCGCTCGATCGCACATGCATATCGCCGGCCAGCCAGCCAGCCATGGTCCCAGGGATCAGGCTCGGACTCCCATATGCATGAGCTAGCATGACACTATTTCAACAGTAATGACTAAACGCTCTTATATTTCTTTACGGAGGGGCACAGCTGGAAATCGAACCAGCAATCTCCCGTACCAAACATACTACACTAACCACACCGACAAGGTAAATTTGTTGCTCAATAAGCATCGCTGTTCTTTATCAACCCTAAAGCGGTAGTGGAATTAAATGAGCTGCAATCTATGCGGCCCGTTTTCCACAAGTTAGTTTTTTCTTTATTACAAATTACAAAAATATTCAAGTATTATATAAAGTGTTCATGCTATTAGGAAATGTATTTCTAGTTTTAAAATGTGTTCATGCTATTAGAAAATGCATTTCTAGTATTGAAACGTGTTAATGCTATCAGGAAATGTATTTCTAGTTTTAAAAAGTGTTCACGTGTTTCAATAATGTTTATATGTTTGTTAAAGGATATATTTTTGAATAAAGAGAACCTTAAGAATATGTGTGGAAAAATAATTAGTATCCTAGTGCGCCCCAGGATTATAGATCCTCAAATGAACAATTTTAAAATTATACATGCATTTTTATAATTGAAGAATTATTTTATTTACACGATTGTCTAAATGATACGTAGATATTTTCAAAAATTACACTAACATGTTTTAAAATTATACATACACTAACCTGTGCCGGCGCCGACGCCCTGGGCTGTCATAGACATACCGGCTAGGAAGGACTGACCCATGCCGATACACCTAAGGGAGGAGAAGCAAGTGCCCCGCCGACGTCGGCGCCGACACGGATTCGCCCGGCCGCGCCCTCTGGCAACTGCGAGGGAGGAGGAGGAGGGAGGGGTAGGAGGGTTCGGCGTCGGCGGCTAGGAATCCATCCCCGTCGCACGTGGGGGGCGACGAGGAATTAATGGGGAGGGGGTTTCAAGGGATCGTTCAAATGGACTGGAATTTGACATAATTCCAAGAAACTTTTTTTTAGATAGAAGGCCATAGCCCGACTTTATAGATAAAGCCACCAGGCAGAGTTAACATAGACCCAAACAACCAGCACACGATCACAAAGTATCAACCGAGAACACCAAGAGGAATGTCTAAGTACATGGCTCCCAGGCCAGTACACGGCACGTAGGCCGGAGGAAGAACAGATAACGAAGCAACGCAGCAACGCCTACAGGCCCGCTTGGACTGGAGAGATGGAGATAGCAGAATTTCGGATCTTGGCCAACATGGCGTCAAAAGCATCCCTGTCCTCCTCCTTAGTCAATAATCTCCACTGCTGTAGAAATATACAAGTCTTAATTAAGCAATCAGCAGGCTTAGCAGGAAAACATGTTCGATAGTAAATTTATTCCTTGTCGTCCACAAGGACCAGCACATGGCAGCAAAACCAACCCAAAACAATCTCCTCTGGGACCCAACCAAAGAATTAGCCGAGGCGCGCAAGTCAGCGAAGGAGGTCGGAGCCCAGGACACATGCATCCAGGATCTGATGCAACACCAAAACAGCTTAGCCAAGACACAGTTAAAGAAAATATGAGGTGTATCTTCTCTCATTCCACAAAGAGCACAGCGGTCAGAGCCCGGACCATTACATTTCGAATTTGATCACCCGTAGGTAAACGCCCACGAGAGGCTTGCCAGAGGAACACCTTAATCTTAGGGGGGATATGAGCTCTCCAAATCCACTTGAATTTGGAGGTGGTGGATCCCACAATGAGCTTGCTATAGAGAGATTTAACCAAGAAGCGGGCTGAGGGGGAGTGGGGCCACACAACTGTGTCTTCCTCCTCCGAGAGCGAAGGGAAGAGGGCAGCAAGGCGCTGCCAATCTTCCAACTCTTCGTGAGAGAGGGAACGACGCAGCTGAAGGTCCCAATTATTCGACGCAAGCTCAAAGATAGAGATCTCAGGGTTCGGACAGTGGGAGAAAAGAACAGGGAAAGTACTGGCCAGCGAGGAAGACCCGCACCACCAATCGAGCGTAACTCGTAGACTTACCGCTATTTAACGACAAACTTGACAAGGCCTTTAAAGATAGGCCAGAGTTTCACAAGGTCCCGCCAAAACTGAGATGCCCCGGAGGCACGGGCAAACATAGGACTACGGGAGGGGAAGTATTTCGTCTTTAGGATGTTGAACCATAGAGGCTTGTCCTGGGGGATGGTCATGATTTTCCACCACCATTTGATGATCAGACATTTGTTCATAACAAGAGTGTTAATGATGCCCAGCCCCCCAAGGCGTTTGGGCTTACAGATGAGGTCCCATTTAACCAAGCGATACTTGCGCTTGTTATCAGTCGCGTTCCAATAAAATGCCCCTCTATGTTTGTCAAAACCAGCATGAGTGCCCATTGAAATGTTGGGGAACGTAGTAATTTCAAAAAATTTCCTACGCACACGCAAGACCATGGTGATGGCATAGCAACGAGAGGGAGAGTGTCCGTCCACGCACCCTCGTGAGACCGTGGCGAAGCGTTATAACAACGCTGTTGATGTAGTCGACGTCTTCACGATCCGACCGATCCAAGTACCGAACGTCGGCACCTCCGTGTTCAGACACGCTCACTCGATGACGATCCCGGGCTCCGATCCAAAGAAAGCGTCGGGGATGAGTTCCACAAGACGACGGCGTGGTGACGATGATGATGCTCCACCGACGCAGGCTTCGCCTTAAGCTCCGCGACGATATGACTTCACCGGCGCAGGCTTCGCTTAAGCTCCGTGACGATATGACCGAAGTGGAATATGGTGGAGGGGGCACCGACACGGCTAAGGAACGATCCAGAGATCAACTTCGTGTCTGGGTGCCCCCGCCTCAGATATAAAGGAGCAAGGGGTGCGGCCAGCCCAAGGGGCGCTGAGGAGTCCTACTCCCACCGAGTAGGACTCCCCCTTCCTAGTTGGAATAGGATTGGGGAGGGGAAGAGGGAGGGGCGCCCCCTCTCCTTGTCCTATTCGGACTAGAGGGGAGGGGGCGCGCGCCTGCCCGGCCGCCCTTTCCTCTTCTCCCTATGGCCCATCAAGGCCCATAGACCCCGGGGTTCCGTAACCCCTGTTCCGAGAACTTCTGCTTTCATCCGAACCTTCCAAGTCCAAACATAGGCTTCCAATATATCAATCTTTATGTCTCGACCATTTCGAGACTCCTCGTCATGTCCGTGATCACATCCGGACTCAACAACCTTCGTACATCAATACTTATAAACTCATAATGAACTGCCATCGAAACGTTAAGCGTGCGGACCCTACGGGTTCGAGAACTATGTAGACATGACCTAGAACCATTCTCGGTCAATAACCAATAGCGGAACCTGGATGCCCATATTGGTTCCTACATATTCTACGAAGATCTTTATCGGTCAAACCGCATAACGACATACGTTGTTCCTTTGTCATCGGTATGTTACTTACCCGAGATTCGATCGCTGGTATCCAATACCTAGTTCAATCTCGTTACGGTAAGTCTCTTTACTCGCTCAGTAATACATCATCTCACAACTAACTCATTAGTTGCAATGCTTGCAAGGCTTATGTGATGTGTATTACCGAGAAGGCCCAGAGATACCTCTCCGACAATCGGAGTGACAAAACCTAATCTCGATTCATGCCAACTCAACATATACTTTTGGAGACACCTGAGAGTACCTTTATAATCACCCATTCGTTGTGACGCTTTGGTAGCACACAAAGTGTTCCTCCGTAAACGGAGTTGCATAATCTCATAGTTTCGTGAACTTTGTATAAGTCATGAAGAAAGCATAAGCAACATACTAAACGATCAAGTGCTAAGCTAACGGAATGGGTCAAGTCAATCACATCATTCTCCTAATGATGTGATCTCGTTAATCAAATGACAACTCATGTCTATGGTTAGGAAACATAACCATCTTTGATTTAACGAGCTAGTAAAGTAGAGGCATACTAGTGACACTGCTTGTCTACGTATTCACACATGCATTATGTTTCCGGTTAATACAATTCTAGCATGAATAATAAACATTTATCATGATATAAGGAAATAAATAATAACTTTATTATTGCCTCGAGGGCATATTTCCTTCAGCTTCCCACTTGCACTAGAGTCAACAATCTAGATTACACAAGAATGATTCTAACACCCATGGAGTCTTGGTGCTGATCATGTTTTGCTCGTGGAAGAGGCTTAGTCAACGGTGCGCAACATTCAGATCCGTATGTATCTTGCAAATCTCTATGTCTCCCATTTGGACTTGGTCCCAATGGAATTGAAGCGCCTCTTGATATGCTTGGTCCTCTTGTGAAATCTGGATTCCTTTGCCAAGGCAATTGCACCAAGATTGTCACGTAAGATCTTCATTGGTCCCGATGCACTAGGTATGACACCTAGATCGAAATGAACTCTTTCATCCAGACTCCTTCATTTGCTGCTTCCGAAGCAGCTATGTACTCCGCTTCACATGTAGATCCCGCCACGACGCTTTGTTTAGAACTACACCAACTGACAGCTCCACCGTCTAATAAAAATACGTATCCGGTTTGCGATTTAGAATCGTCCGGATCAGTGTCAAAGCTTGCATCGACGTAACCATTTACGATTAGCTCTTTGTCACCTCCATATACGAGAAACATATCCTTAGTCCTTTTCAGGTATTTCAGAATGTTCTTGACCACTGTTCAGTGATCCACCCCTAGATTACTTTGGTACCTTCCTGCCAAGCTTATTGCTAAGCACACATCAGGTCTGGTACACAGCATTGCATACATGATAGAGCCTATGGCTGAAGCATAGGGAACATTTTTTATTTTCTCTCTATCTTCTGCTGTGGTCGGGCATTGAGTCTGACTCAATTTCACACCTTGTAACACAGGTAAAAGACATTTCTTTGCCTGATCCATTTTGAACTTTTTCAAAACTTTATCAAGGTATGTGCTTTGTGAAAGTCCAATTTAGCGTCTTGATCTATCTCTATAGATCTTAATGCCCAATATATAAGCAGCTTCACCGAGGTCTTTCATTGAAAAACTTTTATTCAAGTATCCTTCTATGCTATCCAGAAATTCTATATCATTTCCAATTAACAATATGTCGTCCACATATAATATTAGAAATGCTACAGAGCTCCCACTCACTTTCTTGTAAATACAAGCTTCTCCAAAAGTCTCAGATAAAACCATATGCTTTGATCACACTATCAAAGCGTTTATTCCAACTCCGAGAGGCTTGCACTGCACCATAAATTGATCGCTGGAGCTTGCACACTTTGTCAGCACCTTTTGGATCAACAAAACCTTCTGTTGCATCATATACAACTCTTCTTCTAGAAATCCATTCAAGAATGCAGTTTTACATCCATTTGCCAAATTTCATAATCATAAAATGCAGCAATTGCTAACATGATTCGGACAGACTTAAGCATCGCTACGGGTGAGAAAGTCTCATCGTAGTCAACCCCTTGAACTTGTCGAAAACCTTTTGCAACAAGTCGAGCTTTATAGACAGCTTATGTTACCATCAGCGTCGATCTTCTTCTTAAAGATCCATTTATTCTCAATGGCTTGCCGATCATCGGGCAAGTCAACCAAAGTCCATACTTTGTTCTCATACAAGGATCATATCTCAGATTTCATGGCTTCAAGCCATTTTGCGAATCTGGGCTCACCATCGCTTCTTCATAGTTCGTAGGTTCACCATGATCTAGTAGCATGACTTCCGAATAGGATTACCGCACCACTCTGTGCGGATTTTATTCTGTTGATCTACGGTTCAAGGACAACTTGATCTGAAGTTTCATGATCATTATCATTATCTTCCTCGCTAATTGGTGTAGGTGTCACGTAAACCGATTTATGTGATGAACTACTTTCCAATAAGGGAGCTGGTACTATTACCTCATCAAGTTCCACTTTCCTCCCACTCACTTCTTTCGAGAGAAACTCCTTCTCTAGAAAGGATCCATTCTTAGCAACGAATGTCTTGGCTTCGGATCTGTGATAGAAGGTATACCCAATTGTCTCCTTTGGGTATCCTATGAAGACACATTTTTCGATTTGGGTTCAAGCTTATCGGTTGAAGTTTTTCACATAAGCATCGCAACCCCAAACTTTCGAAACGACAACTTTGGTTTCTTGCTAAACCATAGTTCATAAGGTGTCGCCTCAACGGATTTTGACGGTGTCCTATTTAACGTGAATGCAGCCGCCTCTAAAGCATAACCCCAAAACGATAGCGGTAAATCGGAAATAGACATCATAGATCGCACCATATCTAGTAAAGTACGACACGACGCTCGACACACCATTACGCTGTGGTGTTCCCGGTGGCGTGAGTTGCGAAACTATTCCGCATTGCTTTAAATGTAGACCAAACTCGTAACTCAAATATTCTCCTCCACGATCAGATCGTAGAAACTTTATTTTCTTGTTACGATGATTTTCAACTTCACTCTGAAATTCTTTGAACTTTTCAAATGTTTCAGATTTATGCTTCCTCAAGTAGATATACCTGTATCTGCCTAAATCATCTGTGAAGGTGAGAAAATAACGATATCCGCCACGAGCTTCAACATTCATCGGACCACATACATCTGTATGTATGATTTCCAATAAGTCTGTTGCTCTCTCCATACAACCGGAGAACGGTGTTTTAGTCATCTTGCCCATGAGGCACGGTTCGCAAGTACCAAGTGATTCATAATCAAGTGATTCCAAAAGTCCATCTGTATGGAGTTTCTTCATGCGTTTACAATCGATATGACCTAAACGGCAGTGTCACAAATAAATTGCACTATCATTATCAACTCTGCATCTTTTGGCTTCGACATTATGAATATGTGTATCACTACTGTCGAGATTCAACAAGAATAGACCATTCTTCAAGGGTGCATGACCATAAAAGATATTACTCATATAAATAGAACAACCATTATTCTCTGATTTAATGAATAACCGCCTCGCATCAAACAAGATCCAGATATAATGTTCATGCTCAACGCTGCACCAAATAACAATTATTTAGGTCTAAAACTAATCCCAAGGTAGATGTAGAGGTAGCGTGCCGACCGCGATCACATTGACTTTGGAACCGCTTTCCCACGCGCATCGTCACCTCGTCCTTTGCCGTTTCGCTTATTCCGTAGTCCCTGCTTCGAAGTTGCAAATATTAGCAATGTAACCGTATCAAATACCAGTGCTACTACGAGCTCTAGTAAGGTACACATCAATAACATGTATATCACATATACCTTTCTTCACCTTGCCATCCTTTTATCCGCCAAATACTTGGGGCAGTTCCGCTTCCAAAGTCCATCCGCTTGCGGTAAAAAACACTCGGCCTTGTGCTTAGGTCCGACTTGGGTTTCTTCTCTTGAGCATCAACTTTCTTGCTGTTCTTTTGAAGTTTCCTTCTTCTTTCCTTTGCCCTTTTCTTGAAACTAGTGGTCTTGTTGACCATCAACACTTGATGCTCTTTCTTGATTTCTACCTCCATGCTTTTAACATTGCGAAGAGCTCAGAATTGTCTTAGTCATCCCTTGCATATTATAGTTCATCACGAAGCTCTTGTAGCTTGGTGGCGTGATTGGAGAATTCTGTCAATGACACTATCATCCGGAAGATTAACTCCCAGCTGAATTAAGTGATTATTATACCCAGACATTTTGAGTATGTGCTCACCGACGTAACTATTCTCCTCCATCTTGCAGCTATAGAACTTATTGGAGACTTCATATCTCTCAATCCGGCATTTGCTTGAAATATTAACTTCAACTCTTGGAACATCTCATATGCTCCATGACGCTCAAAACGCCGTTGAAGACCCGGTTCTAAGCCGTAAAGCATGGCACACTAAACTATAGAGTAGTCATCAGCTTTGCTCTACCAGACGCTCACAACTTCGGCGTTGTTCTGCAGCGAGGCACGGCACCCAGCGGTGCTTCCAGATGTAATTCTTTTGTGCAGCAATGAGGATAATCCTCGTTACGGACCCAGTCCGTGTAATTGCTACCATCATCTTTCAACTTTGCTTTCTCAAGGAACGCATTAAAATTCAACGGAACAACAAAGACGAGCCATCTATCTACAAGAAACATAGACAAGCAAAATACTATCAGTACTAAGTTCATGATAAATTTAAGTTCAATTAATCATATTAAAAACTCCCACTTAGACAGATATCTCTAGTCATCTAAGTGATTACGTGATCCAAATCAACTAAACCATAACCGATCATCACGTGATATGGAGTAGTTTTCAATGGTAAACATCACTATGTTGATCATATCTACTATATGATTCACGCCGACCTTCGGTCTCCGTGTTCCGAGGCCATATCTGCATATGCTAGGCTCGTCAAGTTTAACCTGAGTATTCTGCGTGTGCAAAACTGGCTTGCACCGTTGTAGATGGACGAGAACTTATCACACCCGATCATCACGTGGTGTATGGGTACTACGAACTTTGGCAACGGTGCATACCGGGAGAACACTTCTTGATAATTTTAGTGAGAGATCATCTTATAATGCTACCGTCAATCAAAGCAAGATAAGATGCATAAAGGATAAACATCACATGCAATCAATATAAGTGATATGATATGGTCATCATCATCTTGTGCTTGTGATCTCCATCGCCAAGCACCGCCATGATCACCATCGCCACCGCGCGACACCTTGATCTCCATCGTAGCATCGTTGTCGCCTCGCCAACTATTGCTTCTACGACTATCGCTACTGCTTAGTGATAAAGTAAAGCAATTACATGGCGCTTGCATTTCATACAATAAAGCGACAACCATATGGCTCTGCCAGCTTGTCGATAACTCGTTACAAAACATGATCATCTCATACAATAAAATATAGCATCACGCCTTGACCACATCACATCACAACATGCCCTGCAAAAACAAGTTAGACGCCCTCTACTTTGTTGTTGCAAGTTTTACGTGGCTGCTACGGGCTGAGCAAGAACCTTTCTTACCTACGCATCAAAACCACAACGATAGTTTGTCAAGTTGGTGCTGTTTTAACCTTCGCAAGGACCGGGCGAGCCACACTCGGTTCAACTAAAGTGAGAGAGACAGACACCGCGGTCACCTTTAAGCAACTAGTGCTCAAGCGGTGAAACCAGTCTCGCGTAAGCGTCGCGTAATGTCGGTCCGGCCGCTTCATCTCACAATACCGCTGAACCAAAGTATGACATGCTGGTAAGCAAGATGACTTATATCGCCCACAACTCACTTGTGTTCTACTCGTGCATATGACATCAACGCATAAAACCAGGCTCGGATGCCATCATTGGGGAACGTAGTAATTTCAAAAAATTCCTACGCACACGCAAGACCATGGTGATGGCATAGCAACGAGAGGGAGAGTGTCCGTCCACGCACTCGTGAGACCGTGGCGGAAGCATTATAACAACGCTGTTGATGTAGTCGACGCCTTCACGATCCGACCGATCCAAGTACCGAACGTGACGGCACCTCCGTGTTCAGCACACGCTCAGCTCGATGACGATCCCCGGCTCCGATCCAGCAAAGCGTCGGGATGAGTTCCACAAGACGACGGCGTGGTGACGATGATGATGCTCCACCGACGCAGGGCTTCGCCTTAAGCTCCGCGACGATATGACTTCACCGCGCGGGCTTCGCCTAAGCTCCGCGACGATATGACCGAAGTGGAATATGGTGGAGGGGGCACCGACACGGCTAAGGAACGATCCGTAGATCAACTTCGTGTCTGGGGTGCCCCCGCCTCATATAAAGGAGCAAGGGGTGCGGCCAGCCCAAGGGGGCCGGAGTAGGACTCTCCCTTTCCTAGTTGGAATAGGATTGGGGAGGGGAAGAGGAAGGGCGCCCCCCCTCTCCTTGTCCTATTCGGACTAGAGGGGAGGGGGGCGCGCCTGCCTGGCCGCCCTTTCCTCTTCTCCCTATGGCCCATCAAGGCCCATAGACCCCGGGGTTCCGTAACCCCGGTGTTCCGAACTTCCTGCTTTCATCCGAACCTTCCAAGTCCAAACATAGGCTTCCAATATATCAATCTTTATGTCTCGACCATTTCGAGACTCCTCGTCATGTCCGTGATCACATCCGGACTCAACAACCTTCGGTACATCAATACTTATAAACTCATAATGAACTGTCATCGAACGTTAAGCGTGCGGACCCTACGGGTTCGAGAACTATGTAGACATGACCTAGAACCATTCTCGGTCAATAACCAATAGCGGAACCTGGATGCCCATATTGGTTCCTACATATTCTACGAAGATCTTTATCGGTCAAACCGCATAACGACATACGTTGTTCCTTTGTCATCGGTATGTTACTTACCCGAGATTCGATCGCTGGTATCCAATACCTAGTTCAATCTCGCTACCGTAAGTCTCTTTACTCGCTCAGTAATACATCATCTCACAACTAACTCATTAGTTGCAATGCTTGCAAGGCTTATGTGATGTGTATTACCGAGAAGGCCCAGAGATACCTCTCCGACAATCGGAGTGACAAAACCTAATCTCGATTCATGCCAACTCAACATATACTTTTGGAGACACCTGAGAGTACCTTTATAATCACCCGCTTACGCTGTGACATTTGGTAGCACACAAAGTGTTCCTCCGTAAACGGAGTTGCATAATCTCATAGTTTCGTGAACTTTGTATAAGTCATGAAGAAAGCATAAGCAACATACTAAACGATCAAGTGCTAAGCTAACGGAATGGGTCAAGTCAATCACATCATTCTCCTAATGATGTGATCTCGTTAATCAAATGACAACTCATGTCTATGGTTAGGAAACATAACCATCTTTGATTTAACGAGCTAGTAAAGTAGAGGCATACTAGTGACACTCTGTTTGTCTACGTATTCACACATGTATTATGTTTCCGGTTAATACAATTCTAGCATGAATAATAAACATTTATCATGATATAAGGAAATAAATAATAACTTTATTATTGCCTCTAGGGCATATTTCCTTCATGAAAGGAGGTATAATCCCATCAAGAACATAGGGAGGGAGGAGAGGCAGGCATTAATTAAGGCCACTTTGCCCACTTGGGTGTTATATCTGCCTCTCCAGGGCATCACACGATTACCGACCTTGGTCACCACAGGGGCGAAGCCTTGGCATAAAGTTTGTCAGAAGTAATAGGCATACCCAAATACTTAATAGGGAAAGAACCCAAAGAACAATTTAGTAAGCGAGCCACCCTTAAAGCTTCGGTGCCTGAGACACCAGTGATAATAACTTCGCTTTTAGAAAAGTTAATCTTAAGCCCTGGGAGAGCTTCGAAACAAAGGAGAAGAAATTTGAGGTGGCCGATGCAGAGATCATTTAGTTCCACCAAGATGATTGTGTCGTCAGCGTACTGAAGGTGCGTAACACCTTCCGGAATGAGGTGGGAACTAACCGGAGAAATATGGCCGGTCTCCACAGCTTTAGATAGGATGTTAGAGAGGGCATCCGTAACGAAGTTAAAAAGGATGGACGAGGCCGGGTCGCCTTGCCGCAGACCCCTAGAGTTCTTAAAGAAGTTACTAATATGACCATTAACATTAATGGCAGTATGGCCCCCCATGACCAACTGCATGATTCGGTGCACCACCCCACTGTCAAAGCCTTTATCTAGGAGGACTTGTCTCAGGAAGCCCCAGCTAACCGAATCGTAGGCCTTTTCAAAATCTAATTTGAGAATAACTGCCTTGGTCCCAGATTTGTGAATGTCATGAACGATTTCGTGGAGACAGAGAACTCCATCCAGGATGAAGTGACCCTTGATAAAAGCAGTCTGAGTATGAGAGAGGGTGCGATGGGCCACCGGGGTAAGGCGAGTAGCCAGACATTTGGCAGGAAACTTGGCAAAGTTATTGATGAGCGCGATAGGTCTAAACTGAGAAATTGAATCAGCACCCTTAATCTTAGGGATAAGAGAAGTAACCGCATAATTAAGCCTGGAGATATCAACTGTCCCCAGGAAGTAGCCTTGAATAACTTCACAGATCAGGTTTTTAAGAATAGGCCAAAACTTTTTAAAGAAGGGGATAGAGAACCCATCCGGGCCAGAGGCAGAGTTAGGATTAGCCTTCCTAATAGCAGAAAAGATCTCCTCTTCAGAATAGGGGATCATCAGAGCCGAGTTTTCCTCCTAAGAAACCAGAGACCTCTGGATCCAGAAGTTAGGAGATAGCCTGAACCCCTGGTTAGGTTTGGCATAGAGAAGGGAAGAAAAGAAAGAGACCACATGGTTAAGTATGACTCCCTGGTCAGAGGTTCGCACCCCATCAATAATCAGGCTATCAATAAGACATCTACGCTGTCTCCCATTTGCAATCGCAAAGAAATAAGCAGTGGGGGAGTCTCCTTTTAGTAGCCAGTTGGACGAACCCCTCTGGCGCCAGTAAATTTCATTAAGCCGGTGCAGATGCATCAACGCACGTTCAAGGGAAAACCGAAGTGACCAATCAGAATCGGAGAGGCCCGAGACATCAGCCCGAGAATCAAGGGCCTCAATCTGGGCCAGGAGAAGGGCCTTATCTCTGTGCTCCTGGGCCGAGTGATTCCGGGACCATCCCCGAAGAAATTTGCGAAGTAGGGCCAAGCAGTTATGCCAATCATCCATGGGTCCAAAGGAACGATGGGGAGCAGAAAGGATGGCACTAATTTTAGAGCTAAGGAGATCACAAAAACCCTCAATAAGGAGCCAAGAAGCGTCAAACTGAAATCTAGAAGGGGAAGAAATAGAGCGGCTCCCAGCGTCAAGAATAAGAGGGGCATGGTCCGAGCCGACAATGGCCTTAGATTTAAGCGTAGCTAGCGGGAAGAGTGAATCCCAGTTCGAGCAGACAAGGACACGGTCTAAGACGGAGCGGATAGGAGATGGTTGGTGGTTGGTCCAAGTGTACCTAGATCCCACCCTAGGAATCTCACGAAGGGCACAGGAACTGATGAAGTCATTAAAAGCGTCAGCCAACGCCCATGGGAAATTATTTGTGTTCTTGTCCGCAGGAGAACGAAGCAAATTAAAATCACCACCAATCACCAAGGGGAGAGAACATGCTTCAACTTTATTGGAAATTTCGTCCAGAAATATGGGAGAGAGGGAGTGGTTGGCCGGACCGTACACAACCATAAATTCCCAAAGAGAATTGAGCTGACGATGGAAAAGCACTGTGTTGGCCCAAAAGATTCCATGATCAAAAGCGACAAAATCAAAAACATCCTGTTTTGACCCTAACAGAATGCCACCAGAATGGCCCGAGGAGGGAAGGAAGTTCCAGTCAAAACGATCCGCCCCCGCGATAGAAGAAAGCTCATGAGGAGAGAAGGATGATTTAAAAGTTTCGATCAAGCCTATCAGGTCAATATTATCCCCCCTGACAATATCTTTAATTTGGTCTTGGCGTCCCCGAGCGCCGAAACCTCTGATGTTCCAGAAGAGGGCTTTCATTTATAAGAGAGGTTTTTAATGCGCAAACTCGACCTGCAAGGGGCCAAGCAGGATTTAGGCCGTTTAGAAGCACCCTTTTTCACCAGGGGACCATCCCCACCAGCCTCGCCCCCCGCCTCCGAAGCCCCAGCAGCCACAACTGGAGGGGCAGGAGGCCTTGCGGCGGCTTCCTTAGCCTTAACCTTAGCCAAAGCCGCCTGAGCCACTTCATTGGCCCTAATTAGGGCAATCAGAGAGGAAGGAGAGCCAAAATTATGATCAAGAGCAATACCCGCATCTGCGAGTACCTTAGTCAAGTGTTCATCAGAGAAGGAGGGTAGAACAAGCCTAGTAGGTGAGGGAGTATTATGGACCAACTGAGAAGGGGAAAGAGGAATACCTGAAGCGGGAAGGTCCCGAGCCGCAGCGCGCCGTGCCGCCTTGTCAACCACCCTCATGCCACTATCACGGATCCCGCCACTCTTGCGAGCCGTAGAAGAAGGGGACCGAATCAGAGAGGACCGCACCGCAGCCGGAGAGGACTGCCCCGCCACATCGCCCATATCACCGTCAAGACGGCAGCACAGACCCGCCGCAGAGAGCTTGGTTCCCGAAGAGGCCCGACTCCGAGCCGATAATTTGCGAACAGAGGATTTGCGCTTGGATGAGGGCACCGACGCCACACGAAGCGGGGAGGCAGGGAGATCTTCAATACCAGAGAGCGACGGAGAGCCCGGTCGGACAGGAAGGTTGGAGCAGACCCCTGACATAGGGGTACCAGCAGGAGGGGCAACCGGGGCAGCCAGAACAGGAGCAGAACCATCCATCTGATCCCTCCCTCCATTCTTGTTCCTAGGGGCATTCTCCTTGAAAACCTCGCGACTTTCTGAACCCATGCCATCCCACTCAGAGGTAGTGAAGTGAGGGTGCGAGCCCCCACTCAAGTTGCCAGCGTTGTCAGCATCTCCGGCATGGCGATCAGCAGAAGGAGGAGGGGCGGTGGTGGGGAGTCGGAAGAAGCAGCCCCCTCCACACGAACCCGAAGACTAAATCCATCCGCAGCAGAGAAAACATCAACACTACCATGGACGCATAAGGAATCAACAACCCAGATTTTGAGACGCACAGGACCAAGTACAGCCAAGGAGTCTTGATCCACCAAGATTGGCTTGCCAATGAGAACGCCAAATGCCATGACGAACTCGGCAGAGCGAAGGGTAGGAGGGATGTCATCTACCAGAACCCAGATCTCAGAGAGGGGGGAAATAGGTTTCGCCCCATTAGCAGCAGCTTTCACCGATACGACCAGTTGGTTAAGGGGGAGAGTGAAACTCGTGCAAGAAGAAATCATCTTGACGCTGCTCTTAGAAGGAAAAACCACTGCAAAGTCAAAATCACATAGCTGCCTGATCTGCCAGTCCCAACCTCCTTCATCCCATAACTTTAGTTCGTCTTGGAGGGTTTGGGGGGAAATCTTGTGATCTTTGACCTTGATGATGGCCGCATTTGAGAGAGCAGGGGCCACAGAAACCTGTGGGATCTCGCTGTCAAGCGCAAAGAAGGAGCAGCCAGGGAGGCCTTGGCCATAGTGCACAAAAGAGGCGGGTTTGCGGCGGTTATTGCAGTTCACAGTGAGATGGCCGTCCTCATGGCAGATCAAGCAGAAAGGGGGATTGAAACAACGCGATTGAAAATGCCCCGGTTGGTGGCAAGCGAAGAAAGTGAGGTTAGGGTTAGGTGGTTGGCTAGACGGGGGAGAAGGGCGGGCCGGGAGGGGAGGAGGAGGAGGGGGAAGGATGCCATCACTCAAGGCGCCAGAAGACGAGCCAGGGTCCGACGGCAGGAACCGACGCCCTGGGCCACCAGAGCCGCCGCCCCCATGGACCATCGCGCGGCCACCGAACCCAGACGACGAAGCAGGGCCACGGCCGCCGCCACGAGCCATGGGGCCAGGGCCAAGCAGGGGAGGAGGAGGAGGACAGGCCGCAGGGCCAGAGCCGCCAACAGCCGCCGCGGCCTCCCAAGGATCGGCCCCAGATCCGCCCGATCCAGGCGCCTCAGATCCAGATCCGGCCGCGGCCGCCGCCGCCCAGCCCGCCCGTCACCCTGGAGCCACGCAGGCCCTCCGCCTAAGCTCCGCCACGGGCCCCCTGCTGCCGAGCCGCCTGCTCGGCCTCAAGCTTGGAGCGGAGGGAAGCCTCAAGCTCCAGATCGACGGCCCCATCGCCAGCGTCCTCCCGCCGCCGCTTCTGGCCAGAGATCGCCTCGCTAGACGACCCGCGCGAGCGATCCATGGCGACAACAGCCGCGAAGGGGAGGGAGAGAGGTGGAGGAGGAGGGGATCTGCGAAAGGAGGGGATGCGGAAGCGATAACGGCGTGGGTCGAATGGGAAGCAGGAACCCTAGAAATGGGGGGAGCCCCTCACGGATCCATATATACCCCGAGGAAGCCAGCCGGCGGGGGAGCGTGGGTCGGGCCGACTGCAGAAGAAGGCACGAGAGCCGAGCCAGGCCCAGGCCCCAAGACAGAGAGGGGGGGGGGAATCGGAAAAAGACGACAGCACCGGAGGCCCAGCCAAAACGATCGGCCCAGAGCAGCCCACCTGAGACGGAGCGAAGGGCCCACGAGCCTCCCGCACCGGAGACGAATCTAGGGTTAGGGAGGGAGGAGAGCCAGCTGACTACTCCAACCCCGAGCTCAACGCCGGCCCTGCCGCAGCCACCGGCGGCGAGGGTGGCAGGGAACAGGAAGAGCGAGCAGATCCACCCGACCGAGGAGCCGCACACCAGGGACCACGCGGCCCAGCGAGGAAAGCGCCTCCGAGCGCTTCCCACGGCGACTGCGCCGCACCTGGAACCAGCCCGAGCTCCCCGCCTCAGCACAGATCACCGGATGGAGAGAGGGAAGGGGAGGGAGAGAG
This sequence comes from Aegilops longissima, assembly GCA_021605205.1. Lineage (NCBI taxonomy): Eukaryota > Viridiplantae > Streptophyta > Magnoliopsida > Poales > Poaceae > Aegilops > Aegilops longissima. The sequence continues at coordinate 141,466,031 of CM038681.1, forward strand.
GAGAGCCATCACTCCTCCTAGGCCTTCCAAGAAACTATGTTGTAATAAATACGCAAAATGAAATCTTCCATCAAACCGCATACTGAATTACTGATGTCTCATGCGTGTTGATACCCAAAAAGTTACTGATGAATAAGTTCCTAACATGTGAAAAATTATGACCATCTTTGTCATTTTTCGATAAAAGGTATTGTTTATTACTTTATAATGTAGCATCAAGTGGATACAAAAAATGATGATCAGCACCAGGCATCTGCATAGATAAAATACACACAATGAAATAACAACAGTCTGAGAACAGAAATGATGAAAAACTGACATCGACAACAGTAAAATTAAATAGGACCAACACTCTCCTATATCAAAGAAGGTGGTGTACCGATCCGGAGATTATGTTATCATCCATGTTGAATAAAAACCTCCAACATATACGTGCTAAACGTAGCTAGCTAGTACGTGCATCCAACATGAAGAAATTAGCACAACGTACGGATCATACATGAAGGTGTCATGCATCGACATTTGGCCAGGCATCTCTCACAGAGAAAAAAAAACAGAAAAACAAAGGTTGGATCGATCCACGCATAGTCCAGATATGATCGACGTACCCTAATGTGTGATAGGGAAATTAAGCATCTAATTAACATGAATTCAAGCATGAAGACAACCATTGACATAAAAAAGGTGTTCCTGTGGCTAGCCTAGAAGAACAGGTTGTGGATGATAGATAAGCTGGCGAGGTGTCAATTACCACACCCTTCGATTCGCCCGCCTTTTGTTGTCAGAAGCCCGTGGAAAACCGGGCGATCACAAGTGATCTGCCGTAACAGTACTTTGCATGTTCCATTTCCCACTCTCAATGCAAAAGACGCACATAACTTATGTTCTTGAAAAAACAATCATGGGCAAGAGCTAAGGTAACGAGCGCACACAAAGCTAGTTTTTGGCCGTCAAGTCCTCGGTGGTCATCTTGTTGTTGAGTTGCTGGTGAGTCCCTAGAAGTTGTGGCTCCACGGCTCGTTCACCGGCGGCAGCCGGCCGAGGTACTGCCTGGTCAGGTCGGTGGCGCAGCAGGCGGCGGCGGGGCCGATGGAGCGCCCCTGGTACGCGGCGGCGCACAGTGGCGCCGGCATCTGCAGCTCCTCGACCTCCCCGGCATTGTCTACGCCCAGGAAGTCCCTGGTGAGGTGGCGGCCACCGGCGTGCATGGTCACCGAGCCTTCTGGAGTGAGTCTGAAGCTGACCGTGTCGGCGCTGACGGTCGAACCGCTGCCGGTAGTCATAGGGAGGTTATCAAGGTATGTCAGGGGCTGGAACGGAGGGAGCACCTGGTGGTGGTGAGGCTCTTGGGAGAGAAACATGAGGGGGTTAGGGTTTTGAGCTTGAGGAGGGCTTGAGAAAGGGAGAAAGAGTGGCGAGCTGTTGCTTGGCATGAGCATATTGTTGATGTCGTTGCTGCTGCCGCCGCTGTTGTTGTTGCAGGTGGTGGTAGTGGTGATGCTGTTGTTCGCAGCCGCGATGAGCCTTGCGCTCTCTTCGGCTAGGGCGTCGCAGAAGGCCCTGTGGGTCAGCAGGCTGTCCTTCCTGCATGCATGCATGGAGGCGCACGTTATCACAAATGGGATGACATGAAATAATCAGCCAAGTAGCTCAATTTGTTGGCTAACACTCATCTACATGCATGCATGTAAAAGTTTTATGTACTAGGTGTAGTTTTTTTTAACCTGGTTCAAAAAAAAGCTCTTTTTTAATCGTGTATTATTTAACTTTGTTGAAGAAAAGTTCCTGCCATGTGAGAGAGGGAGAGTTATGATGGAAGTCAAGGATTCGCATGCAAGTGATAGCTGGAGATGTAAATTCCATGATGATTTCCTGCAGCCAGCTGCAGGTTTGTGTGTTCATACAGTATTGTGCATCTTCTTCGACAGTTTTTCTAACAGGTCCCCACCATGCATGTACCATTTACGTACAGTGCTTGCTTGAATCTGCACCTTCAACCCCCCTTGCAAAATGCAGGGGGTGTGTGCCAAGAAATGGAAGTATGAAAACGATCCTACTGCAGGGACGACTGGCTACCTACAAATGTCAAGTGTTTCATCAATGCCTCTTGGTTACATGCATACCGTATATAGGCAGCTTTGGACAGGGCCTCGTGCTTTGCACAGCCAAAATTAAGTGCTGCTTGCTGCAGGATGGTGATATTTTTTCCAGGACATATTCGGTCGCGGTTTTCAAGGGAAATGGGAATTCGAAAATTGCAGGTTGAGCATGTAATCATGTAGTATGAACACATCAAGTGAAAGGGGAAGCGCCCTACGTCTACATACGTGACATGCAGCGATCGATGAATTAATTGATTATGAAAAAACTTTGAAAAAAATTCCAAATGTATATGTGTCTACCGCATGCAGTGAATCCCTCTGTAACATCTATCCTGATGAAATCACCGACTATATATCGTACTGTCGGTGCCGGCCAGGTACATAGTAGATAGTACCATGAGAATTCAGATAAAAGTTCAGAGATCCTAACGAACGAACGAACAGAGATGCAAAGGGCAGCTGTGACGAGAGAATCCAGCAGCTTGAGATACATGCGTACGTGTACGTACCTGGAGAAGAGGATGCCGCAGTCGCAGCGGTACTCGCGGGTGCCGCAGTTCTTGACGTGCGCCTTCCAGTCCGAGTGCACGGCGTAGCGCTTGGCGCACCGCTCGCACTTCCACCGCTTCTCGCCGTGCTTCCGGGAGAAGTGCTTCTTGATGCCCGTGAGGTCGCCCAGCGCCCTGGCCGGGTCGTGGTGGACGCAGGTGGGCTCGGGGCAGACGTACACGCGCTTGCGCGGCGCGCCGGAGCCGTCGCCGCCGGGCCTGGGCAGTAGCACGGTGCGCTGCCGGAGCTTCCACGGCAGGTTGTGGCCGCGGCGGTGCAGCTGCAGGTTCTGGTCCCGCTGGAACCCCTTGTTGCAGATCTCGCACACGAAGCGGTTCGTCGCCACCAGCGTCCGCGGCGACAGCGCGATCACCTCCGCGCTAGGGTCTGCCGTACGTGCGTTCCATTCCATCAGAGAGAGAAACCACAAGAACAAATTAATAATTCCCTAATCAGCTTGCTTGATGAGAGAAATCAACACATGCAGCTTCAGCATTTCAGGGAGCAGCTGATGATCTTGATCTAGGTCTAGGATAAACTTTTTGTACCTGGGTTGCCGGGCTGGCTCCTCTTCCTCTTGGCCCTGGCGGGCTCCTCCAGCAGCGGCGGCGCTGCCGGCCTCGGCAGCAGCATCGACGTCGCCGCCGGCGCGAAGAGAGGGCTGAGCAGTACATGGCTGCTGAAGCCGAGGTCTCCGCCGTGGGAGCTGGATCCGGTGGCCTCGTGGTGGTCAGAAGAGAGATCACAGAGCATCATGTTCACTCTCTCTCTCTCTGGTCTCTTTCTCTTTCGTCTCCCCTTCTCCCCCTCTTTCTAGGTGGATTGGATACGTGGTCTCGAGGCTACCACTGATGAGATACTGCTAGCTCAGCTTCTGCGCAGACTGCGTGTGATGGCAGGAGACGGTGGTGATACTGGACTACTGCTAGTGGGGTGAATACGACGAGGGAGGAGCGCTAGGACAGGGGAAGCGATCCGGTTGCAGGAAAAGGCGTCAGAGAGGAGGATGTGACGGAAGAGGGAGGGGTGAGGCGTTGCCTTCTGCAGGCTACTGTTGCCGCAGCCAGCCGGAATAAGAAGGGCGTGGCGCAGGCGAAAGCTAGCAAGGTGCAGTGCAGTGCCCGGCCCCCGCTCTCGACTAAAAAGCTAGGCACGCCCATCCTTGCTTTACCATTGTGGCAGCATGCACAGCACAAACACATCACCAGGTTAAACATGTGGTGAAAACAAGAGTAAAAAATCTAATTCCACTTATCAACCAGATATTTGTCTCATCATGCATGCTTGATTTTATGTAAGAAGCAGATTCATTTTCTGATAGAAAATGAATAGAAGATGCATGATACGACGTCAAAGTAGGCACGACCCATACATCGACACATCGATGGACCCTACATATGGTTTATAGTTTTTCTCTTATGTTATTATTTAGAGCATTTTCCATAGCCGCCCAACGCGCGGCGCACTAAAAATGCGTTTGCAGCGCGTCGATCGTCCGTTTTGGCGCGCTGGCTCCAGCGGTCGCTGTAACTTTAGCGCGCGCGTAGCTCTAGCAGATGCGTTAAAATGCAGCGCGCGCTCTCGCACAAATATTCTGGACTACGGTGCATATGCATAGATAGATAGATAAAACGATACATAAATATTTCACAATGCATACATAGTTCATCATAGCATAGATAGATAAAAAATACGGTGCAACTAGATAAAAAGTACGGTGCAACTAGATAAAAACTACGGTGCAACTAGAACCTACTCCGAGTCGTCTCGATGGTGTCGTCCGAGGTATCGAGCCACTCGTCTTTCCAACGGGGATCATCTGAGTCAAAGAACGACTGCCACCTGCGTTAACGAGATCGCGCTGCGCCTCCGCGAGTGCCTTCCGCCGACGCATGTCCGCGCGCTCCGCGCGGCGCTTTGCCGTCCTCTCCGCCCAGAAGGCGTTATTGTCGGAGATGTCCTGCGGGTAGCGCCGGCGCCACTCCACCATGGCTTGCTCGTCCCCCTTGGTGATGAGGAGGCGGCGCTGCAGCCGATGGTGTTCCTCACGGTCTTGGTCTATTATAAGACGAGGCGGAGGGGCGACGACATGTGCCTGCTCGCGCGTAAAGACGTCGTGGAAGTTCATCTGTGCGCGAGGTCTTTGGAGTTGCCACGCCGCCGCGTCGTACGCGCGGGCAGGCTCGTGTGCGGTCTCGAACGTGTCGAGGCCGAGGCGGACGTCGCCAGACCGAATCTCCAAGTAGAAGGCGCCGGAGGGGCGCTGGCGAACGCCGCGGTAGCCGGAAGATCCCACGGCGCGACGGCATGGTGGTGCGGTGGTGGCGCGTCGGTGGCGGGGCGAGGAAGCGCAACAGAGGAAGCAGAGAGAGCGCGCGTGGCAGTGTGGGGGCGATAGAAGGCCGTGTGGCGAGCGCCGCAATTTATAGGCGTGCCGGAAGCGGTGCGCCAAATCTAGCGCGCGACCGCCCGCTTTCTCCCCCGCGCGCGCAATCGTTTCCCGCCTCCGCTGAAGCACATGAAAACGCCCCGCTCGCTAAAATGCCAGTTTACCCTGCGCGCGCGTCTTTTGGCGCCGCTGTTGGAGATTAAGCTTTCTTTGCTATGTATCAGTGAACAAAGGTTGCGCTTCTTCACTAGTATTTTTCTCTATTTTTTCAGTACTAGTATTGAAGATTACCTCGCCCGTATTCAGTGACATAGAAATCATAATGTTGCTAATGATGAGTGAGAAAAATAAGAAATATGGTAATATTGTTAATTTATGCAGTGAATTCGGGGGTAGGTGTTTTGGTTCTCGGGAGCATTTGCTCCCACATGAACAGTAACCAGAAAAAATAGTAAATGTTTTAAAAATTCTAATATTTTTGTGGATATTCCTGTTAGTGTCGCAAGCATCCTTAACAATTTTCATGCGAATTGGAGCAGCCGAGTTTCGTCGGTGAAAAGAAAAACTTTGGGGTGACATTTGGAGGTAACATTTGGTGTTCAATTTGTTTTTTATTGTACATGCCAAAATGTTTAACCTTTTTGCCTAAAATTTCTAGGTAGCATTTGGATGTGACTATGAACACATAGAATTTTTTTGTTATTTCAAAATTTATTTTTGTATGCAGGAGCAGAGCATGTGCACCGGGAGCCAAATTGAATTTCTGGTGAATTCGTTCTATTAGTGTTGCTTTAAATCTGCAGGAGTGAGGGTTAATGTAGTGGTTGGATCTTTGAGAACGTGGTTGACAACTATCCTGTCGATTGGTCTGGTTTACGGTTTTTCCTCTTATGTAATTATACTACTTACATAGTGAAGCTTTCTTGTTTGTTCCTTAACCAGATTTAGTTGATTGGTGGCAGCATGACTGGCTATCTGAGGTGTTCACACGGGAGTTTGGACCGAGTTGTCACCTCTGGGTCGAGAGTAGAGGCTGAAGATTTGACCGTTGTAAGTACTAACCCTGTCTCTCTTCACTTGCTCAAAGTCTTGTCGTTCGAACATTGGTCTAGTAGGAGTATATGAGAACACTCGATATCTTCGATACAGGTGTCGCTTGATGGGGGACCTAAATTTTCTTTTGTCGCGTAATGGTTACCTAAATTCGTAACGAAATTGCTCTGCGTACGACTTCAAATGTAGGATTCACATCCGACCCAGTGATCCAACGATTCCCATTGATGCGTAGATTTGATTGGAGGGTCACTGAGCAGTGTCGTGCAGCGTCGTACTTGAATTCATCGTACGGCTAGCACTGCTCAATTCGTAACTCTGTTAGAAGATAGTCCACGCGACATTCAGTTGTCATGTGCTCATGTGGAAATGTTTTACTATACGAATTTGCTAATTCTCGTCTAGATGATGAGAATTAACAAAGTCTCATCTACTACTAAGGTAGACACACCTCTTTACTGTATATATTCTCGCAATAGCTACATGTCAATCGCCTGACTTTCGAACATTAGGTCAATCGATTTTGGTTGAAGGAAGAAACAAGCGCAGGGAGGAAGAAACTCGCCGGAGGGGAAGTGTTAGAGTTGTGTCGAATATAGTGTACAAGGTACGTTACAGTTGGACTCTGAGTAGTATTGTGTTTACATAGGACGTGGATTCGTGTCCTAGTAGCACACTTGTATCCTAGGCCTCTCATATATAGCGGGGGTAGACACACGATGTAACATATGCCAACATAATAGCACAGGCACACAAGGGGGAGCCGGCGGCATGTGCCGGCGCCCGGGTGGTCGGTGTGCTGTATTGTGACGGTGTCACGGGGAGGAGCGCCGTAGTCAGGCCCCGGGGATCTAGCCATATCGGTGAACCTCGTTAACAAATCTCGGTGTCGTGCTCGTGTGATTGCTTGATCCTCGGATGATTGACGGTATGCCTCAGATTTATTCTAACAAGTGGTATTAGAGCAAGGTTGCGAAAAGGCTGTGGATTATTGAGTCTGACGGAAGACTTCACTCGGTGCTGATTGAGGGGCTACGGCGTAAGACGTCAGAGAGTCGAAGCCTATTTCGGCGAGAAAAAGCGAGTGACATGCAGTTCGGACTGGAGCCCAGTGGTCTGATGGAAGCGTGAAACTCGTCATCGGTCTGTGATGATCGGTGGTACTCTGCAGTGGGGGTTGAGTGGTGTGGGTTCGCGACCCTTGAGACTCGACCGGGACAGCGGAGGCTCGACGCGGTAATAGCGGCGAGGCGTGCGGTATGCACGGGCATGAAGACGGGCTAGGGCTCTGGTGGTCATACATGTGGTGCGACAACTGCGAATTTGACTCGGGATGACTACAAGCAATGGTGAAATTCTTTCAAGTTTCAGACAGACGGTCAAGAAAGGAGCGGTGATGTTGGGTTCAGGTAACTCTTACTTGACATCCAATATGTGAGTTGTTCACTTTCATGCAGGTCAGTGATCGGTGTATGATGGCATTGACGAACACTCTGGAAGTTGGGAACACGGACTGGAGTAACAAGGAACTTAATTTTGCTCGAGTGTTGACCGTGGTCAAGAAAAGAAGGAACTACAAGTTCAGGTGGAGTCATATGGAGTCTTAGGAGTAGCAGCGGTTCTCATGGGATAAGCTCAAGTCCAATGTACATGAAAGTTTGACGCATGAACAAATTCAAGATGGTGGAGAATATTCGCCAAGGTGGAGTTTGTTAGAGTTGTGTCGAATATAGTGTACAAGATAGGTTACAGTTGGACTCTGAGTAGTATTGTGTTTACATAGGATGTGGATTCGTGTCCTAATAGGACACTTGTATCCTAGGCCTCTCATATATAGCGGGGGTAGACACACGATGTAACCTATGCCAACATAATAGCACAGCACGCAAGGGGAGCCATGGCGTGTGCCAGCCTTGGTGGCGGTGTGCGGTATTGTGACGGTGTCACGGGAGGAGCGCCCGTAGTCGGGCCCCGGGATGTAGCCATATCGGTGAACCTCGTTAACAAATCTCGATGTCGTGCTCGTGTGATTGCTTGGTCCTCGGATGATCGATGGTATGCCTCAGATTTATTCTAACAGGAAGAAGAAGGTCGCTGGGCAGGCTACCCCAGTATCTATCTTAGGGTTTTGTGTGGGAGAGGTGGTGGGGTGGCGGAGTGGCTCACGGAGAAAAGCTCGTCGGGGCGGGGGCTAGAGGATGGCGGGGCGGCGGAAGCATGTCGGTAGGCGACGGTTGAGGGGAGGGCGGGGCGGCCTGGCTGGCGCAGGAGCGCCGCCGGCCGCGGGTGGCGGAGGACGACGGCTAGGCCGGTGGTTTGTGCGGCGGTTACAGGAAGAAGATGAACAGTAGATCGGGCTGGAGGTTGAAGAAATCAATCTGACCGTTTATTTCAAATCTGACGGTTGAAATCAGATCGACTGATCCAAATCAAATATTCAGTCAACTTACCCCTAGCCAATCCCATGTATTCTTTGGGTGACGTTTTGTTTTTGAAGTCTGATCTTTAGTCAGCTCAGCTATTGGCATCTAGGTGTGGGCCAGTTTAGTCATTTCTCCTGCCAGTGTCCATTTACTGTTACCTTTAGGCCCGGGCCCCGTGTGATGATTGGTAGTGTATCCTGGTACCTCTCTGTTGTTCACATGCATTTTTCTTCAGATATAAATATTGATAAACTTTACAAGAGCATATCGATTAGGGTCATTATTTTTGAACTCGCGTGATTTGGCTTAAGCCGCTCAAAACTATTGTTTTTCAACAGCAATAGTTATTAAGCAGTTGAAATGCAAATAGGAACTAGATTCCTCACCAGGAGTTGACGGTTGTGTGGATGGATAAAAATCTGCGAAGTTACTGCACCACTTTGCGATGTAATTTACTTTGTAAACACATACACACACAAACAGGAGGAAAGGTTGAACAGAAGTGGCCAGTGTTCAGTACATCTGCATTAGATTCAACCAACCAGCAGAGGAGGAGCCCACGGAGCCAAAGAGATAGGAAAAGGGACACGAAATTCCCATCAGTGGGGGCCATCAGATTCTCTCTCTGCACTTGATACACAAAAGAAGGAAAAGATTAAAGCCACAAGCAAGGAATTGAACAAGACCAGGCCCCTCTCCAAAATCAGAAATATTGGCAAGGAAAAGAATGCTTAATTAAGTGTTCGATCACACATCAAAGCCAGCGGAAAAAAGAAAGGCCGGCGAGAGTAGAGACAAGACTGGATGCCTAATCTGACTTCTAAGAGCATCTCCAGCCGTTGGCCCCCCACGAGGCGCTAAAAATTCGCCTCTTGGGGGCGCACCGGCGCAAACCGCGTGCTAGGGGCGTGATGCCTCCCAGTCACGGCGCCCACATTTTTTTTAAAAAATTAAATTTCAGCACAAACACGGCGTAAATTCAACCAAACTTCAGCGAGTTCATACATATTTAAAATATTTTACAAAAAAGAAAAAGAACGCTACTAGGCCCGCCGTCTCCCTCGCCGTTCCTCGCCGCCCGCCGAGGAGGCTGTAGAACCGCGTGTAGTCGCCGCCGTCGTCGTCGTCGTCATCGCCTCCTCCGCCGCCGTCCTCGCCGCAACCTCCCTGTGTTGGCGCGGCGGGTTGACGGTCCGGCGGTGTCTCGCCTCGTCGCTGCCGAGGATCACCACGCCGTGCTTGCGCCTCGCGCCACGCTATGCGGCGGTTATCTCCTCGAGGCCAGCGCTGCCGACCATCTCGTCGCGGAGGTAGTCGCCCCGCGCCCATCGAGGGCGTCCTCGACGGAGAAGCCGCGTCGGGCTATCTCCTCGTACTCGCGGGAGGCGGGCTCCGCTTTGGCTGATGAGGACGAGGCGGCCAGAGGCGGGGCGGAGTCGTCGATGCGGATGCCAGAGCTGCGGTGCGCGCGCTGACAGGCGTGTCCTGGGGTTCCGGCTTGACGGGGCGGAGGCAGGGAGAGCCGGACGATGAGGAGGACGCCCCCGGGTCCATGCGCCTCGGCGTTCATGCGCTCCCACGCCGGCGAGAGAAGGACGGGGTAGCGGGGTACTCCAGCCTTGGCGTGTTGCCGCCCTCGATGTACTCGAGGACGGCCTCCAGCGTGCGGCCGGGCACGCCCCACCATCGGCGCCGGCCTTCGGAGTTGAGCCTTCCGGAGGGCACGACGCCGTTGGTGGCCTCGAGCTGCTCGGCGTGGCGGCGGCGGAAGTAGGGCTCCCACAGCGGGCTGCCGGGGACGTACCATGGACCTTCCCTCGCCGCCCGTGGCAGAGAGGCGCGGATACGCGCGATCTCCGCACGCCGTGCCGCCCCGATGGGCGATGGTGGCACCGGGACCCCGCCAGCGCTGATCCTCCACGACGTGGGCACCCGCATGTCCGGCGGGACCGGGTACTCGGCCTCGTAGAGGAGCCGAGCTTCGTCCTCGTGAAGGTGGCGGCGGCCGAAGCCGTTCGCCGCCGCGCCGTCACCTGGGAAGCGCTCGGCCATGGTTGAACTGGAGACGCCGAGAGGAGAGGGAGGAATGGGGGAGAAACGGCGCGTCGGTGGTGGAGAGTCTGTGCGTCATCGGCTCGCTGGGGGTCGGCTTATATAGGCGGGGCGCCGCAGCACGCTGCGGGTCGCCGCCGTGTACGCTGCGGGCGAGGCGAGGGACGCGCGTCGTCCGGTCTTCACTACGCCGCCCGTGAGGCATCAATGGAGGAGGCTGACCGGCGCGGCAGCGCGCAGCAGCTTTGGCATTGATTCGCCACGGGAAATGAGGCGATGAGGACGACGAAGCGGCGAGAAGAGAGACGAGTCGCTGGCAAGGAGGGCCCGCGGCTCTTTCGCGCCAAAAACGATTCGCCCGGCGCCCCCGAGCGCCCCCAGCGCGCCGGGTTCGGGCTGGGTCCGTCGACGCTTATTTCGGCCCAGGCCGGCGAAAAATCGGGCTCCTGGAGACGCGACTGGGGCATATTTTCGGCGTCGGTGTGAAAAAATCGCCTGGGGAGGCCTTTTTGGGGGCGCGGCTGGAGATGCTCTAAGACCACACACACTCAATTTCTAGCTCTCGTCTACACAAAATGGTGTTTGAACATCAATCACTGTCTATGCATGCACGTAAACTTAAGGCCAACACATGTAGTGGTAAGAATTAATTAGGTCATGAAGTTGGGTCAAAATCAAAATTTAAAGAGGAACATCAATGAGATGTACAGTGGGCTCTGGGCCTTTTTATTTAGCTCTTCCTTTTTTAGCCCTTCCTACAATTTCCTTGGTCATCTCTGACTGCACTGCAGGTCCAACAAATTAATGCTCTTGCCCAGAATAGCAGCAGAGAAATATATCCAGCGCTGATCATTTCAGTGTATGCAGGCCTGATCTATTGATGCTCATGACATGAATTTTGTAACAACCGCACAAAGGGGGATGTAGAGAAGGAACAAATGTATAGTCAGTGGTTTTGCTGATTCTGCCCTTCTACATGCATGATAGGTTACACCATAATGCTAGCTCTCGTCTTCTGCGAGTCTGGGAAAAAATTGTTAAAATTAAGTCCATGCATGAAGTTCAATCATATGTGTATGGTAAGAACTCTAGCTTCTAATGAATGAGAAGAAAACGCCTTATATTTTGTTGATATAAATATGTACTCCCTCTGTAAATAAGTATAAGACGTTTTTTATCACTAATCGCCTTAATCATTAAGGATGTACTCCCTACAAATGCCCATCGAAGCTTCAACGTCTCCAACGACCTGACACAGCCAGTCTAGCTAGACAACCCCGCCATGCACGCACGTCTAATGATCCCATTTTTTCGATAAAGAAAATATATTAATATCACGAAGATACTAATTACACCCGGTCTCTGTACTAACAAGATGTCCAAAGGCATCAAAGATGCACATAGCCAAAAAAAGAAAATAAAAAGAACAGAAGAAAGAAAAAAGACCCCACCACGATGAATCACTAGCAGCAGCACTCTAACCACATCTCATGATCCCATGTCTATGCTATCAGTTTCGTCTAGTTTATTTTTGTTACCTTGTGGTGTCTTTATATTCTATTCCAACACCAAATCCAATTGTAGTTCTAGTCAACAAGGGAGGGGAGAAGATGGGTCGGGGTGGGAGCACTCTGGTTGGATGTGGTAAGAAGAGTGCATGCATGTATTCGCTGCATCTGCTTGCATGCATGCATAATGATGTTCATATGCATTAGATAGTGTCATGCTTCCTCATGCATATGGGAGTCCGAGCTTGATCCCTGGGACCATGGCTGGCTGGCGATATGCATGCATGTGCAATCCCTAGAATTGATCGAGCGCATAGTTTGAGAAAGAATGAAAAAGACCAGAGGAGCTTCTTTATTGCCGTGCGTTGACACGCATCATCTTCATGTGTCCCACACTGGCCCTCATCACGACTTCTCTCTTTTACTCCCAATGCAATTAGTAGACAATGTCAAGTCTTAATCTCCTTCCGACCAGACGGTTCATTCTGCTTAGCAATCATCAGATCAGCTCAGACTGCGAGCATTTGCATGTAATTATATGCAGCAGAATTTATGTGGCTCTAGAAATTACATGCTGGATTACAACTATAGTGTGGCTCTAGAAATATAAGACTTTTGAGATCACTAAACGTAAAATGTCTTATATTTCTTTCCAGAGGCAGTACATATTTTTCTCTCTATGAAGGAAAAAAAATCATCAATTTGTAGGTGTCTTCAATCTCACAGATAGGTATACGATGTTTATACCGTTATTAGCTAATTACATACATATGGTTGACATACTAGTAACTAGAGCCTGCTGCCAGCATTTTGAATGGATCCCAACCAAATGCTTTTGGCAAAAGATGTGGCAGTAGGCATGCCAAAGATGAAAAGCCTAATGGTAGAATATTCTCGGTGAGATGTGGTGGATAAAGGGCATAAAGTTGGACTTGCTTGGGAATAAACCTAGGGATTATATCCCACGGCAAGCATGCACGCAAAGGGAGTCGATCTGGATATACTTAGCCAGCCAGGCTTTCCAAGAAAAGCTCTATGGGAATTAGTAGGAGCAAACCCCAATACATGCCAATTGCCCTCTCAAAAGATCACTGCATGGCTTTTCTCCCTCCTTTGCTTTCCATTCTTTCTTTATTCCCCTCTTTTGCCCTTTTGCAATCCAGGCATGCCGCTCTTTTGCTTCCTGACACTTGCTTTGTGCTGCTGATTCTGACAATCAAAGTTTGTCATCAACATACCTGAACTGGCCTCTAGTGTTATATAATGAATTCTTTGATGTAGCAAAGAAAAAGAAGCTGGATGAAGTACCTACCTGAGAAGAGTCCAAGAGTTAGCTCCTGGCAACAGTGATGATATGATAGATAAACAACAGCTTTCCTGCAAATGTATCAGCAGATGCGAAGCGTCAGAGAGTGGTACTGTACCATGTTGCAGAGCCATTGGCATACAGTCAGGCACTTCATCAAGCTTGTCGGTATAGCTGATAGAGGTAGTAAAATAGGCGGCTTTGGGTTGATCCATGTATTTGCTTTGTCAGACTCTGTTGAATAAGTTAAAAAAAAATAGCTGTGTGCATCCTATGATGCAGAGGCCGGGGGTTTCAACCTCCAGCTCGAAAAAAAATGATGCAGAGCCATTCCATTGCAGATTCATGGTTTGATCAGAGAACAGCATAAGCACAGGCAACCAATCAATCACCAAATAATCATGGACCGCTTGAGTATTTGTGGGTGCCTTGATTTCAAGTGCATCAAGGTTTTGGTCCAGGGATTTCAGCAGCAACATCACGATTTGGGGAGGCGGTCCCTCCCACATGTGGGAGGAGGGCATATATGTTCTTGGTGGGCACACATCCCCAGTGCATCATCGCCGGCCCGGCCGCTGCCGAGCACGATCCCCGGTGATGCTCGGAAGTGCGTGCATGAGCAACAACAAGCCTTGAGATCCATTAGGAATTGGTCAGCTACCCCCAAGGTTCCTCCTGAAAGGGACACCATGGGCGCTGGTGCAGCCCAACTTGTCCATTGCAATTTGTCGTTCTACCTTGCTTGCATGCCTATAAAGTTCAGCAGTCGCAGATCAGCACAAGTTAACCCTGTAAAAGATATCGTGGCAGATATGAATTAGAAACCAGCTGAGGCTATATATCAACAGATGAACAGTCAATAAAAAGTAACAAAGTAGCAACAGATGAACAGGAAATGGAAAGTAACAAGGTATAAGCACAAGTTGTGCAGCAACATGGTAACCTGAGGAGCCAAAGGTAGCACATGCAGTAAAATATAGTATTTTTTAGCGGCACTAGTGAGGTTGAACATACATATCCCTACTTTGGTGTGACTACAGGAAGTTGCATGTGGATTCTGTCAGTAATCTCATTCAATCATGCGTGGAAATATTACAGCAGTACCATTTTTCAATGAATGATACCCAGCAAACCTCAACTTGAATTCAACTCTTCTTTTTTTATCATGTGTGTAGCAATTGATACATCCACAGGAAACTATGAGTATTCTTAGGTACAATGTTTCCCTATTATTGATTATGGACGAGCTTGTTTCTTTCGCATTTCCCCCCTTGAATGTACATAACCGGAAAGGTCGAAACAAATGCAGCATAACACGGTGAGATGCTCTTGGATTTGCAAGTGATGATGTAAAATGGCTACTTTTGAGGTGGAGTGTTTGCAATCCTCCAAGAATAAGGCTCTAGGATTCCCATGACCCTCGACCCAGCCACGTCGCCAGCAGGGACAGCAGCTAAGATTTCTACCAGATCTTCCTTGCTCAGCTTTATCTTTACAGCCTCGAAGTTATCATCAAGGTTCTTTCCTTCTAAATCAACTGTGCCTATTTAAATCAGCCATGACAAAGCTTAAGGGTCCTAAACAACATTATCAATCAAGAACATTATCATAGTACTGGAGTTCTCTTCCTCTCTTGAAATTAACAAGAAGAATATATATTAAAAAAACCTTGGATCCGATACATGGAGGGCAGTATCAATGCGACACCTACTTCTCAGTTCTCACCCATATTTCCAAACTACATCATAAATTTCACAAGGCGCATAGAGCTGTTCTAGTGAAAAAACAAACAAAAAGCTTCTATGGGAGATCACAAAAAAGAGAAACATTCAAGTAACAATGAATGATAGACTGAAATGCAAAAGAATGAATTAGAATCGTAATTTACAGTCCCTAGCTAGTGCAACAAACTGTAGTTCTGCAAATAAGTACATCTATCCTCTTACATAAATATACATCTATCCATTTACATAAATATACATCTACCCTAGATATTTTTCGAACCTATCCCTTTTTCCCTGAAGCCAAGAATCAAAACGACATTATGCAGGTCTTTCTAAACTGACACCATACGTGTTAGCAAAGACAGGACTGCATGTGAAAGCATATACCTATTCTTACCGGCAAGTATTATATGTGCAAATTGGGATAAACTCGGCTATTGTGTTGAAAAAAAATCAGAAATTGAATTGTTAAAGTTAAAAATATCTCCTCTCTTGATCTTTAAAGCCTTTTCCACTATGGTCATGTTCAATAAACATTGAATATTTAGCATAACTTGTATTCGATCTCAAACAAGAATTGAACAATAGATCTATTACTCATTCTTACAACAAAACTGACCTCCATACAAAATAACAGGCTACAACAAATCTTGTGACAGAAGCTAGATAGTAGAAATCATACATATTTTTCAAAACAGTGGACGTTGTTGGCTTGGAGCTCCTGAACCTGTTGTTCGCAAGAGTCCAGCTCAAATATCAGCCTCTTGTTATCGTCAAAGACGCATAGTAGTCGATCTCCCCTGAAATCCCTCTCATGGGACAGAGTATGTTCAGTTGAGAAAAGTGCAATAATAAGTATTAAGAAAAAGGGTCCCCCCGCTTTATATTATAAAGCAACGAACCGAGCATCCAACACAGCAGTACAGAGTACAAACAAGTCATAAAGTCATGCTGGGGGCACAACAAGACAAGCCCCAAACAGAGTTAAAAAAGCTAATCCGGCTCGGGAGGTGGTGGCGGTGGAGGAGCAAATATCGACGGCGAGGAACGAAGACCCGCAATGATGTTGTCGATGACGTCTCGGTCGCGCCGCTTGCTAAGCGGTCTCCAGAGTTGTAAGAAGCCACGCATTTTATAGATTGCATCAATCAGATAGCATGGAATTACGCGCTCGATGACTAGTTTATTGTGGGTACACCAGAGGGTCAATGCTAGGGTACCCAAAGCTACCCAAGTGGGGGCGCGACTAGCGCTGGGGAGCCTAAGGACCTCCCCAAACAAGTCCGGGAGGTTGTCGTGGCACCAATTGCCGCCAACCACCTCCCGGAAGCAGCTCCAAAGAAACTGCGCCGCAAGGCACCGGAAGAAGATATGGTTGCAGTCTTTCGGTACCAAACAAATGGGGCAGACGCCATCCCCAGGGCCATTACATTTTTAGACCTCCATGCCCGAGGGGAGGCGGCCTTAGACCCATTGCCAGAGAAATATGCGGATTTTCAAGGGGAGTTTGATCTCGCAAAGTACCGATAGCTCCACTGGGCCAGGGGTGGGAACAATCGCCTGGTAAAGGGATCTAGTCGAGAATCGACCACTTGGCTCGAGATGCCAAGACAACGAGTCGGGTTCCAGGGAGGGGGAGTGGAGGGCAATACACTCGAGCAATTAATCCCATTGCTCGAGCTCCACCGTCCCGAAGGTACGGCGGAAGGCAATAGCGCCCAGGTCAGCTAAAGCCACCGCCACCGAGAGCTGAGGGCGGACCGAAATTGAGAATAACGCGTAAAAGCATTCTGCAAAGGGATGGGTCCCGGCCCATCTATCCAGCCAAAATAGGGTGCCGGAACCGGTGCCCACTTTAATGGAGGTCCCAATGCGCAAGACCGGCATCAGATGGATCACCGATTGCCAGAATTGGGACCCTCCAGATCCAGAGGCGAAGGCCAACGGTTGCCCGCGGAGGTACTTTGCCCGGATAATCTCAAGCCAAAGGCTGCCCTCATCTGTCTAAATTCGCCAAAGCCATTTGGAGAGGAGGGCAATATTCATCCGCTAGGAAGAAATGACCCCAAGGCCTCCTTGGCCTTTAGGCTTACTCATCTCAGACCATTTCACCATGTGGTACTTCTGTTTATTGTTCTCTCCAGCCCTGAAGAATCTGGAAAGGAGTTTGGTGACCTCATGATGCAGGGATTCATGTAGACTATAGAATCCCATGACGTACATCAGTAGGCTAATAAGGGAGGAGTTCATCAAAATCACTCGAGCGGCTTTGGAAAGCCATCTCCCCTGACAAGGCTCCATTCGAGGTTGGAGCTTGGCAATTATCGGGCGGAAGTCTTTCTCCAGTAGACGCGTGTCACTAATTGGCATGCCTAGGTAAGTAGTCGGGAAGGACCCCAAGCGGCAATTCAAGTGATTGGCAATTTGCTGAGCTTCCGCCTGAGAGTATCCAAGGACCATCACCTCACTTTTGGCAAAGTTAATCGTGAGGCCCGACATCTCCTGAAAGCAGAGGAGGAGGAACTTGAGGTTATGGATGTCCTCGTCGGATCCTTCCACCATCATAATGGTGTCGTATGCATATTGGAGGTGGGTTAGAACTCCATTGGCCACGAGATGGGGGAAAATCTCCCTAATGTGTCCGTCTCGTTTGGCCAAGTCTAGGATCGAAGCCAGGGCATCGACCACAAGGTTGAAAAGAAAAGGGGAGATCGGGTCACCCTGCCGTACTCCTTGGCCAGTCATGAAGTAGGCCCGATCTCCCCATTAATGTTCACCGTCGTACAACCGCTCATTACTAACTGCATCACCCGGGCAACCCAGTGGGAGCCTAACACACGCTTGAGCAACACATCCCGAAGGAAGGACCAATGAACGTTGCCGTATGCTTTATGGAAGTCAATCTTGAAGAACACAGCGCGAAGGTGCTTGCTCTTGACCTCATGGATGACCTCATGAAGAACGAGGATCCCATCCAGAATATACCTGCCTTTCGTGAAGGCCGACCGGTTCAGGTGGTGGATCCGGGGAGGCGATTAGGGCCGCCCTAGTGGCGTACCCCTTTGCCAAAATCCGCAATATCACATTGAGGACTGTGATAGGGCGGAACTGCCTAATGTCTGCAGCTCCCGACACCTTGGGAATCAGGGAGATGATCCCGTAGTTAAGTCGGGACATGTCTAATGTCCCCCTAGTGAACTCACGGAACAGGTCAATGATGATCTCCTTGACCATCGGCCAGAAAGCCTGGAAAAAACGGACCGGCAATCCATCGGGACCTGGGGCTGAGGCCGGGTTCATGGCTTTGACAAAGACCGCCACCTCCGCGGCATCAAATGGGGCGAGCAGGGCC
Organism: Aegilops longissima; assembly: GCA_021605205.1. Taxonomy (NCBI): domain Eukaryota; kingdom Viridiplantae; phylum Streptophyta; class Magnoliopsida; order Poales; family Poaceae; genus Aegilops; species Aegilops longissima. The sequence goes on from CM038681.1 coordinate 141,484,489, forward strand.
GCATTCTCGTCCGGGGAGATTTGGTGGTTAGGCGACCAAATATGGTCGGCAAGGGCGATACCACCCCGAGGGCACCCTGCAAATAACGACTTGTAAAAGTCGTCGACCAGCAAGCGGATAGCCTGAGGGTCTTGAAACAGCTGACCTCCTTCCCATAAGAGGGGAATGGAGCATCGTCGCCTAAGACCATTCACCATGGCCTGGAAGTAAGCTATGTTGGCGTCACCAAACAACACCTAATTTATAGAGCCTCGCTGGCGCCAAAATTCCTCCTCGGAATAGATCTCCATGAGAGAGTCTTCCAGATCGTATCTATGAGCCCACTCCTCCGCAGAGATCCCTGAAATATCTGCGCGAAGGTCAAGGGCCTGGATTTCCTCGAGGAGGGAGGCCTTCTAGATCCGAAGGTCCCTCCCAATATTAGCACCCCATCCTTTCATGAACTGCCTGGACCGCTTGGACAGGTGATGCCATTCGTCCAAGATCGACATCTGCCTATGGGGCTCGGCTAACGCCGAGACTCACGGCGGCCATAAAGCCTGCCTGCCGGGGCCAGGAATCTTCGAAACGAAACCGCGGGGGGGTCTCATCTCTAGACAACAAGAGAAGCGGAACGTGGTCAGACCCAATGCGGGTAATAGCCTGGAGAGAGGCCAAAGGGAATCGAAGCTCCCAGTCAGGGGAGACAAACATGAAGGAAATATGCCCTAGAGGCAATAATAAAGTTATTATTTATTTCCTTATATCATGGTAAATGTTTATTATTCATGCTAGAATTGTATTAACCGGAAACATGATACATGTGTGAATACATAGACAAACAGAGAGTCACTAGTATGCCTCTACTTGACTAGCTCGTTGATCAAAGATGGTTATGTTTCCTAGCCATTGACATGGGTTGTCATTTGATTAACGGGATCACATCATTAGAAGAATGATGTGATTGACATGACCCATTCCGTTAGCTTAGCACTCGATCGTTTAGTATGTTGCTATTGCTTTCTTCATGACTTATACATGTTCCTATGACTATGAGATTATGCAACTCCGCTTACCGAGGAACACTTTATGTGCTACCAAACGTCACAACGTGAATCGGGTGATTATAAAGGTGCTCTACAGGTGTCTCCGAAGGTACATGTTGGGTTGGCGTATTTCGAGATTAGGATTTGTCACTCCGATTGTCGGAGAGGTATCTCTCGGTCCTCTCGGTAATGCACATCACTTAAGCCTTGCAAGCATTGCAACTAGTGAGTTAGTTATGGATGATGTATTACTGATGCAGTAAAGAGACTTGCCGGTAACGAGATTGAACTAGGTATTTAGATACCGACGATCGAATCTCGGGCAAGTAACATACTGATGACAAAGGGAACAGCGTATGTTGTTATGCGGTCTGACCGATAAAAGATCTTCGTAGAATATGTGGGAGCCAATATGAGCATCCAGGTTCCGCTATTGGTTATTGACCAGAGATGTGTCTCGGTCATGTGTACATAGTTCTCGAACCCGTAGGGTCCGCACGCTTAACGTCACGATGACACTTATATTATGAGTTTATATGTTTTGATGTACCGAAGGTTGTTCGGAGTCCCGGATGTGATCACGGACATGACGAGGAGTCTCGAAATGGTCGAGACATGAAGATTGATATATTGGAGAGAGAATTCCTTATTTGGCCCTTCCTTAAAATTTGCTACCCTTTTTGGCCCCTTAAATTATTTTCTTCCCGTTTTGACACTTAAACTTCATTTTGTGCCCTATGTGACCTTTTCATCCATTTTTCCATCCAATGGTGTTAACTGGCACATGCAATGACATTTTTGCCCTTGATGGTAGTATGTCACCAGAAAACAGAAGAGAGGGGGAATGAACGGAGAGAAAAAAGGGGAGGGGGAGGGATCTGTGTTGGGAGTTTCTTTTTATTTATTTTTGGGAAAATCTTTGTTGGGAGTTAAAACACAACATAACCTCCTGTACGTGTGCGTATAGGTTTCTTGCTCTTTCATGTATCAGTGTTGGGGCCGAGGTTCCTCGTGCAGCCGTGCCCGACCAGTGGCCGGCTATATCCTCCACCCGTGCATGGGTGCAGAGGCCGCTGGCACCTCTCATGCACGGCGGCTCCGAGGCTGTCAGCCGTGTTTGTGCATCGTATTACAACTGTAGCTCGTATCCTTCAGAAACAATACGTACGTGCAAGCTAGCACATGCAAGAAGCTTGATTGATTTTCAAGCAGCAACAATGTACGTGCAAGCTAGCAGGCTGGCAGCTTAATTGATTCTGGCCTAACTCTTGCATAGACGTACGTACGCGACTAGCTTCTGCTCGATCGATCTGATCGTCTCTCGGAACGTAGCGACTTCTCTCGTTGGAACGAACACGAAATAAATAGATGGATTGCAACAGCCTATCTGGTGCAACTCGCCGGCCGGCCAGTACACGTGCACAACTATAGTGCAAGTACTGCTAGCTAGGTACTATAGATCAATTAAGCTGCCAACTTGGCTGCTTTGTTGAGGCTACCTGGCAGGTACTTGTTCAGCTCCAACACATCGAGGTGACCAGATCCATGTGTGCATGTACATAATTTGGTCACATACAACACTAGGGGTAAAACAGTCTTTTCGGATTAAACTTAACACCGTTACATGTCAAAACTGAAGGAAGTGTCATATGGGGAACAAAATGAAATTTGAGTGTCAAAAAAGGAAAAATACAAAAAATTGGGCCAAAAAGGGAAGAGAAATTTAAGAAAGGGCCAAATAAGGAATTCTCTCTATATTGGAAGCCTATGTTTGGATATCGGAAGTGTTCCGGGTGAAATCGGGATTTTACCGGAGTACCGGGAGGTTACCGGAACCCCCTGTCGGTGTCAAAACCGGCGGATCTCGGGTAGGGGGTCCCGATCTGTGCATCTAGGCTGATGGTAACAGGAAGCAAGGGACACGATGTTTACCCAGGTTCGGGCCCTCTCAATGGAGGTAAACCCTACTTCCTGCTTGACTAATATTGAAGATATGGGTACAAGAGTAGATCTACCACGAGATCATAGAGGCTAAACCCTAGGAGCTAGCCTATGATGGTATGATTGTAATTGTGATCGGCCTTCTAAGGACCAACCTCTCTGGTTTATATAGGCACCGGAGAGGGCTAGGGTTTACATGGAGTCGGTTACAAGGAAGGAAACATAATATCCGGATCGCCAAGCTTGCCTTCCACGCCAAGGAAAGTCCCATCCGGACACGGGTCAATGTCTTGAGTCTTGTATCTTCACACTTCAATAGTCCGGACAATGTATATAGTCCTGCTGTCCGGATACCCCCTAATCCAGGACTCCCTCAGTAGCCCCTGAACCAGGCTTCAATGGCGATGAGTCCGGCGCGCAGTCTTGTCTTTAGCATTGCAAGGCGGGTTCCTTCTCCGAATACTCCAAGGTAATTATCGAACACTTGAACCGTGTCCAGATCCACAAAATGATCTTCACATGCCACCGTAGAGAGAATGGTATTTCACAAATGCAATCTGCTGACAACTTTTTAGGCAACGCGACGTGTCATTACGGCCGGGTCATTATTCGAACCGTTTTCCCACAACCAGCCATAGCGCATATTGCAAGGTGGTTTCCTTGACACGTCTTGTCAAAGCAGAGATCGTGTCCCCTTATCACGGGATTCTCATCAATACGTGTATGGGTAATCCCACCACATCATCAATCATGGCGCTCGGGAAGCAAGCGATTCCCAATGGGCGAGTGGGGAGGCGCACCGCTTTCGTCGCCTCTATAAAGGGATAAGATTTCCCCATTTTTACCCACGCCTTCTTCCTCCTTTGCCCACTCTTGCCTCCTCGAGCTCCAGCGCCCAAGCCCAAGTCTTCTCCGCACAGCTAAACATGTCCGGAGCAGGAGGCAAGTGGGTGGCCTCCACCGTAAAGGAGAAGCATATCGCAAATCTTCGGGCGGCCGGATACTTGGCCGCAGACATAGCGCACCGGCCACCAGACGTCGGGCAGGTCATACCGACCCCCGGTCCCCACGAGAGGGTCGTGTTTGTCGCCCACTTCGTCCGTGGACTAGGATTTCCAATTCATCCCTTCGTCTGCGGGCTCATGTTTTACTATGGGCTTGATTTCCATGATCTAGCCCCGAATTTCGTCCTCAACATCTCGGCGTTCATCGTCGTATGCGAGGCCTTCCTCCGCATCCGGCCTCACTTCGGCCTGTGGTTGCGAATCTTCTGCGTGAAGCCGAAGATTGTAAGCGGCCAGCAAGCGGAGTGCGGAGGGGCCATGGTAGGCAAGATGCCTAATGTCACCTGGCTGGATGGCTCCTTTGCGGAGACCATAAAGGGTGGCAATTGGCGTGGTTCTACATCACCGAGCCGCGCGGCGCCAACTGGGCGGCGGCCCCCGAGTTCCGATCCGGAGCCCCCATGCGACTCACCTCCTAGGAAAAGAAGGGCCTGACTTGGGCCGAACCTACAGAGCTGACCGGACTCCAAACCTGCATCAAGAGCATGAAGGACAAGAACATCAAGCTTGTCAACGTGATCCAGTCATGCTCGTCGCGGATTCTGCCGTGCCAAAGGCGGGCATTCAATCTGTGGGAGTTCGTCGGCGCGAACACCGACGCCTGAGGCTCTATGGCATGAAGCACAAAGACGCGTGGAAGGCGTTGTTCAAGGCCTCCGAAGTACCTCCTCCCACATCCGAGGACCCCGGACTTCATGTAGCGCGGCCCCCGCGTCCGGTGAGTTTTGGGACTACCACCGGATTCGGGTTTTCCCAATACATTCATGGGGGAGTCTGAAGTATTTGTGTATATTTGATCAGGACTATGTGGAGACAGCGGAGCAGATTGACTGTCCGGCTCCGCTGCCAAAAGATCCAGCTGATGCTCTCCTGACAGAGATGCTGATCCCAGCGCCCTACAAGGCACCGGCGAAGAGGGCCGAAAAGAAGGCCCCGGGGATCAGGAAGGGTCTCCGGCGTAAGGTTGTGCCGGAAGCCTCATCCGAAGATGATGAGGCACACTCCTCCCCCGGAGAGGAGGAAGAAGAAGAAGAAGCCGCCCCATCCGGAAAGGATGAGGGGCCTGAGGAGACGGGCCATGGGGCCGGGAGAGGCCCTCGACGCAAGGCCGTCACACCCACGTCGTCCGATGACGACGAAACAGATTCCTCCTGCGAAGGCGGGGGGAAGCAAGAAGAAACTCTACCTCCCCGCACTGGGGAGGAGAAAAAGAGGAAAGCCGCCCCGGAGGGGGAGGCTGGGACGTCCAAGAAGGGAAAGACGTCCCTTCCGGACTACTCCGCCACGGCCGTTCATAGCGAGGAAGAGTGGCCGCCCAGGGGGAAGCCCCTAGCGCGATCGTAAGTGTCCGCACTCTATCATGATTTTACTTCATAGTTGTTTAATGACGCTGAACATATATGCAGTCCGACCAGGGCTCATCTAGAGGTGTCGTCTTCGGATGGGTCTCTGAGCGCTTTAGAGATGAACTCGCTCCCGACGGCCACCACTCCTCAGCCTGCGGATGTGTTGGGGAACGTTGCAGAAAATTAAAAATTTTCCTACGGTTTCACCAAGATCCATCTATGAGTTCATCTAAGCAACGAGTCATGGGAGAGTGATTGCATCTACATACCACTTGTAGATCGCGTGCGGAAGCGCTCAATGGAACGGGATGATGGAGTCGCACTCGCGTGATCCAAATCACCGATGACCTAGTGCTGAACGGACAGCACCTCCGCGTTCAACACACGTGCGGGAGCGGATGACGCTCCTCCTTCTTGATCCAGCAAGGGGAAGGATAGGTTGATGATGATCCAGCAGCACGACGGCGTGGTGGTGGATGCAGCAGAACTCCGGCAGGGCTTCGCTAAGCAACTACGGGAGGAGGAGGAGGTGTAGCAGAGAGGGGAGGCGCCAAGGGCTTCAGGGTGCTGCCACCCCTCCCTCCCCTCCATTTATATAGGTGCAAGAGAGGGGGGGAGGGTGCAGCCTTGCCCCTTCCCCCAAGGAAGGGGTGCGGCCAAGAGGGGGGGAGGAGTCCATCCTCCCCAAGGCACCTCGGAGGTGCCTTCCCCCTTTAGGACTCTCCCATCTCTCTTATCTCCAGGCGCATGGGCCTCTTGGGGCTGGTGCCCTTGGCCCATATAGGCCAAGGCGCACCCCCTACAGCCCATGTGGCCCCCCTGGGCAAGTGGACCCCCCGGTGGACCCCCGGACCCCTTTCGGCACTCCTGGTACAATACCGATAAACTGCGAAACTTTTCCGGCGACCAAAATAAGACTTCCCATATATAAATCTTAACCTCCGGACCATTCTGGAACTCCTCGTGACGTCCAGGATCTCATCCGGGACTCCAAACAACATTCGGTTTGCTGCATACTCATATTCATACAACCCTAGCGTCACCGAACCTTAAGTGTGTAGACCCTACGGGTTCGGGAGACATGCAAACATGACCGAGACGGCTCTCGGGCAATAACCAACAGCGGGATCTGGATACCCATGTTGTCTCCCACATGCTCCTCGATGATATCATCGGATGAACCATGATGTCGAGGATTCAATCAACCCCGTATACTATTCCCTTTGTCAATCGGTATTTTACTTGCCCGAGATTCGGTCGTCGGTATCCCAATACCTTGTTCAATCTCGTTGCCGGCAAGTCACTTTACTCGTACTGTAATGCATGATCCCGTGACCAAACACTTGGCCACTTTGAGCTCATTATGATGATGCACTACCGAGTGGGCCCAGTGATACCTCTCCGTCATACGGAGTGACAAATTCCAGTCTCGATCCGTGTCAGCCCAACAGACACTTTTGGAGATACCTGTAATGCACCTTTATAGTCACCCGATTCGCCAGGACGCTTGGTACACCCAAAGCACTCCTACGGTATCCGGAGTTACACGATCTCACGGTCTAAGGAAGAGATACTTGACATTGGAAAAGCTCTAGCAAAATGAACTACACGATCTTGTGCTATGCTTAGGATTGGGTCTTGTCCATCACATCATTCTCCTAATGATGTGATCCCGTTATCAATGACATCCAATGTCCATAGTCAGGAAACCATGACTATCTGTTGATCAACGAGCTAGTCAACTAGATGCTTACTAGGGACATGGTGTTGTCTATGTACCCACACATGTATCTGAGTTTCCTTTCAATACAATTATATCATGGATAATAAACGATTATCATGAACAAGGAAATATACTAATAACTAATTTATTATTGCCTCTAGGGCATATTTCCAACAGGATGACACGGAGGTGTTGTCCCGAAGGTTCCCCGAGCAGGGGGAGGTGACCCTGGAGACGCCCCAAGGCGGAGCTCCAGATGTCGGACACGCGGGGTTCAGGATCCCCGCGGATCGCGTCGATGAGAGCCGCAGCAAGGCGGACTCTCGACCGAACACTGTTCCGGAACCCTTGACGGTTCCGGATTTAGGCGGGCAGCCCCTCGTTAGGGAGGGCGAGCCGTCTGTGCCGAGGACTTCCGTCGCGCCGGCGGCGCCGGATAGCCTGGTGGAAGCGCTTCGAGGAGCTTCCATGGATGACGAGCACCGTACTCTTATGAGTGTGGTGATTCAAAAGGTTATGTCCGCCAAAAGCGGACTAACCGAAGCCTGCACAAGCCTCCTGACAGGCATGATCTGAAGATGAAAGAGGCCGAGCTTGCAAAGGCCCTTGTGAGTATGAAAGACGCCAAGGCCGAAGCCGAGAAGGCACAGCAGGAGATCCAAGAGGCCAAAAAGATAGCGGCTGGTAAGAAATTCTTTGTGCAAAGAAAACATGTGGAGGAGGCGTTTATTTTACTTACTCGAATTTGGAGCTCTCCAGGGGCATTCGCAGATATGCCACGTAGCGTATTAGATGCCGCGGAGTTCTACCATGCCCAAGAGGGGAGCTCAACGGAGAAGCTATTCGGTCCCAAGATGTCAATCGAACACCTAACGCTCGAGTGACCAACTGAAGCAGTTGGTCGAACTCCACAGGGTGGCCGAAGTGGCTATGAAAGATTTCATAGTCCGGATGTGGCCTAGTGAGCCCCTGCCCACTAGCTACTTCAGCCTGATCACGCGGATGGTAAATGCCTGTCCGCGGCTTGAAGTAATCAAGCGATCCGTTTGCATTGAGGGTGCCTGTCGGGCCTTTGCCCGTGCGAAGGTGCATTGGGGCAAGCTGGATGCGGAGAAGCTGGTGAAGGACGGGCCGACGGAGGGCAAGGCGCATCGCCATCCCGAGAAGTACTATGATGGCGTTATGAAGGGCGCTCGTCTCGTGGCCGACGAATGTACTAAAGACAAGATCTTTGACTAAATGTACCTCTGCCGCTGTTGTAATTTAAGGACGGAGTTGCCTGTGCTATGTAGCACTGTTTTGATTTAAAATATTACCATCTATGTGGCTGTTTATCAAATTCTGAAAGTAGGCCAGTCGTCGGCTTCCACCCCCACGTACCTAGTACCGGCGTGTTCCTGGAAAAACCCGGATACTCTTTATCCAAATGTTTGGTCCCTTAAGGAGGTATCCGGCGCAGCGAACAAGGCAATTGGACTATGTGGCTTTATAACTTTCACTTAGCCATATAAGTCTATAACTTTAAATTTTGGCGAAGCCCCTAGAATTTGGAGGGCCGAATTGGGGCGATATACATGCCTAAATCGGACAAGGCCGACTCATCGCCTAAAGCGGAAAAAATCTTTAAGGATTTTAAGACCTCTCGAACAGCGACCAGCTCTCGCCTCATCATGCCGGTCAGTTTTCGGCTTTATCTACTGAGGTGCTCGTCCGGAAGAACCGGACACAATCGCAGATAGTTCTCCTGCGCTACCTTAGCCGATATAACGGAACGTAAGGTACCAAAACAAGGAGCCGGGCTAACCCAATCAGAGACCCAAGACATGATTCGAGCTGATGCATATAGTGCTATAAGTTCGGGGTGCCGCACTGTTCAAAGTGTTCGGACTTTATTTGCCGTAGAACGGGGCAACATAGGAAGCACCTGGCAAACGGACCGTACCAAAGTGTACAGATGCAATATCAAAGAAACATTTGTAAGAAAAATGTTCAATTAAGAATAATGAGCTGACGCTATATATAATCTCCCATATATGAAAATACGTTTAAGCATATGTTTACAATGAATGCATTAAGCAGAGATAAATAGGACTATTTAACATGTCCTATCTAGGGGGCAGGCCGCTTATGGATATATAAAACAGGTATAACGATCGTAAATAGATTCCACCTGGGTGTTCCCTTCTGTGCGTAAGCCTGTTGCCTCCTTGGTTTTCTCTCCTATGTAAGTCCGGCAATCCGGCTCTTCTGAAGAGGCTGCTCTAAAGCAATGTCCTGAAAAAGAAGAAGGACGGGTTATGAAGGTATGTGGCACTTATCCCGCACTGTTGACTGAGTCATTGTTGCGCCTCCGCCTACGCCCATGGTATCTTGAGTGCGTAATTGTGTACGCGTGGCACGAATGCTGCTTTGATGGGGCTTAAGCGGAGCCCAGACTGCTAGTCGCGCTCTTGGCGTGCCAGATGATCCTGTTACGGGGTGCTCCGGACTCTCTTGGCGGTGCTTGGAGTTGTTGTTGCCGGATTGGTTTGTCGGAGGAGGCCGCATTGTACTTCCGCCGCGAGGGCTGCAGTATGTTCTTCTGTTTGGAGAGAGCGGTCCATATTTCAGTTCACTGTTATGACCCCGCGTGGTCCTGGCATCTTGAGCTTGAGGTATGCGTAGTGTGGTACCGCATTGAATCTAGCGAATGTGGTTCGTCCGAGTAGTGCATGGTAACCATGCGGAAAAGGACGATATCGAAGATTAACTCTTCGCTTCGGAAGTTATCCGAAGATCCGAAGACCACTTCCAATGTTATAGAGCCCGTGCAACGGGCCTCTACCCCAGGAATCACACCTTTAAAGGTGGTTTTAGTGGCCTTGATACTTGAAGGGTCAATGCCCATTTTGCGCACTGTGTCCTGGTAAAGCAGGTTCAGGCTGCTGCCACCGTTCATAAGGACGCGCTGAGGTGGAATCCGTTGATGATTGGGTCTATGACCAATGCGGCCGAGCCGCCGTGACGGATGCTAGTAGGGTGATCCCTACGATCAAAGGTGATCGGACAAGCTGGCCATGGGTTGAATTTGGGGGCGACTGGCTCCATCGCATAGACGTCCCGTAGTGCCCGCTTCCGTTCCCGCTTGGGGATGTGCGTGGCGTAGATCATGTTGACCGTTTTCACCTGGGGGGGGGGATTTCTTCTGTCCCATCGTGTTCAGACGTCGGGGCTCCTCGTCATTGTCGCTATGTAGCCCCTTGTCCTTGTCTTTGGCGTTTATTTTGCCGTCCTGTTTGAATACCTAGCAATCTCTATTGGTGTGGTTGGCTGGCTTGTCTGGGGTGCCATGAATTTGGCACGAGCGCTTGATACGTCTCCAACGTATCTATAATTTTTGATTGCTCCATGCTACTTTATCTACTGTTTTGGACTATATTGGGCTTTATTTTCCACTTTTATATTATTTTTGGGACTAACCTATTAACCGGAGGCCCAGCCCATAATTGTTGTTTTTTGCCTATTTCAGTGTTTCGAAGAAACGGAATATCAAACGGAGTCCAAACGGAATGAAACCTTCGGAAACGTGATTTTCTCACCGAAGGTGATCCAGGAGACTTGGACCCTACCCCAAGAAGTAACAGAGGCGGTCACGAGGGTGGGGGGCGCCCCCCCTAGGGCGCGCCCCCTGCCTCGTGGCCCCCCCTTCGGTCCACCGACGTACCCCCTGCACCCATATATACCTCGTATCCTAAAACTTCCGAACAGAAGATAGATCGGGAGTTCCGCCCGCAAGCCTCAGAGCCACCAAAACCTCTCGGAGCCTGCCCGGCACCTGCCAAGGGGAACCCATCACCGTGGCCATCTTCATCATCCCGGCGCTATCCATGACGAGGAGGAGTAGTTCACCCTCGGGCTGAGGGTATGTACCAGAGCTATGTGTTTGATCTCTCTCTCGTGTTCCCTCTATGGCATGATCTTGATGTATCCCGAGCTTTTCTATTGTAGTTGGATCTTATGATGTTTCTCCCCCTTTACTCTCTTGTGATGAATTGAGTTTCCCCTTTGAAGTTATCTTATCGGATTGAGTCTTTTATGAGAACACTTGATGTATGTCTTTCCGTGCTTATCTGTGGTGACAATGGGATATCATGTGCCACTTGATGTATGTTTTGGTGACCAACTTGCGGGTTCCGCCCATGAACCTATGCATAGGGGTTGGCACACGTTCTTGATTCTCCGGTAGAAACTTTGGGGCACTCTTTGAAGTACTTTTATATTGGTTGGATAAATCTGAGATTGTGTGATGCATATCGTATAATCATGCCCACGGATTCTTGAGGTGACAATGGAGTATCTAGGTGACATTAGGGTTTTGGTTGATTTGTATCTTAAGGTGTTATTCTAGTACGAACTCTAGGGCTGTTTGTGACACTTATAGGAATAGCCCAACGGATTGATTGGAAAGAATAACTTTGAGGTGGTTTCGTACCCTACCATAATCTCTACGTTTGTTCTCCACTATTAGTGGTTTTGGAGTGACTCTTTGTTGCATGTTTAGGTATTGTTATATGATCTATCTATGTTATTATTGTTGAGAGAACTTACACTAGTGAAAGTATGAACCCTAGGTCTTGTTTCCTAGCATTGCAATACCGTTTATGCTCACTTTTACCATTAGTTACCTTGCTGTTTTTATTATTTCAGATTACAAATACCTTTATCTACTATCCATATTGCACTTTTATCACCATCTCTTCGCTGAACTAGTGCACCTATACAATTTACCATTGTATTGGGTGTGTTGGGGACACAACAGACTCTTTGTTATTTGATTGCAGGGTTGTTTGAGAGAGACCATCTTCATCCTACGCCTCCCACGGATTTATAAACCTTAGGTCATCCACTTGAGGGAAATTTGCTACTGTCCTACAAACCTCTGCACTTGGAGGCCCAACAACGTCTACAAGAAGAAGGTTGCGTAGTAGACATCAAGCTCTTTTCTGGCGCCGTTGCTAGGGAGGTAAGTGCTTGAAGGTATATCTTTAGATCTTGCAATCGAGTCTTTTAGTTTCTTGTTTTATCACTAGTCTAGTTTATAAAAGAAAACTACAAAAAAATGGAATTGAGTTTGTCTCATACGCTTCATCTTTTTAATATCTTTCGTGAGTATGATGGGAAGTGGGTTAGACTTAAATGTGCTAGTCATATTCTTCATGATGCTCTCTTTATGTTTCAATTCTTATCATTTATGTGAGCATCATTGAAATCATCATGCCTAGCTAGGGGCGTTAAACGATAGCGCTTGTTGGGAGGCAACCCAATTTTATTTTAGTTTCTTGCTTTTTGGTTCTGTTTAGGAATAAATAATCCATCTAGCCTCTGGTTAGATGTGTTTACATGTTTTAATTAGTGTTTGTTCCAAGTAGAACCTTTGGGAAGACTTGGGTGAAGTCTTTATGATCATGCTGGAAAAAACAGAAACTTTAGCACTCACGAGATTAGCTTCAACTTTTTACTGGAGAGTGCTATTTAGTTGATTCTTTTTTCAGATGATTACTAGACAAATTCCTCAGGTCCACCAATTTATTTTAGAATTTTTGGAGTTCCAGAAGTTTGCGTTAGTTACATATTACTACAGACTGTTCTGTTTTTGACGGATTCTGTTTTCATTGTGTTGTTTGCTTATTTTGATGAATCTATGGCTAGTAAAATAGTTTATAAACCATATAGAAGTTGGAATACAGTAGGTCTAACACCAATATAAATAAATAATGAGTTCATTACAGTACCTTGAAGTGGTGTTTTGTTTTCTTTCGCTAACGGAGCTTACGAGTTTTCTGTTAAGTTTTGTGTTGTGAAGTTTTCAAGTTTTGGGTAAAGATTCGATGGACTATGGAATAAGGAGTGGCAATAGCCTAAGCTTGGGGATGCCCAAGGAACCCCAAGGTAATATTCAAGGATAATCAATAGCCTAAGCTTGGGGATGCCCCGGGTGGCATCCCCTCTTTCGTCTTCGTTCATCGGTAACTTTACTTGGAGCTATATTTTTATTCACCACATGATATGTGTTTTGCTTGGAGCGTCATTTTCTCTTGTTAGTATTTGCTTGATTTTATTTATAATAATGTTTTGCATCTTTATTTTCAATAAAAAAAGTCAAGGATAGCCTTTGCCATGCTTATTTTGCTACTATACATGTTGCTGTTTAAAAACAGAAAGTTTACCGCTGTTGCAAAAATTCCCTAGAAAATTCAGAGCATGATATAATGTTGAATTTTTTTTCATAATGAGCTCTGATAAATTTACTACAGTGGGAATTTTAGTTCATAATTTTTGGAGTTAGGGAAGTATTGATACTCTTGCATTCTTTACAGACTGTACTGTTTTGGCAGATTGCTGTTATGTTTGCATTGTTTGCATATGTTTGCTTGTTTAATGATTCTATTTAAGGATAGAAGTATTAAATATGCAGAGGCATTTAGTATGCAATTTTGAATAATAATTTTAGTGATTTGTTACAGTAGGAAATGATAAGGTTTTGCATTGGTTTATACTAACCTATCTCACGAGTTCTTGTTGAGTTTGTTGTGAATGAAGCTTTTGATAAAAACAGAAACCATGATATGAGAGGAATTAAGGAGACACAAAAGCTCAAGCTTGGGGATACCCAAGGTACCCCAAGATATTATTTCAAGGAGTCTCAAGCATCTGGGGATGCCCCCGTTGGCATCCCACCTTTCTTCTTCAACAACTATCAGTTAGTATCGGTTGAGCCTAAGTTTTTGCTTCTTCACATGAGTTGTGCTATCCTTGCAATGTCATTTTATTTTGTTTTACTCTCTGTTCGAATAAAATATCAAGATCTGAAATTCTTAAATGTTAGAGAGTCTTCACATAGTTGCGTAATTATCCGACTACTCTATGTGCTTCACTTATATCTTTTGAGCTTGATATTTTTGCTCTAGTGCTTCACTTAGATCTTTTAGAGCACGGTGGTGGATTTTTTTTACAGAAACTATTGATTTCTCATGCTTCACTGAGATTATTTTGAGATTCGTTAATAGCATGGTAATTTGCTTAATGTTAATATACTTGGTATTCAAGATATGTGAAACTTTCTTTTGAGTGCGTTGAATACTAAGATAAGTTTGATGCTTGATAATTGTTTTGAGATATGAAGATGGTGATATTAGAGTCATGCTAGTTGAGTAGTTGTGAATTTAAAGAATACTTGTGTTGAAGTTTGTGATTCCCGTAGCATGCACGTATGGTGAACCGTAATGTGATGAACTCGGAGCATGATTTATTTATTGATTGTCTTCCTTATGAGTGGCGGTCAGGGACGAGCGATGGTCTTTTCCTACCAATCTATCCCCCTAGGAGCATGCGCGTAATACTTTGCTTTGATAACTTCTAGACTTTTGCAATAAGTATATGAGTTCTTAATGACTAATGTTGAGTCCATGGATTATACACACTTTTTCCCATCCTTCCACCATTGCTAGCCTCTCTAATACCGCGCACTTTTCGCCGGTATCATACACCCACCATATATCCTCCTCAAAACAGCCACCATACCTACCTACCGTGGCATTTCCATAGCCATTCTGAGATATATTGCCATGCAACTTTCCACCGTTCCGTTTATTATGACACGCTCCATCATTGTCATATTGCTAGCATGATCATGTAGTTGACATCGTATTTGTGGCAAAGCCACCGTTCATAATTCTTTCATACATGTCACTCATGAATCATTGCATATCCTAGTACACCGCCGGAGGCATTCATATAGAGTCATATTTTGTTCTAAGTATTGAGTTGTAATTGTTAAGTTGTAAGTAAATAAAAGTGTGATGATCATCATTATTAGAGCATCGTCCCAGTGAGGAAAGGATGATGGAGACTATGATTCCCCCACAAGTCGGGATGAGACTCCGGACGACAAAGAAAAAAAAGAAAAAAAAGAGGCCATAAAAAAAGAGAAAAGGCCCAAACAAAAAAATAAAAAAATGAGAGAAAAAGAGAGAAGGGATAATGCTACTATCCTTTTACCACACTTGTGCTTCAAAGTAGCACCATGATCTTCATGTTAGAGAATCTCCTATGTTGTCACTTTCATATACTAGTGGGAATTTTCAATTATAGAACTTGGCTTGTATATTCCAATGATGGGCTTCCTCAAATGCCCTAGGTCTTCGTGAGCAAGCGAGTTGGATGTACACCCACTTAGTTTCTTTTGTTGAGCTTTCATATACTTATAGCTCTAGTGCATCCGTTGCATGGCAATCCCTACTCACTCACATTGATATCTATTGATGGGCATCTCCATAACCCTTTGATACGCCTAGTTGATGTGAGACTATCTTCCCTCTTTTTGTCTTCTCCACAACCACCATTCTATTCCACCTATAGTGCTATATCCATGGCTCACGCTCATGTATTGCGTGAAGATTGAAAAAGTTTTGAGAATGTCAAAAGTATGAAACAATTGCTTGGCTCGTCATCGGGGTTGTGCATGATTTAAAAACTTTGTGAGGTGAAGATAGAGCATAGCCAGACTATATGATTTTGTAGGGATAACTTTCTTTGGCCATGTTATTTTGAGAAGACATAATTGCTTTGTTAGTATGCTTGAAGTATTATTATTTTTATGTCAATATGAACTTTTGTCTTGAATCTTTCGGATCTGAATATTCATATCACAAGTAAGAAGAATTACATTGAAATTATGCCAACTAGCATTCCACATCAAAATTATCTTTTTATCATTTACCTACTCGAGGACGAGCAGGAATTAAGCTTGGGGTGCTTGATACGCCTCCAACGTATCTATAATTTTTATTGCTCCATGCTACTTTATCTACTGTTTTGGACTATATTGGGCTTTATTTTCCACTTTTATATTATTTTGGGACTAACCTATTAACCGAGGCCCAGCCTGAATTGCTGTTTTTGCCTATTTCAAAGTGTTTCAAGAAACGGAATATCAAACGGAGTCCAAACAGAATGAAACCTTCGAACGTGATTTTCTCACCGAAGGTGATCCAGAGACTTGGACCCTACTCCAAGAAGTAACAGAGGCGGTCACGAGGGTGGGGCGCCCCCCTAGGGCGCGCCCGCCTCGTGGCCCCCTTCGTCCACCGACCCACTGCACCCATATATACCTCGTATCCTAAAACTTCTAGAACAGAAGATAGATCGGGAGTTCCGCCGCAAGCCTCTCAGAGCCACCAAAACCTCTCGGGAGCCTGTTCCGGCACCCTGCCGGAGGGGGAACCCATCACCGGTGGCCATCTTCATCATCCCGGCGCTATCCATGACGAGGAGGGAGTAGTTCACCCTCGGGCTGAGGGTATGTACCAGCAGGTATGTGTTTGATCTCTCTCTCTCTCTCTCTCTCGTGTTCCCTCTATGGCACGATCTTGATGTATCTGAGCTTTGCTATTGTAGTTGGATCTTATGATGTTTCTCCCCTCTACTCTCTTGTGATGAATTGAGTTTCCCTTTGAAGTTATCTTATCGGATTGAGTCTTTTATGAGAACACTTGATGTATGTCTTGCCGTGCTTATCTGTGGTGACAATGGGATATCATGTGCCACTTGATGTATGTTTTGGTGACCAACTTGCGGTTTCTCCCATGAACCTATGCATAGGGGTTGGCACACGTTCTTGATTCTCCGTAGAAACTTTGGGGCACTCTTTGAAGTACTTTTATGTTGGTTGGATAAATCTGAGATTGTGTGATGCATATCGTATAATCATGCCCACGGATACTTGAGGTGACAATGGAGTATCTAGGTGACATTAGGGTTTTGGTTGATTTGTATCTTAAGGTGTTATTCTAGTACGAACTCTAGGGCTGTTTGTGACACTTATAGGAATAGCCCAACGGATTGATTGGAAAGAATAACTTTGAGGTGGTTTCGTACCCTACCATAATCTCTACGTTTGTTCGCCGCTATTACTGGTTTTGGAGTGACTCTTTGTTGCATGTTGAGGGATTGTTATATGATCTATCTATGTTATTATTGTTGAGAGAACTTGCACTAGTGAAAGTATGAACCCTAGGCCTTGTTTCCTAGCATTGCAATACCGTTTACACTCACTTTTACCATTAGTTACCTTGCAGTTTTTATTATTTCAGATTACAAATACCTTTATCTACTATCCATATTGCACTTGTATCACCATCTCTTCGCTGAACTAGTGCACCTATACAATTTACCATTGTATTGGGTGTGTTGGGGACACAACAGACTCTTTGTTATTTGGTTGCAGGGTTGTTTGAGAGAGACCATCTTCATCATACGCCTCCCACGGATTGATAAACCTTAGGTCATCCACTTGAGGGAAATTTGCTATTGTCCTATAAACCTCTACACTTGGAGGCCCAACAACATCTACAAGAAGAAGGTTGTGTAATGGACATCAGCGCTCCAGTATGCGGTCCAGACTGGACGGTCCCTGATTATTTCTTTTGAACGGCTTCTTCCGCTGACCGGGCTTGGATCCGCTGAATCCGGCGTTGACTGTCGTGTCTTCAGTGTTGTCTCCATTGTTCCGTCTCTTATGTCTGTTACGCCGTGGCTTGCCGTTATTGTCGCTGCCATCCGAAGTGCCAGAATGTGGCGCAATGCTTCTGCGAGCCAACCAACTGTCCTCGCCCGCGCAAAAGTGGGTCATTAGTGTTGTGAGAGCTGCCATGGACTTGGGATTTTCCTGGCCGAGGTGTCGAGCGAGCCACTCGTCACGAATATTATGCTTAAAAGCCGCCAGGGCTTCGGCATCCGGACAATCGACTATTTGGTTGTTTTTAGTTAGGAACCGAGTCCAGAATTTCCTGGCTGACTCTCCAGGCTGTTGAGTAATGTGGCTCAGGTCATCGGCGTCCGGTGGTTGCACGTATGTGCCCTGGAAGTTGTCGAGGAATGCGTCTTCCAGGTTCTCCCAACTGCCAATGGAATTTGTTGGCAGGCTGTTTAGCCAGTGCAAGGCTGGTCCTTTGAGCTTAAGGGGAAGATACTTGATGGCATGTAGATAGTCTCCGCGGGCCATGTGAATGTGGAGAAGGAAATCTTCGATCCATACTGCGGGGTCTGTTGTGCCATCGTATGATTCGATGTTTATGGGTTTGAACCCTTCTAGGAATTCATGATCCATTACTTCGTCAGTGAAGCAGAGGGGGTGCACGGCGCCTCTGTGTCGGGCTATGTGGCTACATAGGTCGAATTGCTCTGGGTGGCTATGTTCGGCCCGGCCGGACTTGTTGAAGGTGTATCCAGCGTGACGGTCGTCGTCGCGTGCCGAGGGCACCCCCGCGATCCGTAGATCGATCTTGGCTGTCCTGTTTTGTTGCCCCGGGCCGTAGTATGTTGGCGTGGGGGTGTTGGCTGGTATGCGGACTGATATGCCGTTTTATCCCGGCCATGAGGTGGCCGGTCAGCCGTATGGCGCTCGAGTCCGTATTCCTCGGCTGCCAGGACTTCAGTCCATCTATCTGTGAGCAGGTCTTGATCAGCTTGGAGTTGCTGCTGCTTCTTTTTCGGGCTCCTCGCAGTGGCTATAAGCCGACGCTTGAAGCGCTCCTACTCTACGGGATCCTCAGGCACACCGAACTCGTCGTCGCCGAGGCTAATCTCGTCTTCGGAGGGGGGCATGTAGCTGTCCTCCTCCGGGTATCCGTCCGTTGCCTGTTCTTCTGGGCTGACCTGCTCATCCTCCTGCTCGCCTGCTCGGGCGGCTGATCAGGTTGTATTCTTCTCGCACCATTCGGATTGTTTTCGTCTCCTGGGTCGGTATTGCTGTGGCAGGGCTTGGAGTGGCGCCGATGACGCCGGTTCTTTGCTTTTTTTCCTTGAGGTTTTATCCTCCGTTGCCTCATCGCCATTTGTTTCCTTCGGAGTGTCCACCATGTATATATATCATGGAAGAGGTGGATGTCCACCGCCCAGTGAGCGGTGGTTCATGTTCTTCTCCTGCATCGCCGCCCATTCCGTCGATGTCTTGGAGTCAATTCCAAGACCTCGGTTAAATCATCGACCGTGGCAATGAAGTGGGTGGTGGTGGGCAACGAATTCCTTCATCGCCGCCTCCCACTCAAGCGGACATAGTTCGCCGAGAGCCTCCTGACAAAGAGAGAGACTTTAATGAGTCCAGCATGTCGCCAAAGGGCGAGTGCTGGAAGATATCCGCAGCGGTGAACTCCATTCTCGGAGCCCAACTTGGCTCGACTGGCTCGGGAGTGCGCAGACTAGAACCAGCGTCCGGATACGAATCCGGGGGTCCGTAGTCACAGGTCACCACAGAGGTAATACCCGTGTTCGGCTCCACCGCTGATGTGTGCGCGACATGCGGGGCGGGGTCCATCCCTCCGTCCTTAGGCAGCGCAGCCTGCTCCGGATTTAGGTCCGGGGCTACTGCGGGGTGATACCCCGAGCTTTGTCCGACAAAGAGGTCTAAGCCGTGCTCGTCGTGACTTTTCGGTGCTCTTGGCATAGGCCCGAATCCGTCGAAGATCAAGTCTCCGTGAATGTCCGCTGTGTAGTTCAGGTTTCCAAATCTAATCTGGTGGCGAGGGGCGTAGCTGTCGATCTGCTCCAGATGGCCAAGCGAGTTGGCCCGCAGGGCAAAGCCGCCGAACACGAAGATCTGTCCGGGGAGAAAGGTATCACCCGGGATCATGTTGTTGACGATGACTGGAGGAGCCATCGAGCCTTGTAGCGACGACACAGAGGAACTGTCAATGAAAGCACCAATGTCGGTGTCAAAACCGCGGATCTCGGTAGGGGTCTCGATCTGCGTCCTAGGCTGATGGTAACATGAAGCAAGGGACACGATGTTTACCCAGGTTCGGGCCCTCTCGATGGAGGTAAAACCCTACTTCCTGCTTGATTAATATTGAATATATGGGTAGTACAAGATTAGATCTACCACGAGATCGTAGAGGCTAAACCCTAGGAGCTAGCCTATGATGGTATGATTGTAATTGTGATCGGCCTTCTAAGGACCAACCTCTCTGGTTTATATAGGCACCAGAGAGGGCTAGGGTTTACATGGAGTCGGTTACAAGGAAGGAAATATAATATCCGGATCGCCAAGCTTGCCTTCCACGCCAAGGAAAGTCCCATCCGAACACGGGTCGATGTCTTGAGTCTTGTATCTTCACACTTCAATAGTCCGGACGATGTATATAGTCCGACTGTCCGGATACCCCCTAATCCAGGACTCCCTCACCCCCCGGGAACTTAATGGGCCTTAGTGGGCCTAGGTGGAAGAGGGGAGAGGCGGCTAGGGCTGGGCCGCGCGCCCCTCCCCCCCAGTCCGAATAGGACAAGGAGAGGGGGGCGACGCCCCCCTTCCTTCTTCTCCTCCACTCCTTCCCCCTCCCAAGTCCTAATCCAACTAGGAAAGGGGGGAGTCCTACTCCCGGTTGGAGTAGGACTCCTCCCGGCGCGCCCTCTCCCTGGCCGGCCGCACCCCCCTTGCTCCTTTATATACGGGGCAGGGGGCACTCTAGAGACACAACAATTGATCGTTTTATCTTTTAGCCGTGTGCGGTGCCCCCTCCACCATAGTCCACCTCGATAATACTGTAGAGAAGCTTAGGCGAAGCCCTGCGTCGGTAGAACATCATCATCGTCACCACGCCGTCGTCGTCGATTTAAACTATCCTCAACACTCGGCTGGATCGGAGTTCGAGGGACGTCATCGGGCTGAACGTGTGCTGAACTCGGAGGTGCCGTACGTTTGGTACTTGATTGGTCGGATCGTGAAGACGTACGACTACATCAACCGCGTTGTGCTAAACGCTTCCGCTTTCGGTCTACGAGGGTACGTGGACAACACTCTCCCCTCTCGTTGCTATGCATCACCATGATCTTGCGTGTACGTAGGATTTTTTTTTGAAATTACTACGTTCCCCAAAAGTGGCATCCGAGCCTGGTTTTATGCGTAGATGTCATATGCACGAGTAGAACACAAGTGACTTGTGGGCGATATAAGTCATACTGCCTACCAGCATGTCATACTTTGGTTCAGTGGTATTGTTGGATGAAGCGGCCCGGACCGACATTATGCATATGCTTATGCGAGACTGGTTCTACCGACGTGCTTTGCACATAGGTGGCTGGCGGGTGCCAGTTTCTCCAACTTTAGTTGAACCGAGTGTGGCTACGCCCGGTCCTTATGAAGGTTAAAACAACACCAACTTGACAAACTATCGTTGTGGTTTTGATGCGTAGGTAAGAACGGTTCTTGTTAAGCCCGTAGAAGCCACGTAAAACTTGCAGCAACAAAGTAGAGGACGTCTAACTTGTTTTTGCAGGGCATGTTTTGATGTGATATGGTCAAGACATGATGCTAAATTTTATTGTATGAGATGATCATGTTTTGTAACCGAAGATCAACAATCGGCAGGAGCCATATGGTTGTCGCTTTATTGTATGCAATGCAATCGCCCTGTAATGCTTTACTTTATCACTAAGCGGTAGCAATAGTCATAGAAGCATAAGATTGGCGAGATGACAACGATACTACGATGAAGATCAAGGTGTCACACCGGTGACGATGGTGATCAAGACGGTGCTTCGGAGATGGAGATCACAAGCACAAGATGATGATGGCCATATCATATCACTTATATTGATTGCATGTGATGTTTATCTTTTATCCATCTTATCTTGCTTTGATTGACGGCAGCTGAGGGAGTCCCGGACTAGGGGGTGTCCGGATAGCCGAACTATCATCATCGGCCGGACTCCAAGACTATGAAGATACAAGATTGAAGACTTCGTCCCGTGTCCGGATGGGACTTTCCTTGGCGTGGAAGGCAAGCTTGGCGATACGGATATGTTGATCTCCTACCATTGTAACCGACTCTGTGTAACCCTACCCCTCTCCGGTGTCTATATAAACCGGATGGCTTTAGTCCATAGGACGAACAACAATCATACCATAGGCTAGCTTCTAGGGTTTAGCCTCTTTGATCTCGTGGTAGATCCACTCTTGTAACACACATCATCAATATTAATCAAGCAGGACGTAGGGTTTTACCTCCATCAAGAGGGCCCAACCTGGTAAAACATCGTGTCCCTTGTCTCCTGTTACCATCCGCCTAGACGCACAGCTCGGGACCCCTACCCGAGATCCGCCGGTTTTGACACGACATTGGTGCTTTCATTGAGAGTTCCTCCGTCGTCACCAACAGGCCCGATGGCTCCTTCGATCATCAACAACGACGCTGTCCAGGTGAGACTTTTCTCCCGGACAGATCTTCGATTCGGCGGCTTTGCACTGCGGGCCAATGCGCTTGGCCATCCGGAGCAGACGAAAGCTACGCCCGCCATCGTGTCAGATTTGAAGTTTGAACTATACGGCCGATATCCGCGGAGACTTGATCTTCGACGGATTCGAGCCGCAGCTGCGTGCTGCACCGCCTCGATGGGCATGATCTAGCTCGCAGCGAACAGGTGCCCTCGAGGTCGCACTAGAATCCGCCCGACCTTTAACCCGGAGCCGGATTCCCGATCGAGACAAGTGGTTGGACACCGCCGGGGCTACGATCTCTACGGCGATTGAGCCAACTCCATCCCTGTCCTTGCGAAGACCTCGACTCTGTGGTGCCGGACTCCTCTCCGACTCAACCTCCGCGCCTTTGCCAATCGAATCCGATTGGGCGCCCGTCATGGAGTTCATCGCCATGACATCTTTCAAGACTCGCCTTTGGCGACATCCTGAATTCGCTAAAGTCTCTCTCTTTATCCAGAGAGCCCTGGCCGGACTACGGTCAGGAAGGTTGGGATGCGACGACGAAGAAATTCAACACCCACCCACCACCCACTTTGTAGCCACTGCCGATGATTTAACCGACATGCTCGACTTCGACCAAGACATCGATTGTATGGACGATTTATCGGAGACAACCAAGACCCAAATACCTGTGGGCATCGGAAGGCCACCTCGTCATACGACATATACATGGTGGACATCCCAAAAGATGGGAACGGCGATGGAACAACGGCGACGACCCTCCAAGAAGCAACAAGCGCCCGACATCAGCGGCGCCGCTCTAAATCCTGCCACAAAGAAAACGGTGATTCTGCACGGAGATAATAACACCCCTGGACAAGGTGCGAAGACAACCCCTCCAGCAGGACTCAGCGCAGAGGAGGGAGAAGCAAGTCCGCACGACACGGTCGCGCGGAAAGAGAGGTCGAGGACGATAATTATGCGCCCCTCCGAAGATGAGGCAAGTCTCGACGACGCATTTAATTTGTCGTGCACGAGGATCCACCAACAGAGCGCTTCAAACGCATGCTTATAGCCACGGCAAACAGCCTCAAGAAAAGCAGCAACAGCTTAGAGCGACCAAGACCTGCTAGGCGACGGATGGACTCAAGTCCTTGCAGCCAAGAGTATGAACTCGAGCGCCTCCAAAAGCTACCCCAAACGCAGGCCGCTGCCTCGATCGAGGAGGAAGCACCCAAGTCACCAGATTCGACACGGCAGACCGCCACCCGTGGCCGCGACAGAGAGGCCTCTAGAGCCTCCGTTCAAGCCGTACCCCGACGCCGTTCAAAAAGTACCAAGGCACGGGAAAACGCGCCGGACTTGCGAGATATATTGGAGGATAAGGCAAAACATACAAGATCGATCTAGGGATCGCGTGGGCGCCCAACGACTCCGGATGATTACCGTCGCGTCGGATACAGAAACTCCGGCAGGGCCGAACACAACAGACAAAGCTCATTCGAGCTGCGTCGTGATATAGCCCAATACAGAGGCGCTTGCACGCCCACTATGCTTCATAGATGAAGTAATGGATCATCAAATCCTTGAGGGCTTTAAACCCATAAACATCGAATCATACGATGGTACCACAGATCCTGCGGTCTGGATCGAGGACTATCTCCTCCATATCCACACGGCACTACTAGGAAAAGGCCTACTAATGGCGCACCTAATTTGGCCATTAATGGCGCATTAGTGGTGCGCCATTAGTGCCACCCCATTAGTATATTTTACTAATGGCGCACCACCGGTGCGCCATTAGTATCTGGTATACTAATGGCGGACCTCGAATCGCCATTAGTATATACAACAATCGCCATTAGTATGCCTCCTGTGGGCCATGTATACCAGTGCTTTGGATACTAATGGCGCACAACAACAAGATGCGCCATTAGTAACTTCGCATACTAATGGCGCTGCTTAATGATGCGCCATTAGTATCCTTTGGCATACTAATGGCGCCTCGTGATGTGATGCGCCATTAGTATGAATATTAGGTTTTTTATTTTTTATTTTCTGTTTTTGCACAGGTTACAAAATGTATAATTGGACAAAATATAGACAGCACACATCAACAACAGATTCATCGAATACAATAGAAGATTAGTCTCTGAATACAATTCATCATATTAGTCTCCTAATTGAAAAGACCGAACAAAGATAGAACATTATATTACAAGTCTCGAGACCGCGAGTAGCGAGTTTGTCTTCACATTACAAGTCGATATCGATCATCTAAACTACCATCACATAGAAGAGAGCTGCGGTCATCACGATGAGCATCATCAAGATGAAACTCGCCTTCATCCGGTTCCTCCAACGCCCTCCTCTCATGCTAGATAGCGGGCGATCTAGATTCGCCTCGCCCTAGTGGTGTACCTTTGTAACTGTTATCGCTGAATCGGTGAACCTGTCTCCGACACTCCTCCCGATCGTCAGAGACTCGAACCTTACCCTTGTACACGACATACGACGGCATCGCTATGCACTAGCCAAATGAAACGTTAGTACCAATTCACGACAATACATAAGCAATATATAAGTATGCAACGGAACGATCGGAAGAGAAAAGCAAGACATTAATAGCATCGATTACATCTAAGTTGAACGACTCTCAAACCAAAGAGACATACTACAAGTTCATTAAAGTTTAATTACAACATGAGCCAATCGATGTTTCGTAACTAGACACAAGATCACCGCTTTCGACTCGACTCAAGGGACCGGAGCGTGGATGAAGCCGCCGCTCATCGTGGGAGTCATGAAATAACGGGCGTTGTCACCTGCATTTGTATCATTGTGTCGATGTCACCGTTGGACGGTTGATTTCGAGGTAGAACTGCCCCGAGGTAAGGCGACATCTTGATGGATGATTTCCGCAAACTCCGATCGATGCGAAGAATTCTTGTCCGATGTCCGCGCCCCGGATTGCCGACACGCCACGCCCAATCTTTGAGTTTACTCGGTAGCGAAGTTGATGATGGTCCCGCACGATCGCCCGCATGTGATGGATGGCGAGTAGGCACCTTTCGACCGCCAGCGCTTGACGCAGCGAACGTCAGATTGTGGGAGAACACGTGCTTGCCGTGCTTACGAATAGGCCTGGTGAAGGTGCTTCCAGATTTGGCGAGCCGGGAGAACATCATCAAGAACCTTCTTGACATTTGTGTAGTCTATGTTCGATCGACGGTCCGGGTCGAAATACGGGGCCATGGAATATTTGGGGCTTAGGAGGATGAGCGTGCAATGTGTCACCGCAGAAAACACGGAATGTTAAAAGAAAATGATCAAATCTAAGAATTCATATGTTACGGGCTGGTTGAGGGAGGACTTACTCGGAAAGTAAGGCACGAGGAAGTTATCCTTATCTTGGTTTGCCGTAATGACGCCGAGGTAAGAACTCGCGACTTGCCGTCCCCAGCGCTGCCCAAGATCTTGGCACGCATGTAGAAGGGGTCGACTATCACGATGTCCGGGTCTTGTCGCTAATGATCCGTGATTCCATACTCAGCGAAAATAGCCGAACGAAGGTGTAGTGCAGCGGATGAAGGTTCAACATAGCGTGGATGTCATCAAACCGCAGGACGATCGTACACCCGATGGAGTTATCCACAAAGCCCTTGCCCTCCGCACCTTGGCCGCGAAAACCGGTATGCCACATCCTTCTCTCGAGACGCCGCTTCTCCAAAGAAAGAACACCGTCATGCTGACTCCGATGGCACCGGTTGCAGCATTGAGCATATTTGTCGGTAGCATCGCCTCTACCCGC
The DNA here is from genome assembly GCA_021605205.1 of Aegilops longissima. Classification (NCBI taxonomy): domain Eukaryota; kingdom Viridiplantae; phylum Streptophyta; class Magnoliopsida; order Poales; family Poaceae; genus Aegilops; species Aegilops longissima. Next base: position 141,510,631 of record CM038681.1, read on the forward strand.
CACATGCACCCTCCTCGAGATATCCTCAGTGAAGGTGGCCCGGCCCCGAGCACGGATCGTATTTCGGTGCGGTTGGCCCGCACCCTTGTTAGTCTTTATTTTGCGTGCCTTCTTCTTCTCCTGTAATGGGACCGAGTTCTGCTCACGCACCGCCTTCTTGAGTGTGTTGGGGCTGATAATATTTCGCACCTCGCCTATCTCGAGGCTCGGTGAAGTCGGCAGCCGGAGGCGCCTCCGAGAGCTGAACGGCGACGACGCTGCTGTAACTTGGCTTCTCCGTGGTACCAGCTAGATCGCGCACATCTTTTGTTGGGTTGGGTTCTTGAGAAGGAGGCCTGATGAAGTCGCCACCGCACCCATGATCGGCAAAGTACTGATCGACGCTGCAAATGTATAGTCGCCGCCGTCGCTCGATCCTTTGCCATATGCATGTTTGGATCCAGGGCATAGGGATGTCCGCACCGCTATGGCGGTCTTGCCATGGGGCCGACTTGGCGCCGCACGATCGGCGGTGTTGTCTTTGGGGTGGTGTCCCCGCCCCAAACGAATCTGCTCTTCGCCAAAGCAGGGCCAGCTCAGCAGCGCCGAGGGTCATCACGCCATCATCGCCGGCCCCGACGGGTCGAATCGGAGGTAACAACTTGTCACAGCCTGGCAGCACCAACCAGTTGAACCCTAATTGTTGGGTGGCATCCGGGTACCGTGGAACAAGGGGTTGCCGGTTGAACGATTTTGCCTTGGCAACATCGACCAACTCGTTGTTCACGGCGCAGGAGAGTGCACGGAACGCCGCGGCGCCCATGAAAACATGTAGGGCGCCGTGGATGCCCACCAAAGGCAAGGAGATGAAGTCCTCGGCCGAGAGAGGCTTAATTAGTTACCGTGATGATGGCGCCGAGCTCGGCTAATGTTGAGGCACCGCCAACGGCGGCGTGCAGCTGACGGAGGGGCCGCTTGCTGCAGAGGTGGCGGCAGCAGACACCGGGTGCATTAAGCTCCCGTGCAAGGCCGGAGACACCAATGCCGCCTCGCCGGAGACACCAATGGCCCCGCCATCGCGTTCATGAGTTGCTGGCCCGTGAAGCTAGGAATCGGGGCGGCTCAAGGAAATATGCCCTAGAGACAATAATAAAGTTATTATTTATTTCTTATTTCATGATTAAATGTTTATTATTCATGCTAGAATTGTATTAACCGGAAACATGATACATGTGTGAATACATAGACAAACTTATAGTCACTAGTATGCCTCTACTTGACTAGCTCATTAATCAAAGATGGTTATGTTTCCTAACCATAAACATGTGTTGTTATTTGATTAATGGGATCACATCATTAGGAGAATGATGTGATTGACATGACCCATTCCGTTAGCCTAGCACTTGATCGCTTAGTATATTGCTATTGCTTTCTTCATGACTTATACATGTTCCTGTAACTATGAGATTATGCAACTCCTGCCACGGAGGAACACTTTGGTGCTACCAAACGTCACAACGTGAATCGGGTGATTATAAAGGAGTACTACAGTGTCTCCAAAGGTACATGTTGGGTTGGCGATTTCGAGATTAGGTTTTGTCACTCCGATTGCTCTGGAGAGGTATCTCTAGGCCTTCTCGGTAATGCACATCACATAAGCCTTGCAAGCATTGCAACTAATAAGTTAGTTGTAAGATGATGTATTACGGAACAAGTAAAGAGACTTGCCGGTAACGAGATTGAACTAGGTATTGGATACCGACGATCGAATCTCGGGTAAGTAACATACCGATGACAAAGGGAACAACGTATGTCGTTATGCGGTTTGACTGATAAAGATCTTCGAAGAATATGTAGGAACCAATATGGGCATCCAGGTTCCGCTATTGGTTATTGACCGAGAATAGTTCTAGGTCGTGTCTACATAGTTCTCGAACCCGTAGGGTCCGCACGCTTAAGGTTTCGATGACAGTTATATTATGAGTTTATGAGTTTTGATGTACCAAAGGAGTTCGGAGTCCCGGATGAGATCAGGGACATGACGAGGAGTCTCGAAATGGTCGAGACGTAAAGATCAATATATTGGACGACTATATTCGACTTCGGAAAGGTTCCGAGTGATTCGGTATTTTTCGAGTACCGAGAGTTACGGAATTCGCCGGAGAAGTATTGGGCCTTATTGGGCCATACGGGAAAGAGAGGGGCTGCCTAGGCAGGCCGCGCCCCCAAGGCCTAGTCCGACTGGACTAGGGGAGGGCTGCCCCTCCTTCCTTCCCTTCTCCTTTCCCCTTCCTTCTCTCCTACTCCTACTAGGAAAGGAGGAGTCCTACTCCGGTGGGAGTAGGACTCCCCTGGCGCCGCCTCTTCCTCTGGCCGCCCCTCCTCCTTGCTCCTTTATATACGAGGGCAGGGGCACCCCATGACACACAAGTTGATCTACGGATCGCTCCTTAGCCGTGGCGGTGGCCCCTCCACCATATTCCACTTCGGTCATATCGTCATGAGCTTAGGCGAAGCCCCGCGCCGGTGAAGTCATATCGTCATGAGCTTAGGCGAAGACCCGCGCCGGTGGAGCATCATCATCGCCACCACGCCGTCGTCTTGACGGAACTCATCCCCGACGCTTTGCTGGATCGGAGCCCGGGGATCGTCATCGAGCTGAACGTGTGCTGAACTCGGAGGTGCCGTGTGTTCGGTACTTGGATCGGTCGGATCGTGAAGACGTATGACTACATCAACCGCGTTGTTATAATGCTTCCTCTTACGGTCTACGAGGGTACGTGGACATACACTCTCCCCTCTCGTTGCTATGCCATTACCATGATCTTGCGTGTGCGTAGGAAATTTTTTGAAATTACTACGTTCCCCAACAGTGGCATCCGAGCCTAGGTTTTATGGTTTGATGTTATATGCACGAGTAGAACACAAGTGAGTTGTGGGCGATATAAGTCATACTGCCTACCAGCATGTCATACTTTGGTTGGCAGATTGTTGGACGAGACGACCGGACCGACATTACGCGTACGCTTACGCGAGACCGGTTCCCCCGACGTGCTTTGCACATAGGTGGCTTGCGGGAGACAGACTCTCCAACTTTAGTTGAACCAAGTGTGGCTACGCTCGGTCCTTGCGAAGGTTAAAACGGAGTCAAATTGACAAACTATCGTTGTGGTTTTGATGCGTAGGTGAGATTGGTTCTTACTTAAGCCCGTAGCAGCCACGTAAAACTTGCAACAACAAAGTAGAGGACGTCTAACTTGTTTTTGCAGGGGCATGTTGTGATGTGATATGGTCAAGACGTGATGCTATATTTTATTGTATGAGATGATCATGTTTTGTAACCGGTTATCGGCAATCGGCAGGAGCCATATGGTTGTCGCTGTATTGTATGAAATGCAAAGCTATGCAATTGCTTTACTTTATCACTAAGCAGATAGCGATAGTCGAGAAGCAATAGTTGGCGAGACGACAACGATGCTACGATGGAGATCAAGGTGTCGCGCCCGGTGACAATGGTGATCACGACGGTGCTTGAGATGGAGATCACAAGCACAAGATGATGATGGCCATATCATATCACTTATATTGATTGCATGTGATGTTTATCCTTTATGCATCTTATCTTGCTTTGATTGACGGTAGCATTATAAGATGATCTCTCACTAAAATTATCAAGAAGTGTTCTCCCGAGTATGCACCGCTATGAAAGTTCTTCGTCTTTGAGACACCACGTGATGATCGGGTGTGATAGGCTCTACGCTCAAATACAACGGGTGCAAAACAGTTGCACGCGAATACTCAGGTTAAACTTGACGAGCCTAGCATATAACAGATATGGCCTCGAACACGGAGACCGAAGGTCGAGCGTGAATCATATAGTAGATATGATCAACATATTGATGTTCACTGTTGAAACTACTCCATCTCACGTGATGATCGGACATGGTGTAGTTGATATGGATCACGAATCACTTAGAGGATTAGAGGATGTCTATCTAAGTGGGAGTTCTTAAGTAATATGATTAATTCAACTTTAATTTATCATGAACTTAGTCCCGTAGTATTTTGCAAAAAATATGTTGTAGATCAATAGCTCGCGTTGTTGCTTTCATATGTTTGTTTTGATATGTTCCTAGAGAAATTATGTTGAAAGATGTTAGTAGCAATGATGCGGATTGGATCCGTGATCTGAGGTTTATCCTCATTGCTGCACGTAAGAATTATGTCCTTAATACACCGCTAGGTGATGTACCTATTGCAGGAGCAAATGCGACGTTATGAACGCTTGGCTAGCTCAATATGATGACTACTTGATAGTTTAGTGCACCATACTTAACGGCTTAGAATCGGGACTTCAAAGACGTTTTGAACGTCATGGACCATATGAGATGTTCCAGAATTGAAGTTAATATTTCAAGCAAATACCCGAGTTAAGAGATATGAAGTCTCCAACAAGTTCTATAGCTAAAAGATGGAGGAGAATCGCTCAACTAGTGAACATGTGCTCAGATTGTCTGGGTACTTCAATCGCTTGAATCAGGTGGGAGTTAATCTTCCAGATAAGATAGTGATTGACAGAATTTCTAGTCACCATCACTAAGTTACTAGAACTTCGTGATGAACTATAGTATGCAAGGGATGACGAAAACAATTCCCAAGCTCTTCGCGATGCTAAAATCGGCGAAGGTAGAAATCAAGAAAACATCAAGTGTTGATGGTTGACAAGACCACTAGTCTCAAGGAAAAGGGCAAAGGGAAGAAGGGGAACTTCAAAAGAACGGCAAGCAAGTTGTTACTCGAGTGAAGAAGCCCAAGTCCGGACCTAAGCCCGAGACTAAGTGCTTTTGCTGCAATGGAACTGGTCATCGAAGCGGAACTACCCCAAGTATTTGGCGGATAAGAAGGATGGCAAAGTGAACAAAGGTATATTTGATATACAGATTATTGATGTGTATTTTACTAGTGTTCGTAGTAACCCCTCGGTATTTGATACTGGTTCGGTTGCTAAGAGTAGTAACTCAAACGGAGTTGCGAATGAATGTAAACTGGTTGAAGGGAAGTGACGATGAGTGTTGGAAGTTGTTCCAAGATTGATATGATCATCATCGCACACTCCCTATACTTTCGGGATTAGTGTTAAACCTAAATAAATGTTATTTGGCGCTTATGCTGAGCATAAATATGATTTGATCATGTTTATTGTAATACGTTATTCATTTAAAGTCAAAGAATAATTGTTGTTCTGCTTACATGAATAAAACCTTCAATGGTCATACACCCAATAAAAATAGTTTGTTGGATCTCGATCGTAGTGATACACATATTCATAATATTGATGCCAAAAGATGCAAAGTTAATAATGATAGTGCAACTCATTTGTGGTAATCGCCGCTTAGGTCATATTATGTAAAGCGATGAAGAAACTCCATGCTAATGGGATTTTGGAATCACTTGATTATGAATCACTTGATGCTTATGTAACCATGCCTTATGGGCAAGATGACTAAAGACTCGCTTCTCCGTAACAATGGAGCGAGCAAATGACTTATTGGAAATAATACATACTGATGTATGCGATCCAATGAGTGTTAAAGCTCACGGCAAGTATCATTATTTTCTGACCTTCACAGATGATTTGAGCAGATATGCGTATATCTTCTTGATGAAACATAAGTCTGAAATAGTTGAAAAGTTCAAAGAATTTCAGAGTGAAGAAGAAAATCATCGTAACAAGAAAATAAATTTTCCGCGATCTGATCGTGGAGATGAATATTTGAGTTACGAGTTTGGTCTTCAATTAAAACAAAGTGGAATAGTTTCACACTCACGCCACCGAACACCACAACGTTATGGTGAGTCCGAACGTCAGAATCGTATTTTATTTTTGATATGGTGCGATCAATGATGTCTCTTACCGATTTACCAATATCGCTTTTGAGGTTATGCATTAGAGACAACTGCATTCACGCTTAATAGGGCACCATCTAAACCGCTGAGATGACACCGTATGAACTATGGTTTAGCAAGAAACCTAAGTCTGTCGCTTTCTTAAAGTTTGGAATTGTGATGCTTATGTGAAAAAGTTTTCACCGATAAGCTCAAACCCAAATCGGAGAAGTGCGTCTTCATAGAATACCCAAAGGTAACTATTGGATACACCTTCTATCACAGATCCAAGGCAAGTTATTCGTTGTTAAGATCGATCCTTTCGAGAAGAAGTTTCTCTCGAAAGAAGTGAGTGGGAGGAAAGTAGAACTTGATGAGGTAATTGTACCTTCTCCCTTATTGGAAAGTAGTTCATCACGTAAATCAGTTCCAAAGATTCCTACACCAATTAGTGAGGAAGTTAATGATGATGATCATGAAACTTCAGATCAAGTTGTTACCAAACCTCGTGAGGTCTTCAAAATAAGATCCGCACTAATGTGGTACGGTAATCCTATTCTAGAAGTCATGTTACTAGACCATGATGAACCTACGAACTATGAGGAAGCGATGATGAGCCCAGATTCCGCGAAATGGCTTGAGGCCATGAAATCCGAGATAGGATCCATGTATGAGAACAAAGTATGGACTTTGATTGACTTGCTCGATGATTAGCAAGCCATGTTAAATAAATGGATTTTCAAGAGGAAGACAGACACTGATAGTAGTGTTACTATCTACAAAGCTCGACTTGTCACAAAAAGGTTTTCAACAAGTTCAAGGTGTTGACTACAATGAGAATTTCTCAACTGTAGCGATGCTTAAGTCTGTCCGAATCATGTTAGCAATTGCCACATTTTATGAAATCTGGCAAATGGATGTCAAAACTACATTCTTTCATGGATTTATTAAAGAAGAGTTGTATATGATGCAACCGTAAGGTTTTGTCAATCCTAAAGGAGCTAACAAAATGTGCAAGCTCCAATGATCCATCTATGGACCGGTGCAAGCATCTCGAGTTGGAATATATGCTTGATGATTTGATCAAAGATATGGTTTTATACAGACTTTTGGAGAAGCCTCAGATTTACAAGAAAGTGAGTGGGAGCACTACAGCATTTCGATAAGTATATGTGAATGACATATTGTTGATCGAAAATAATGTAGAATTATTCTGCAAAGCATAAAGGAGTATTTGAAAGGAGTTTTTCAAAGAAGGACCTCGTGAAGCTGTTATATATTGAGCATCAAGATCTATAGAGATAGATCAAGACGCTTGATAAGTTTTTCAATGAGTACATACCTTGACAAGATTTTGAAATAGTTCAAAATGGAACACCAAAGAAAGAGTTTTCTTGTCTGTGTTACAAGGTGTGAAATTGAGTAAGACTCAAATCCCCACCACGGCAGTAAAATAGAAAAGAGAATGAAAGTCATTCCTATGCCTCACCATAGGTTCTATAAAGTATGCTATGCTATGTACCGCACCTATTGTATATCTTGCTCTGAATTTGGCAAGGAATACAATAGTGATCTAGGAGTAGATCATCGGACATTGGTCAAGAACATCCTTAGTGAGGACTAAGGAAATATTTCTCGATTATGGAGGTGATAAAAGAGCCCGTCAGAAAGAGTTACATCGATGCAAGCTTTTTACACTGATCCAGATGACTCTAAATCTCAATCTGGATACATATTGAAAGTGGGAGCAATTAGCTAGAGTAGCTCCGCAAGAGCATTGTAGACATAGATTATTTGCAAAATACATACGACTCAATGTGATGCACCTGCTGACTAAGCTTCTCTCACGAGCAAAACATGATCATACCTTAGTACTCTTTGGGTGTTAATCACATAGCGATGTGAACTAGATTATTGACTCTAGTAAACCCTATGGGTGTTGGTCACATGACGATGTGAACTATGGGTGTTAATCACATACAGATGTGAATATTAGTGTTGAATCACATGATGATGTGAACTAGATTATTGACTCTAGTGCAAGTGGGAGACTGAAGGAAATATGCCCTAGAGACAATAATAAAGTTATTATTTATTTCCTTATTTCATGATTAAATGTTTATTATTCATGCTAGAATTGTATTAACCGGAAACATGATACATGTGTGAATACATAGACAAACATATAGTCACTAGTATGCCTCTACTTGACTAGCTCATTAATCAAAGATGGTTATGTTTCCTAACCATAAACATGTGTTGTTATTTGATTAATGGGATCACATCATTAGGAGAATGATGTGATTGACATGACCCATTCCGTTAGCCTAGCACTTGATCGCTTAGTATATTGCTATTGCTTTCTTCATGACTTATACATGTTCCTCGTAACTATGAGATTATGCAACTCCTGCTTACGGAGGAACACTTTGGTGCTACCAAACATCACAACGTAATCGGGTGATTATAAAGGAGTACTACAGGTGTCTCCAAAGGTACATGTTGGGTTGGCATATTTCGAGATCAGGTTTTGTCACTCCGATTGCTCTGGAGAGGTATCTCTAGGCCTTCTCGTAATGCACATCACATAAGCCTTGCAAGCATGGCAACTAATAAGTTAGTTGTAAGATGATGTATTACGAACGAGTAAAGAGACTTGCCGTAATGAGATTGAACTAGGTATTGATACCGACGATCGAATCTCGGTAAGTAACATACCGATGACAAAGGGAACAACGTATGTCGTTATGCGGTTTGACCGATAAAGATCTTCGAAGAATATGTAGGAACCAATATGGGCATCCAGGTTCCGCTATTGGTTATTGACCGAGAATAGTTCTAGGTCATGTCTACATAGTTCTCGAACCCGTAGGGTCCGCACGCTTAAGGTTTCATGATGCTTATATTATGAGTTTATGAGTTTTGATGTACCGAAGGAGTTCGGAGTCCCGGATGAGATCAGGGACATGACGAGGAGTCTCGAAATGGTCGAGACGTAAAGATCGATATATTGGACGACTATATTCGACTTCGAAAGGTTCCGAGTGATTCGGTATTTTTCGAGTACCGGAGAGTTACGGAATTCGCCGGAGAAGTATTGGGCCTTATTGGGCCATACGGGAAAGAGAGAGGGGCTGCCTAGGGCAAGCCGCGTGCCCCCCCAAGGCCTAGTCCGAATTGGACTATGGGGAGGGGCTGCCTCCTCCTTCCTTCCCTTCTCCTTTCCCCTTCCTTCTCTCCTACTCCTACTAGAAGGAGGAGTCCTACTCCCTGGGAGTAGGACTCCCTCTTAAGCGCGCCTCTTCCTCTTGGCCGCCCCCTCCTCCTGCTCCTTTATATACGGGGCAGGGGCACCCCATGACACACAAGTTGATCTACGGGTCGCTCTTTAGCTGTGTGCGGTGCCCCTCCACCATATTCCACTTCGTCATATCGTCGCTAAGCTTAGGCGAAGCCCTCGCGCCGTGAAGTCATATCGTCGCGAGCTTAGGCGAAGACCTGCGCCGGTGGAGCATCATCATCGCCACCATGCCGTCAGGTTGACGGAACTCATCCCCGACGCTTTGCTGGATCGGAGCTCGGGATCGCCATCGAGCTGAACGTGTGCTGAACTCGGAGGTGACGGTGTTCGGTACTTGGATCGGTCGGATCGTGAAGACGCACGACTACATCAACCGCGTTGTTATAATGCTTCCGCCACGGTCTCACGAGGGTACGTGGACATACACTCTCCTCTCGCTATGCCATCACCATGATCTTGCGTGTGCGAGGAATTTTTTGAAATTACTACGCTCCCCAACACGCCCTCGTTGGCCGCCTCGCAATCCACGACTCAACCCTCGATCAAGGTAGGCACAATGGCGGTGATCGTCGCCCGAGTTGTTGTTGCACTTGCTCTTGGACAATCTCCGAATCCGCGCCACCGTGCCTTTGAGTTCTTGAACCTCGCTACCGCTTTTTCCGAGCTGGTCTTTTTCTCCTTTCGCCCACCAAAGTTATAGTATGACGACCATTTTGTCGACAAGCCTTTGCCGCCACACGACCAGCCGACGCCGGCTTCGAGCTTATCCTTGTTCTTCATTACATTCAACGCCCTATTTAGAGTGGTGTCCCAAGGGTTGTTTTAGTCAACCCCACGCCATCGCTTTCAATACCATGGAAGGAATGTGAACCATTTAGAAATTTGGCTTCATTAATTAGAATGCAACCATATGGAGCTAATTACGGGGTGTATTCCTTACCAGACAAGCTCAAGCGCCGGTGTTCGGATCCTGGTAAGCTCCTTTGTTTTCGGTCCTTCTTGTACCGGCCCCGACAAAGTTCCTGGTCTGCTTGTCACCGATTTATCAAGAGGGGCGGTAGGCCTTGCTCGGCACGGTCCGCCTCCTCCTTGTCCCATAAAGGCTCCGCCACTCAGAACCGCCGACCGAGTGTGTGTTCCCTAAGTTCAGCTCCCGCATTTCTTTCCCCACTGACTTGATTCGGAGTTTGCGGTGCTCGAGCAATTGATCTTGAAGTCATTGTAGTCATCTTCGGTGATCAAGGATTTTTCTCCTTGATCTTCTCATAACTCTCACCTTTCTCGATCATTCTCTTCACATTGCTTTTCCAAGTAGATGTGGCCTTGCTCATCTTCGTGAGGGCAACATTGTTCACTTTATTCCCTTTGAGGCTTGTGTTTTCAAATTCAGCGGGAACTTGTATCGCTCGTGCAGCTTCGTGAAGAGGAGGTTGCGCAAATTCCCTCGGTCAGATGCCTCGTGTTCTCGGTGTTGATCGAGACGGTGCTCGGAGAATGCACCCGAGCTGAAGCGAAAACCCTTTGACTATTCGCTCGGGCGCCGTTGGATTTCCGCTTGAGTCCACTTCAAGAACTTCCTCCTTGAGGGTGCGGAGCACGGTCGGGCGCCGTCCTTCCGCTGCCTCTTCGGTTGGCTGCCATCTGTATGCGCCGTCATCATCGCTGGTGGCATCCTCGGCGGCACCATCGGTGGTGGCATCTGGGGTCATCCTCGGCGGCACCATCATGGTCTCGTGGATCGGTGGGAAGGCGGCATCCTCATACAAGTGAGGTTGTTCCTCCATCTCCTAGGACAGCTCCTGAATACCTTGCCGCCTCAACCCCCGGCCTCATCGTTGTTGTCCATGTTTCTCTTTAAATAGGAACAAAGTTTGGTCAAAAAGTTGGTTATTGTCAAGGAACAAGATCATAGTCTCATCATTTCGGTTTTTATCGACACCGAGGCACCCTAAAAGCCAAGGTTGTATAATTAATGGTTTGTTGACACCCATGCATTAGTCACAAGTACCCCATATGTCCTATTTTTAGCAAAGTCATGCTAAAATTCACGGAAAATTTCAGCATGACCTTTGCTGAAAATAGGACATATGGAGTAATTCAATTTGCCGGAACGGAAGTTAATCGACATTCCAGCAAACTCAAGGGCCTCTCGTGGGACAAGGCAAAAAGGCCTCCATCACAACATGGAAAATACATTGGCATGTGAAGAGGTGAAACAATATATGCATCTCCAAGCAGTATCATTCAACATTTTGGACAAACCACTACAAGCAATACTGGATCGATAGAAGAAGAATGTGAGAAAATGCGATAAATACTAACAGATTGAGGTGTTTAACTTGTGGTGCTCTCTCGTGCTATTAACATTTCAAGTCAAAACCTTTTCTGGTTAGTAAGTGTTTCTTGAGCATATGTATGTAGTAAGTGTTTCGCTCTCAATGTTTCGTAACACATATTTTAGCTACCTAGTACCAAAGTGCTATTACCCAGCAGTTAATTAGCTTTTGCTTATGCTTTTCAAAGGCCAAATTCTAGCTAGTACCAGCAAATTAACATCTAGCAGCAATCATTTTCAAATATATATATACATCGGACATTTTAATATTAACCTAAGGAAAATGAATAGTTAGGTTAATTACCCACCGTTAGTTATTCAGTCGATGCTTTGTTCTACACTTTGATGCAAATTAGTATATAGAAGAAGCTATTTACTAGCTGTACCATATATAAAAGACATTCAGTCTGATGCTATTTACTAGCAGTAGTAGCAGTTTGTTTTCTTCTTCATTAACTGTACTAGCAGTTTTTTTTTCTTCTTCATTAACTGTATTAGCTATTTACTAGCAGTACTAGCACTTGGATCATATGCTAATGCTACATTGATACATCATCATGCTGGGTAATATTAAACCCAAGCAACTTTATAATCAACCCAAGATACATCAACTCACTGCACCGTCCTGCCTAATAAAAACAGTCATGCCAGCATATAGTATATAAATCTGAATTTGTGTTTACAAGAAGAGTGCCCATTGCAATGTAAACCTGAGAACACAACTCACCTCAAGTGCAGGATATAGCAGACACCTACTTCTTCACCAAGTGCAGAGAAGACCGCTTGCGTAACATGTTTAGTCAGAGTTGAACATTAGAATCCATACTATGCTCTACTATGCTTGTAAAGGAACACTATGCTTGTAATGGATGCAGTTGAAGCAGGTTGGGTTGCTGGACTTTGCTGTGTGCTTGGAGAAGGTGCATTATGCATCGAGAGCTAAACATACGAGCACATCACGGATTTGTTCTCGTAACATGGAAATGGAAAATGCAGGTTGACATTTCATCTAGTAGTGAGCAAGCGAGAAGAATAAAGGCATTGGGAAAACTAGGTGCATCAGATTTTGGGTAACATGGCCACATGTTCTCGGTTTGGCCACAATTCAAGCATTGTATTCTTGGGTCAATCTAGGTCACATGGTTTGCAATTCAACCAATTTTGGGTCAATGTGGGTAACATGGTTTGCAATCGAACCAATTTTGGGTTTGTTTGACTTTGCTGCCATCGGAGAAGGCGATTGCATACCGAGAGGTGGTCGAGGAAGGCGAGCACGGCCACGCTGTCGCCGGTGACGATCTTCTCGGCCTCGTCGACGGCGGTGAGGTTCTGCACCGCAGGGCCCAGCTTCTTGCCGATCCAAGCGATAATGGCGCCCCTCAAAGCAAAGCAAACACAAAATTCTCAAAGATCTCATGGAGCGGAACAGGAGGGAATTGGGGATCTGCAGAAATTGCTCACTTGGTCCTCTCGCGGAGTAGTCCCCGGGCACGCCTGTCGATGAAGAAGAGGAGGGTGGGTAGCCTCAGACGCCAGGCGCCTGCGCCAGTCGTGCTCCTCGGTGGCGCCGAGGCGGCGCTGGGCGCCGAGGCGGCGCTGGGCGTTGAGGCGGCGGCCGAGGCGCCGAGGCGGCGTTGGGCGGCGCCGAGGCGGCGGGCAGCAGCGCTGGAGAGGAGAGGGAAGGGATCGAGGCGAAGGCGAGGGAGAGAGAGGGATAGGTTTGGGCCGGGAGGAAATATGGATTGGGTGGCACAATACTAAAGGCGCACCACCCTCGGTGCGCCTATAAGTACATCCATACTAATAGCGCACCTCACCCCGTGCGCCATTAGTATTTTTTTTTATTTTTGCTCGAGCCAACAGGTTATCTTCCACCGACCTGATCCACATCAAGTTCCTCTACTAGCTTGACTGGTCAAGAGCCAGCCTCACACCAGAGGTCTTGGGTTCGATTCCTGTGCTCCACAATTTTTATGCATTTAAAATGTTGTTTGATACTTATTTGTGTTTAAATATGTTCAAACTTTTTAAATCATAACAGTAATATTTTTTATAAGACAGTAATATTTTTTAAAAATATCATCAAACAGTAATGTCGGTGGAGCGGGAGGTGCGGGGTGTGGGGGTCGGCGGGCGGCGGTTGAGTAGGGAGGGTGCGGGGGTCATGGCGGCGGTTGAGTAGGGGAATCGAGGGTGCGGGGTTTGGCGGCGGCGGCCGGTGGACTGGGGTGCTCAAGGCGAGGGGACCGGATCTCGAGGTGGGATAGCGATCGAGATGGAGGGGATCGAGATCGAGTGTCCATGAAATTTAAAAATATTCATGATAGTTCAAAAGTGCCCATGAAATACAATCGAGAAATGAAGGCTACGATTTAAATACAATCGATCTTAGCTAGCTATCTGTTCACAATCTTCTTGCCCTTCTTTTTATCAAATGGAGTTCTTCCGTGGAACGGACGCCCTTAGGTAGGGTGGTCCTGCTTCTTCTTGTGGTGTATGCTGCTACTTCATCATCGCTGCCATGTTCGATCCTCGGTCGCCGATTTGTCAAGTCTTGCTCATTGGATACTCCATCCATTCCGATGATCTTCCTTTGCCTCTCCTCACGACAACACGACCGGGCTTTGACGGGTCGGTAATGAAGAAGCATTGGTCAACTTGGGAAGCCAGCACCCATGGCTCATTTTTCATGGGTGACGCTTATACCATGGTCTTGGATTTGGCTTCGTATAACCATGGTGGTGAAATACCGGTCTTATTTTAGGACGCTCTTCCCCATCCGACACGGAACATCGACCTTCTCTCCAAAGATAGCTCAGCTCCCAGATCTCCTCGATCCTTCAGTAGTATCTGTCCTTGTCATTACCGTGTAGGATTCCATCGTTACCCCGGAGTTCGATAACCATCGCCTTCATGTCCTTGGCCTCGTGTAGAATGTGTAGTCATGATATCGTGACGCCTCATAGGTCATCAGTTGTGCTCGACGCCTGCGGACAAGGCGAATATGAGTTGTTCTTCCGCGAAGAATCCTCATGTAAAGGGTACGACATAAGCTTCGCTTGAACCAACGCGTGAAACATGAGTTGTGCTCTTTGATTATATCTCCGTCCGCCCTCTGCTGGCCTCGGCCATTGTACGCCTTCTTAATAAAGGTTTTGTGCTCTACCACCCAAGGATCGACCACGCCTATGTGTTGTAGTGCGACTAGGTTTGCTCTTTCAAAGTCGGCGAGTCGACCCTCTAAGTCGACATGCATTTCAAGGCGACCTCACGGTGACCCCATCCAGCGAGCCCGCCGAGGTGCTCGCTGACGGGCAGACCAACGGGTTCTCGATGCCTAGATAATTCGTGCAGAGGAGATGCACTCTTCGGTCGTAAAGCCCTCGCTATACTTCCTCTCGACGTGACATGTTGCGAACGTATCCTTTGATGACACCATTCATCCTTTCGAACGGCATCATGCTGTGCAGGAACGCCGCCCGAGTTGGATGATATCCTCCACTATATGGACCAGCAGATGCACCATAACGTCAAGAATGCGGGCGGAAGTACATCTCAAGCTCGCATAGTATCACCACGATCTCTTCCTCGTAGCCTTCGAGTTGCCTCACGCCAATCGACTTCCGAGATGACGCCGAAAAAGTTGCATAGGCCAAATAGCGTTTCACGGACGCGCGCGCCCATGATCCCACGGATTGCAACCGGAAGTATCTCGCGCATCAAGACATGACAGTCGTGAGACTTCATCCCATCGAACTTCGCTTCGCTAGGTCTAGGTATCTGCTTATCTTCCCCGTAATCAGAAGGAAGTTTTACTCCTAGGAGGCAGGTGAAAACTGCTCGATCTCCTCCCGACTTAGAGTGAAGCACGGGAGGGTAGTCATTTCCGGTCTTCTTGGCCTTTTGCCTTTGGCGATGACTTCATCGTGGTCCTCGCTTCGCATCATCATCATCATCATCATCATCATCATCATCATCATCATCATCATCATCATCATCATCATCATCATCATCATTAGCGTGAAGCTCCTGCCCGATGCCCATTGATTTCAAGTCTGCCTTGCTTTCGCCCATCTTTGGTCCTCTCGCATGTTGAGCAGGTACCAAGCAGACTCTCGCACACGCTCTTCGTGATATGCATGACATCAAGGCTGTGAGGTACGCGTGGATCTTCCAAGACGGCAAGTCCCGTAAAACAGACTCGCTTTCCATACCTTCAGCAGCTGCTCGCGCTTTTCGCTTCTTTCCCGGCTCGACGCCTTTTGCTTCTTTCCCGCAAAGGCAGTCTTTCCAATTTTTCAACAGCTTGTCTATTTCCTCGCCGCCTCGTGACACGGGCGCTGGGTTCGGTTTCACCATCGAACAGATCCTTGCGCTTCTCCACGGGTCATCGCCGCAGCCACCTTCGATGTCCCATGAACACGGTTTCAAGACCCGGATCTCTATCTAGCTGGCGATACGCCAGTCATCCATGCACCTTACGATCCAGAAAATCCGTGGACTACCTGCCCGCGAGATATCCGTGAATCGAGATAGTCGTGACACCATCGTGAGCAGTGCGGCTCTCATAGGGAAATATTCTTTCTCTGCGCATCCCACGATTGGCGGGCGCTTTCCACAGCGTGTCAAGCTCCTCTTCAGCAGCCCCATACAGATTGATGTCGCTCCTGGTTGTTTCGCCCTTCAATTAGCATACTCATGTGAATGTACTTCCTCTTCATGCACAACTTGGGGGAAGGTTGTAGATCCACACAAACACAGGCCAGGTGCTATGTGTGCTTCTCCGCTGCCAAACGGATTGACTCCATCGGTGCTCGCGCCAAAGACGATGTTCCTTGGATCCTTCCCAAATTCGGGTCTTCGGTTCAATGCTTGCCACCGCTCGCATCCCTAGGGTGACTCAGATCTTGTCTTTTATCTATCTCCGGATCATTTGCGCCATCTTCTTGCTTCTTCTCCTCCCTATCCGCTGCCAACGCAGGAGCTTTGCTACCTTAGGGTCCACGAAATACCGCAGAGACGAGAGTGATCGGAAAGTACCACACCACTTTTTGTGGAGCTTTCTTCCTCTTCTTGTATCGAGTGACGCCAAGACACCGGACATATGGTAGACTCGCGTGCTCGTCCCGATAAATGATGCAATTGTTTATGCACACATGGTATTTCACGTGCGGTAAATCCAGAGGACACATGATTTTCTTCGCCTCCAAACTGGTCGGGCACTTGTTCCCTTTGGGAAGACGTTCGTGCGTAATGACATGTTCTCGCCGGCTACGCGCTGGTCATTTTGTGTTTTACCTTCATCTCAAGAGCCATGAGCGTTACTTTCAGCGGGTATCCTCGGCCTGCATCCTTCATACAATGGAGTAACCGCGCCTAACTCAAGTTGATCCATCTTGGCTTTCTCTCAGCGGCAGCTCTTGCGTATCCGTCCGCTTGAGAAGTAGCTCTTGCATATGAGGGTCCTGCACCCAGCCCATCGATGGTCCAGCCGCCGTCGCTCCGCCGCATCATCATCTTCATGATCACGCCTGCCGCCTGCTCCGCATCTTCCTCATCATCATGTCCTGCATCTTCTACATGATGACTGTACAAGATCACCGCCATGATCATCTCCGGGATTCTTCGTATTCTCGCCTCCCGAGCCGCGGTGGTTGTCTTGCTGCCCTTCCTCATTTCTTGCCCGCCCCCATGGACGACTTCAGTAGTCATCTTCATCACCTTGCCACCGATAGCCATCCATGAAACCACGCAAGAGCAGGTGGTCCCAAGACCTGCCGGAATCCGGTCCGCAATAAGGCTCTTCAGCTTGCATCTTCGACACGGACATCTTATCTCTGCCTCGCTCTTTTGAAGCATCTCGCCTTCATGACCTCAAAACCTATTCACGATGCCTTTGGTCATCGTATGCGGACTATGGTCGCTCAAGGGTAGAGCAAAACGATATTTTAGAACCAAGAAAAATTTGGCATGACTTTCCTAAAAATAGGACCAAAAGAATGCTTAATGCCAAAATTCTCACCAAACGGAAATGAATCAACATTCCGCAAAATATTGGCAACTATCGATTTCAATTACCGTACACCTCCAAACACAAACACATATGCAACACCACAAACATATGCAACACCACGAACATACATAGATCCAGCTAGGCCATAAAAAGTGCATGTGCACATTGTTGTAGGGAGAACAATATAAATATAGCTTCCCCCTTACTTACCTATCAAAACAAGGTAATTTAACCACTTAATTTGAATGAATCTATGGTGGAAATGAGGTGAAAAAGAGGAGGCACCCGAGACAAGAAGGAGGTGGAGAGAATGAAGTGGGGAGAAAGTGAGTGTGGGTAGGAGAGGCTGTCCAAAATATCTTGTTGCTGCCCACTTACTAATGGCGCACCAACTCTAAATGCGCCATTAGTAATCCAGGTTACTAATGGCGCACCTTCTGGTGGTGCGCCATTAGTAGTTTTGCAAAAAAAACATACTAATGGCGCATCGTTCCACAAAGGCGCCATTACTAGTTTAAACTAGTAATGGCCCACGTGGAACAAAGGCGCCATTAGTAGTTTTGCAAAAAAGGAATAAAAATATAATAAAAAAACAACATTAGTGGCGACTTTCGATAGGTGCGCCATTACTAGTTACAACTAGTAATGGCGATCGAGTCCGATGCGCCATTAGTATGTTTGGACAGCGCACTAGTTCAAAAATTTGATACTAATGGCGCACCTTGGGCCAAAGCGCCATTAGTAGTTTCAACTCTAATGGCGTATCGTAAGGTGGTGCGCCATTAGTATATACTAATGGCGCACCGCTTGTCTGGTGCGCCATTAGTGTCAATCCCATCTATAGCCCTTTTTCTAGTAGTGTGGCCCGCGGAGATGATCTACACGCCATCAAATACCTCCCCCTCAAGCTTAAAGGACCAGCTCAGCATTGGCTTAACAGCTTGCCAGCAGAATCAATTGGTTGTTGAGAGGACCTGGAAGCCACATTCCTTGATAACTTCCAGGGCACATACGTGCGACCACCAAACGCCGATGACCTTAGCCACATAATTCAGCAGCCAGAAGAATTGGCCAGACAATTCTGGACACGGTTCCTAACAAAGAAAAATCAAATCGCTGACTGTCCGGATGCAGAGGCCCTTGCAGCCTTCAAACATAACATCCGCGACGAGTGGCTTGCCCGGCACCTAGGACAGGAAAAGCCGAAATCTATGGCATCCCACACAACCCTCATGACTCGCTTTTGTGCGGGAGAGGACAGCTGGCTAGCTCGAAGCAACAACTTGGCCAAACACCCTAATAGTTCGGATACCAAGGACAGTAATGGCAGGTCGCGTCGCAACAAGAACAACAGCCGCATTAACGGCGATAATGCTGAAGATACGCCGCCAATGCCGGATTCAGGGCTCTAAACCCGCCGCGAAGAAGCCATTCAAAAGAAATACCCAGGCCCGTCCCAACTTGGACCGAATACTCGATCGCTTGTGCCAAATACATGGCACCCCGAAAAACTAGCTAATCACACCAACAGGACTGTTGGGTGTTCAAGCAAGCAGGCAAGTTAAGTGCCGAACTCAATGACAAGGGCTGCATAGCGATGACGAGGAAGAGCCCCGGCAGCCGAACAATAGAGGATAGAAGGGTTTCCCCCCACAAGTGCGGACGGTGAACATGATATACGCAACCCATATACCCAAAAGGGAGCGGAAGCACGCACTAAGGGACATATATGCGATGGAGCCAGTCGCCCCGAAGTTCAACCCATGGTCTTCCTGCCCGATCACCTTCGATCGAAGGGACCACCCCACTAGCATCCGTCACAGCGGTTTCGCCGCATTGGTTCTTGACCCAATTATTGACAGATTTCACCTCACCAGAGTCCTGATGGACGGCGGTAGCAGCCTAAACCTGCTTTATCAGGATACAGTGTGCAAAATGGGCATAGAACCCTCAAGGATTAAACCTACAAAGATGACCTTTAAAGGCATCATACCGGGAGTAGAAGCCAATTGTACGGGCTAAGTTACACTCGAAGTGGTCTTCGGATCTCCGGATAACTTCCGAAGCGAAGAGTTAATCTTCGACATAGTCCCGTTCTGCAGCGGCTATCATGCACTGCTCGGACGAACCGCATTTGCAAAGTTCAATGCGGTGCCGCACCACGATACCTCAAGCTCAAGATGCCAGGCCCTCGAGGAGTAAT
Source organism: Aegilops longissima (assembly GCA_021605205.1). Classification (NCBI taxonomy): domain Eukaryota; kingdom Viridiplantae; phylum Streptophyta; class Magnoliopsida; order Poales; family Poaceae; genus Aegilops; species Aegilops longissima. Next base: position 141,530,348 of record CM038681.1, read on the forward strand.
CACGGTCAATGGAAACACCGAACGCTCTCTCCGAACGGAGGAGCACACGGCAGCCCTTGTGGCGGAGGTGCAAAGCAACCTCTCACAGCAATTCTTGAGCCCGGCCACTAAGCCGCCCGGACACCGCAAGCGCGCCCGAGTAACCTACAACAAGACCGCCGCACGATTCAAGCATCGCCAGAGTAACCGCCCCAACCCCAGCCCTCGCGAAATTGCGGCCAAGATACGCTGCATATAACTACGCCCGAGATACCATGGGCATATGGGGAGGGGCACGACCACGGCACGCCAAGAATGCGGCTCGACCGCACCAGGGGCTCCCGATTGTGTCATTCTTTTTCTCTTTTTTTTTCTTTTCTTCCTTTTTTTTTACTTTCAGGACTCCGATTTCTAGAAGTCCTGTCCGGCACTAGAATCGCCGGACTCACGATGCAACAGCCATGGAAACAAAAAGCCACGTCGAGTGTTCAGGTGGTCTCTATTATGAGCATTATACCTGTTTTACATACCATCCCGCAGCTTACCCCTGGAGGGGGACATGTTAGATAGTCCCATCCCTTGCTTATCGTGACTATTTGTATCGCTCGCTTTCATTGCAGTACTTTTTGAATAAACAATACATAGCTTTCGCTATTATTGCACTCCTTTCTTTATCTATATATATGTTCATTGTATGACATGTTGCAACCAGACACTTTGGTACAGCCAATACACCGGGGCTTAAGTACCCCAAAATTATGGCGTGATAAGTCCTAACACTTTCACAAAAAGGCACCCGAACTTATAGCATTATATGAATCAGCTCCAATCATGTCTTGGGTCAATAGTTGGTTTGCCCAGCTCCCGTGTTTTGGTACCTTACGCCCGCTATATCGGCTAAGGTAGCATCGGGAGAACCATCGCGATTGTGCCCCGCTTAAGCTGGGTCGAGCACCTCGCTGGAGAAAGCTAAAACTGACCGTCATGATAGTGCGAGAGCTGGTCGCTGTTCGAGAGGTTTTTCCGGGTCCCTAAAGACCTATGCCGCTTAAAGCGAGGAACCGGAGTTGTCCGGCCAAGGTGTGGATACCGCCCCGAACTCGGTCTTCCGAATACTAGGGGCTTCACCAAATTTAAAATTATAGAATTCTATGGCTAAGTGAGAGTGTTCAAGCATTATAAGTTCGGTTGCCTTGTTCGCTATGCTGAGCGCCTCCTAGATGGACCCAAGAATGGGAACAAGAGTGCTCAAGTTTATCCCAAACACCCCAGCACTGTGGCATGGGGGCTGAAGTTTACGACCGCCATCTCTCAAATTTGATAAACGGCCGCATGTAAGGTAATATTTTAAATTAACAAGCGCTGCTTAGCGATATGAATAATTTTTCAGCATACAGGATAACAAAATGCGAGTCTATTCAAAAATTACATCTTTGGAGCACTCATCCGCTTATTCAAGGGCACCCTTCAGAGGCCCTCATAGTACATTTCGGCGCATGATGCTCCTTGCCCTTCGGTGGCCCGTCCGTCACAAGCTTCTCCGCATCCAGTTTGCCCCAGTGCACTTTAGCACGGGCAAGGGCCCGACGGACACCTTCAATGCAGACGGAGCGCTTGATGACTTCAATTCGTGGACACGCGTCCACCAGCCGCTGCACTAAGCCGGAGTAGCTCCCAGGCATGGCTTCCAATGGCCACAACCGAACTATAAGGCCCTTCATGGCCTGTTCGGCGACCTTGTGGAGCTCGACCAGCTGCTTCAGCTAGTCGCTCAGGGGCACCGGACATTCGGCCTCAGCATATTGAGACCAGAACACCTTCTCCGTCGAGCTCCCCTCCTTGGCGCGGTAGAACGTGGCAGCATCCGATACACTACGAGGCAGATCTGCGAATGCTCCTGGAGAGCTCCGAATCCGGGTAAGTAATAGGTAATTCACTTTCACATGCTTGCTTTGCATAAAGAATGCCTTACCCGCCGCTATCTTCTTTAGCGATTCAATTTCTTGGAGGGCTTTTTGGGCCTCGGCCTTAGCAGCTTTGGCACTCTCAAGAGCCGAGGCAAGCTCGGACTCTCGAGTCTTCGAGTCACGCTCCAAACTCTCGTGTTCTTTCACGAGAGCTTGGAGCTCTTGCCGTACCTTGGCCAGCTGCGCCTCCCCTTTCTCTCGCTCGGTGCGTTCCGCAGCCGCTTTGTTTTCAGCCACGGACACCGCTTCCTTCAGGGTCGCCACCTCATTCGTGGCCCCTGCAGTACCCATGTTATTCCTGTTATTTTTTGCAACCGAAACCTTTCTATAAGGTATTCCTTTAATAAGGTACTACTTACCTTCCTTGTCCTCGAGCTGCTTCTTGGCTTGGCCGAGCTCGTTCTCGGACCGCTCGAGGCTTTGCTTCAATGCATTGACCTCCGCAGTCAAGGGGCAGAGGTCAAGCAGCTGCAGCCTGCATTCCCATATTGACATACTTATGTTAGACTCCTGCATATATCTTTTAGATCCTTAGTCCGCTTTTCTTTCCAACACCGAACTAAGCATTAGGGCTATTGTCTATGGGGTAATATTTTTACATATTCTAAACTTACCTCAAAGCCTGTTAGAAGGCTGGTACAGCTTCGGTCAGCCCGCCTTGGCGGATCGAATCAGACGGATCACCGCACTCATAACAAAGGCGGTGTTCCTCCTGATGGAGGCGCTGTTAAGCGCCTCGAGCTATCCGGTGCCTCCGGTTAGACGGAGGACACCGGCGCCTTACCTTTCTTGCGAAGGGACCGCTTGCGGACTCGAACCACCAAGGTTCCGGCATGGAGTCCGGACAAGGGTCGGGCTTAGAGCCCCTGGGGGTCTTGCCCCCCACGCGCCTGGAGTCCGGGAGGTCGCCTTGACCAGGCCCCCCTTGGGGCCCCACCTCGGCATCGTCCGCAGCGTGAGGCGAGGAGGCGGTCGGAAGCGGCACTTCCATTTCCGACGAACCTGTGGACCCGCAGACGTCAAGCGGCCAGCTCGCTTGGGCGGGCTGCATGATTGTTCGACATTAGAGAACACTATGCAATAATAAAAAGCCATGGGTATCCGTGACACTTACGATCTCGCCAGGGGCTTGGCCCTTGTTGGCCAATCCTCCTCGTCGCTGTCGACGCTGGTGGAGAAGTCCGGAGGAAGGGTTCTTCCTTTCTTGACCCTCCGCCTCCCCGGTTGGGGCGGCCTTCCTTTTCTCTCCTCCCACTGGGAGAAGCTTTTTCCTCCTCCTCGCCCTCGGAGAAGATTCTGCTTCAGAATCGACAAGACTGGCGCCGGAGCTCCTTCGAGTTCCCGTGGCCTCCTTCTTGGTTTCTTCTCCGCACCACATGGGTACGGAGCCAGCAGCCCTGGCTAATCGGGCGTCCGCTGGTCTTCCTAAGCAAAGGAGCCGGACAGTTAATCTGTCCGGACTTCTTCAGCCAGTCCTATCAAAGATTAGGGAGTTTTAGATCCCACGTAGAGTCAATCTATGAAAAAAGAGTCCCGTAAAGGGTAAAATAACTTACCTCGCCGGCTTGACGCCGCGAGCTGTATCCGCGATCTTTGTTAGCGGATGCTGTTTGTTAGCGGATGCTGGGGCTTCAGCGCCCTTGAACAGCATCTTCCAGGCATCTTCGTACGTAGTGTCGAAGAGCCGGCTCAAGGTTCGGTGCTACGCCGGATTGAACTCCCACAAATTAAAGGCCCGTTGTTGGCATGGGAGAATCCAGCGGATGAGCATCACCTGGATTACGTCGACAAGCCTAAGATTCTTGTCCACCAGGTTTCGGACGCATGTTTGGAGTCCGGATAGCTCGTCCGAATCCCCCCACGTCAGGCCCGTCTCTTTCCATGACGAGAGCCGTGTGGGGAAGCCAGATCTGAATTCGGGGGCCGCCACCCATTCGGGGTCGCGTGGCTCGGTGACATAGAACCACCCCGATTGCCACCCCTTTATTGTCTCCACAAAGGAGCCCACGAGCCATAGGACTTTGGCCATCTTGCCAGCCATGGCGCCTCCGCACTCCGCTTGATGGCCGCCCACTACCTTCGGCCTGACATTGAAGATCTTCAGCCATAGGCCAAGTGGGGCTGGATGCAGAGAAGGTTTCGCACACCCACGATAAACGCCGAGATGTTGAGGATGAAATTGGGGCCAGGTCGTGGAAGTCCAGGCCGTAATAGAACATGAGCCCCTTGACAAATGGGTGAAGTGGAAAACCTAGTCCATGGAGGAAGTGGGGAGAAACACCACCCTCTCATGGGGCCTGGGGGTTGGAATGAGCTGCCCGCGCCGGGCAGCTCAGGCGCGATGTCGCTGGACAAATATCCGCCTCCCGCTGTCTTGGATGTGCCCTCCGTGACGGAGGAGGCCATCCACCTGCCTCCCGCCTCCCGACATGGTTGGAGAAGGTTGAGGTGGGATGTGAGGACTTGGGCGCCGGAGCTCGAAAAGCGGAAATGGATGAGCAAAATAGGAAGAAGGCGAGGTGAAAAGGTGGATCCTTATCCCTTATATGGACGGACGGTTATGCGCCCCCACCAGCCCGGTAAAACTCACTTATCTCCCAAGCACCGAATCAATGGCGCGGCTGGGTTACCCACGTCCGTATTGATGAGAATCCTGAATAAGGGGCACGATCTATGCTTTGATAAGACGTGCTGTGGAAACTGCCTCGCTAAACGCTACTGAGGTGGAGAAGTAAAAACGATTCATATAAAGGCCTGGCCGTGGTGTGATGTCACGCCGCGGAATACGTCAGCAGATCTGTGCAAAAAGTTATTCTCTCTACGGTAGTATGTGGAACTTGTTTTGCAGAGCCGGACACTATCCTGGTGTTCAAAACCTTATATGAAGTATTCAGAGGAGGAACCCGCCTCGCAATGTCGAAGACAATCGACGCGCCGGACTCGTCGTCATTGAAGCCTGGTTCAGGGCTACCGAGGAGTCTCGACTAGGGGTGTCCGGATAGCCAACTATCATCACGGCCGGACTCCAAGATTATGAAGATACAAGATTGAAGACTTCGTCCCGTGTCCGGATGGGACTTTCCTTGGCGTGGAAGGCAAGCTTGGCGATACAGATATGTAGATCTCCTACCATTGTAACTGACTCTGTGTAACCCTAACCTATCTGGTGTCTATATAAACCGGAGGGTTTTAGTCCGTAGGACGAGCAACAATCATACCATAGGCTAGCTTCTAGGGTTTAGCCTCTACGATCTCGTGGTAGATCTACTCTTGTAGTACCCATATCATCAATATTAATCAAGCAGGAGTAGGATATTACCTCCATCGAGAGGGCCCGAACCTGGGTAAAAACATCGTGTCCCTTGTCTCATGTTACCATCTGCCTAGACGCACAGTTCGGGACCCCCTACCCGAGATCCGCCGGTTTTGACACCGACATTGGGCCTTAGTGGAAAGGAGGGAGAAGGAGCAAAGGAGGGGCCCCCCCCAAGCCCAATCCGAATTGGGAAGGGGGCCGGCCCCCCCTTTCCTTCTTCCCTCCCCTCTCCTCCATCCCTCTCCTACTCCTAATAGGAAAGGGGGGCCAAACCTACTTGGAGTAGGATTGCCCCCCCTAGGGCGCGCCTCTCCCCTTGGCCGGCCCCCTCCTCCTCGCCCCTTTATATACGGAGGAGGGGGGCACCCCATAGACACACAAGTTGATCTCCGTGATCGTTATTAGCCATGTGCGGTGCCCCCTCCACTATATTCCACCTCGGTCATATCGTAGCGGTGCTTAGGCAAAGCCCTGCGTCGGTAGAACATCATCACCATCACCATGCCGTCGTGCTGATGGAACTCATCCCCAACACTTTGCTGGATCAGAGTCCGGGGATCGTCATCGAGCTGAACGTGTGCTAAAACTCGGAGGTGCCGTAGTTTCGGTGCTTGATCGGTCGGACCGTGAAGACGTACGACTACATCAACCGCGTTGATATAACGCTTCCGCTTTCAGTCTACGAGGGTACGTGGACAACACTCTCCCCTCTCGTTGCTATGCATCACCATGATCTTTTGTGTGCGTAGGAATTTTTTTGAAATTACTACGTTCCCCAACAGTGGTATCAGAGCCTAGGTTTTATGCGTTGATGTTATATGCACGAGTAGAACACAAGTGAGTTGTGGGAGATACAAGTCATACTGCTTACCAGCATGTCATACTTTGGTTCGGCGATACTGTTGGACGAAGCGGCTCGGACCGACATTACGCGTACGCTTACGCGAGATTGGTTCTCCGGACGTGCTTTGCACAAAGGTGGCTAGCAGGTGTCAGTTTCTCCAACTTTAGTTGAACCGAGTGTGGCTACGACCGGTCCTTGAGAAGGTTAAAACAGCACTAACTTGAAGAACTATCGTTGTGGTTTTGATGCGTAGGTAAGAACGGTTCTTGCTCAGCCCGTAGCAGCCACGTAAAATTTGCAACAACAAAGTAGAGGACGTCTAACTTGTTTTTTGCAGGGCATGTTGTGATGTGATATGGTCAAGACGTGGTGCTATATTTTATTGTATGAGATGATCATGTTTTGTAACCGAGTTATCGGCAACTGGCACGAGCCATATGGTTGTCGCTTTATTGTATGAAATGCAATCGCCCTATAATTGCTTTACTTTATCACTAAGCGGTAGCGATAGTCGTAGAAGCAATAGTTGGCGAGACGACAACGATGCTACGATGGAGATCAAGGTGTCGCGCCGGTGACGATGGTGATCATGACGGTGCTTCGGAGATGGAGATCACAAGCACAAGATGATGATGGCCATATCATATCACTTATATTGATTGCATGTGATGTTTATCCTTTATGCATCTTATCTTGCTTTGATTGACGGTAGCATTTTAAGATGATCTCTCACTAATTATCAAGAAGTGTTCTCCCTCGGTATGCACCGCTGCCAAAGTTCGTCGTGCCTGCACACCACGTGATGATCGGGTGTGATAAGCTCTACGCATCTACAATGGGTGCAAGCCAGTTTTGCACACGCGGATTACTCAAAGTTAAACTTGACAAGCCTAGCATATGCAGATATGGCCTCGAACACGGAGACCGAAAGGTCGAGCGTGAATCATATAGTAGATATGATCAACATAGTGATGTTCACCATTGAAAACTACTCCATCTCACGTGATGATCGGACATGGTTTAGTTGATTTGATCACGTGATCACTTAGAAGACTAGAGAGATGTCTGCCTAAGTGGGAGTTCTTAAGTAATATGATTAATTGAATTTAAATTTATCATGAACTTAGTACCGATAGTATTTTGCTTGTCTATGTTTGTTGTAGATAGATGGCTCGTGTTGTTGTTCCGTTGAATTTTAATGCGCCCTTGAGAAAGCAAAGTTGAAAGATGATGGTAGCAATTACACGGACTGGGTCAAGAATTTGAGGATTATCCTCATTGCTGCACGTAAGAATTACATCCTGAAGCACCGCTGGGTGCTAGGCCTGCTGCAGGAGCAACGCCAGATGTTATGAACGCCTGGCAGAGCAAAGCTGATGACTACTCAATAGTTCAGTGTGCCATGCTTTACGGCTTAGAACCGGGTCTTCAACGACGTTTTGAACGTCATGGAGCATATGAGATGTTCCAGGAGTTGAAGTTAATATTTCAAGAATGCCCGGATTGAGAGATATGAAGTCTCCAATAAGTTCTATAGCTGCAAGATGGAGGAGAATAGTTCTGTCAGTGAGCATATACTCAAAATTTCTGGGTATAATAATGTAGGACCTTGAGAAGAGGTGTCTAGAGGGGGGGTGATTAGACACTAAGTACCAAAGTTGCAGTTTTTAAGTTTCTTTAAAGTTTGAGTGGAGTTTAGGCACAAGTTTAACATTCACAACATATAGCAAGCAAGCATGCAAAGAGTATATGAGCAGCGAAAAATAAAGCATGCAACTTGCAAGAATGTAAAGGGAAGGGATTGGAGAATTCAAACGCAATTTGGAGACACGGATGTTTTTTGGCGTGGTTCCGATAGGTGGTGCTATCGTACTTCCACGTTGTTGGAGACTTCAACCCACGAAGGGTAACGGTTGCGCGAGTCCACGGAGGGCTCCACCCACGAAGGGTCCACGAAGTAGCAACCTTGTCTATCCCACCATGGCCGCCGCCCACGAAGGACTTGCCTCACTAGCGGTAGATCTTCACGAAGTAGGCGATCTCCTTGCCCTTACAAACTCCTTGGTTCAACTCCACAATCTTGTCGGAGGCTCCCAAGTGACACCTAGCCAATCTAGGAGACACCACTCTCCAAGAAGTAACAAATGGTGTGTTGATGATGAACTCCTTGCTCTTGTGCTTCAAATGATAGTCTCCCCAATACTTAACTCTCTCTCATAGGATTTGGATCTGGTGGAAAGAGGGTTTGAGTGGAAAGCAACTTGGGGAAGGCTAGAGATCAAGATTCATATGGTAGGAATGGAATATCTTGGCCTCAACACATGAGTAGGTAGTTCTCTCTCAGAAATAGGATGCTGGAAGTGTAGGTTTAGTCTGATGGCTCCCTTCACGAATGAAGAGGAGGTGGAGGTGTATATATAGCCTCCACACAAAATCTGACCGTTACACACAATCTACCAAACTCGGTGGGACCGAATCATTAAACTCGGTCAGACCGATTTAGCAAATAATGTGACTGTTAGGGTTTTCGGTGGGACCGATATGCAACTCGGTAGGACCGATATGGTTAGGGTTAGGCATAACGTAATCTCGGTAAGACTGACACACACAAACTCGGTGGGACCGATTTTGGTAATAAGCTTTCCAGAGAGTTGGTCGTGCAAACTCGGTTTGACTGATTATCAAACTCGGTGGGACCGATTTTGATAATAAGTTAACTAGAGAGTTTGCATTGTAATCTTGGTAGTACTGATTGCTCAAACTCGGTGAGACCGATTTTGATAATGGACATACACAGAGATTACAATCCCATCTCGATGAGACCGAGATCCCTATCGGTGAGACCGATTTGCCTAGGGTTTGTGGCAGTGGCTAAGACATCCAAACTCGGTGGCGCCGGATAGAAAGAATCAGCAATGAGTTTGACTTTAGGTTTAGGACATATGTGTGGAAGTGGGAAAGTAGTTGAGGGTATTTGGAGCATATCACTAAGCACTTGAAGCAAGAGGCTCATTAAGCAACACCTCATCCCTCCTTGATAGTATTGGCTTTTCCTATAGACTCAATGTGATCTTGGATCACTAAAATGAAAAATGAAGAGTCTTGAGCTTGAAGCTTGAGCCAATCCTTTGTCCTTAGCATCTTGAAGGAGTTCCCACATCCTTTAGTCCATGCCACTCCATTGTTGAACTTATCTGAAACATACTAGATAAAAGTGTTAGTCCAACAAGAGATATGTTGTCATTAATTACCAAAACCACCTAGGGAGCACTTGTGCTTTCAATCTCCCCCTTTTTGGTAATTGATGGCAACATACATCAAAGCTTTAGATAAAGATATAAAGAATAGCAAGTAAAGCTTTGGAAAGACATGTAACAAGCATAGGCTCCCCCTACATGTATGCAATCATGTGAATATGAAATATAGAAGCATGTGATAGCATAACCATGATAGAGCAGGCAATGTGTTACATGTATCTTGGCTATATGCATCAGAGCAAAAACGTATTAAAGAGAATACCTTCATGCCCATGAGTCCTTCTTGCAAACAGTATGTACATCAGCAAGAATTCCTCATACACATGATTGTGATGCATATACTTACCTTGTAGTCTTGAGTTGGCTTAGGATAGAATGAACCTGTAAACAAGGTTAGATAACACAGATGCATCTACTAGCCAGAGCAAACAGAAGAAACCACAAGAATACCAAGACTGGGATGACATGTAGAGAGTGAGTACTGAGTACCACATTGGATTAGACATGTCCCCAAGAGTAAAGATATGCAATGAATTTAAATGATCTCTTTCCCTTAGATGTCTTGCTCCCCCTGAATCTAACATGGGATACTGGGAGAAGATAGGGAACAGAAAATCAGAGCTAAAAGAAAACAGAGCTGAAAGATATGAATGATGATGAAAGCTAAAGTTCAGAGCTAATGTATGCTAATGGAAAATAAGCACAACAGATCATATGAACATGTCTCTCCCCTCAAGAAGACATGTGGACATCTCTCCTCTTGAACACCAAGCATCTGGGATCCTTGAGAAATACTTTCTACTAGTATTCTCTCCCCCTGGAGATCTCTCTCTCCCAAGGATCTCTCTCTTCTCTCGATGTGATCTCTTTCTAAATGATAAGCTTTGATGTGATCTCTCTCCCCTTTGACATCAATTTCCAAGAAGGGCTTGATAAAGATGTAATCTCTCTCTCCCCCTTTGGAATTTGTCGTGAATGGGTTTGATCCTTGAGTCACAACATAAAGCAATGATAAAAATGTGATGCTTGTAGAGGACAAGATTCATTGAGTGGAGCTGGATCAGAAGAAACATAGAATATGTGGCAAAGAGTTTTTCCTGTTATGAAATCGGTGGCACCGAGTGGTATGCTTCGGTCGTACCGAAAAGATTCAGTTGGACCGAAAATAACAAATCGGTGTGACCGAGTTCATCGCAGAGAGAACACTTGTCACCTCAGCTCACTAGACTAGTAAGATTTCACAAAGATTTGCAAGGAATTAACTAGAAGATATGCAAGCAATTAGATGCAGAAAATGCAAAGAAAACAGAAAGAAATCTAGATGAAGTTTTTTTTTTGAAAAAGGGGAAATGAAAATGCATGAAACAAATGCAAAATCTCAGAAAAGAACACAGGAGAACTTCATCTAGAGATGGTCGGCGACAAAGTCACCTATATTAGAGTATATTGACTTAGGAGTCAAGTGAGATCACTTGATCATAGGCCATACTCATCGTTTAAGCTCAAAATGGGGTTGCCATTTTTCGTTTAAGCATCTTGATGTATTCTCATCTTGTCGAGTTGCTTTAACTCATGACTCGGAGTAAAGCTTCTCTAAGATGGAATAGCATACCTTGGTTGGTGGTGTTTTCCATGTAGTTGAACTTGCGTGGGTTGCTCAAGGTTGATGTCGCTCATCAAGAATTTGGAGCACCACTTGGAATTTGAGTCCATCTAGCTATATGGGTTAGTTCTTGCAAGGAAGAGCACTTGTATATCCAAAAATGACAATCATGAAACTCAACATAGAATTTGTCAAAGGATATGTTTGAATGGTTTCGTGCTTCCTTGTCTTCAACCACCTTGTGTAGAGACTTGGTGATGTAGAGATTGCTCAAGATATGAGTAGGTTTCAACCTCATGGAATTTGATTCAACCAAGTACCTACATGGGTTAGATAACATGCAAGATACAAATGTATCCAAGACATAAGTTTTTCATCCTAAGAGAAATATCAAGGATTAGTCATAAGCTCATGTCTTGCATGTATCCAATGGAGTTTCTACTCCAAATTTGAAGCATCAATGATGTTCAATTCTCCTCTTAACCTGCAAAACACTTTCTCATCAAGAGGTTTAGTAAATATATCCGCTAATTGCTTTTCTGTGCGAACATGCTTAAGATCAATGTCACCATTAGCAACATGATCTCGAATGAAATGATGATGAACTTCAATATGCTTAGTTCGAGAATGTTGCACAGGATTATGACCAATTTTGATAGCACTTTCATTATCACAAAGCAATGGAACATGTCTCACATATATCCCATAATCTTTAAGAGTTTGGGTCATCCAAAGTAATTGAGCACAACATGAACCAGCGGCAATATATTCAGCTTCAAGGTGGATAAGGATACCGAGTTTTGTTTCTTGGAGGACCAAGACACAAGAGATCTACCAAGAAATTGACAAGTGCCCAAGTGGACTTTCTATCAACCTTGTCTCCGCATAGTCCGAGTCGGAATAGCCAACAAGATCGAAAGAGGCCCTCTTAGGATACCAAATGCCAAAATTTGGTGTATGGATTAAGTATCTCACTATCCTTTTCACGGCCTTAAGATGACATTCTTTAGGGGCAGCTTGATATCGTGCACACATGCACACACTTAGCATAATATCGGGACGTGAAGCACATAGATATAACAATGAACCAATCATAGAGCAATAAACCTTTTGATCAACCGGTTCACCATCTTTGGTTAAGTCAAGATGTCCACTAGTAGGCATGGGTGTAGTCATACCTTTGCATTCTTGCATATTGAACTTCTTGAATAAGTCCTTGGGGTACTTCATTTGAGAGACAAAAGTACCTTCCTTAGTTTGCTTGATATGCAAACCAAGAAAGAATTTGAGTTCACTCATCATAGACATCTCAAACTTCTCCGACATTAGCTTCCCAAACTTTTTACTAAAATGAGGGTTAGTTGAACCAAATATAATATCATCAACATAAATTTGGCACACAAAGAGTTCACCATTAACCCTTTTAGTAAAAAGAATAGAATCAATTTTCCCAATTTCAAAGCCTTTTTCAATAAGGAACTTGGTCAAGCATTTATACCATGCTCTAGGAGCTTGTTTAAGACCGTAAAGAGCTTTGTGAAGTTTGTAAACATGATTGGGTTTCTTAGGATTGACAAAGCCGGGAGGTTGTTTAACATAAACTTCCTCCTCTATTTCACCATTTAGAAAAGCACTTTTAATGTCCATTTGGTACGAGGTAATATCATGGTGATTAGCATAGGCAAGTAAGATGCGAATGGACTCAAGTCTAGCAACGGGGGCGTAAGTCTCACCATAGTCCATACCTTCGACTTGTGTGTAGCCTTGGGCTACGAGACGTGCTTTGTTGCGAACTACTTGTCCATCTTCATCTTGCTTGTTGCGAAACACCCATTTGGTACCGATGATGTTGTGGTTGTTGTCGGGCTTCTCAACCAATGTCCAAACTTGGTTCCTCTCAAAGTTGTGTAGCTCTTCATGCATAGCATTTATCCAATCCGGATGTTCCAATGATTCTTCGACCTTCATAGGTTCAATGCTAGATATGAAAGAATAGTTTTCACAAAAGTTAGCTAAACAAGTTTTAGAGCAAGTGATTCTCCCGGTTTGAATATCATTGTAGATTTGCTCGACGGGATGGTCTTTAGCAATTCTTGCTCGAACTCGTGAAAGCTTTTGCTTGGGTCTTCGTTGAACATCTTCTTCATCTTGTTCTTCTTCTTGGCTTCTTCATTGTTGGCGTTGTCGTTCTCTTGTCGTAGTGGAGAAGGAGGTTGTTGACGCTCATCTTGATGCACTTCCTCGCTTTTCTTCATCTTGGTGTGTCCCACTTGTGGATGCTTCCGTATCAACTCTTGGTTCACCATGTCATGAAGTAGAAGCTTCCACTTGACGGACGAGGTACTCTCCTTCACCTCCGCTGGACGGACCTTGCCAATAGACAAGTCTTGGATTGCTTCCAAGGATCTTTGTCTCCTATATCAATTGGCAATTGCTCTACTTATGAGCCGTTAGATTCATCAAACTTCACATCTACCGTATCTTCAACCTTTCGGGTGAAATTGTTGTAGACACGGTAAGTGTGAGAGTTTGAGCCATAACCTAGTAGGAAACCTTCATGAGACTTAGGAGCAAATTTAGAACGACGATGCTTATCAAGAATGTAGCACTTTGAGCCGAATACTCGAAAGTATCCAACTTGGGGTTTGTTACCGTGAGTAGCTCGATGACGCCTTGCCGAGTAGCTTGTGAAGATACAAGCGATTTGTTGCATGACAAGCTGTCTCAACCGCTTCTGCCCAAAAGTGCTTCGGCGTCTTGTACTCATCAAGCATCGTTCTCGCCATTTCGATGAGCGTCCGGTTCTTCCTCTAAACAACTCCATTTTGTTGAGGTGTGTACGTAGCCGAGAACTCGTGTGAAATCCCCTCTTCGTCAAGAAAGGTGTCCACATTTGCATTCTTGAACTCTGTTCCATTGTCGCTGCGAACCTTCTTGATCTTCACTTCAAATTGGTTTTGGGCCTTCCTAGCGAAGTTTTTGAAGATCTTTTGGACCTGTGATTTATCATCGAGAAAGAACACCCACGTAAATCTAGAAAAATCATCAACTATAACTAGACCAAAAGAATTTCCACCGAGACTCTTGTAAGAGTTGGGACCAAAGAGATCCATGTGAAGTAGCTCGAGTGGCCTCTTCGTGGTCATGATGTTCTTCACGGGATGCCTTCCTCCAACCTGTTTACCCGCTTGACAAGCACCGCAAAGTCTATCCTTATCAAATATGACATCATTAACTCCAAGGATATGATTCCCTTAATAAGCTTGTCAAGGTTACGCATACCAACATGACCTAATCGCCTATGCCATAACCAGCCTTTTGAGGATTTAGCAATGAAGCAATTTTAGGTTGAGCCTTTTAGTGAAATCAACAATGTATAGATCACCTCTACGCACACCAGTAAAGACCATTTTATGATTATCTCGACGAAACACTTGGCAATCTACTTTAGTAAATAGAACATTGAAACCGAAATCAGCAAGTCTAGATACTGAAAGTAAGTTGTAACCAAGAGATTCAACGAGCATGACATTTTTTATGGAGCTATCATGTGAGATGGCCACCTTACCGAGGCCAACCACCTTATCCTTTGAGTTGTCACCGAAAGTGACATACTTTCGAGGACCATCATTTTCAGCAAGCTCACGAAACATGTCTTTATCTCTGGTCATGTGATCGGTACATCCACTATCAAGAACCCATTCCTTTCCTCCTGACATATATCCCCGAAGATTTGCCATAAGACCAAAATGTCTCATTGCATCATCAAGATCGAAGTCACTATCATCATCCTCATCATAGTATCCATGTTCAACATCGTCATGTGGTGGATCAAATCCTAGAGAGGGTGATTTATTAGAATGAGTTTGACAATAATCTTGTCTATGAATTCTTATAGCTTTGGAAATAATGTCACTAATAATACCAACATTTCCTTTGGCACGCATAAGGTTTGTAAGCTCAAATAGACGATCACCAACCATAGGATCACTAGTATTCATCTTGCTCAAAGCAATAGACTTATAGAGAATTTCATCTAGATTTTTCAAAGAATAATCAGGAAATCGTTCCTCAAGAAATTTCCATATAGTGTAGGCACACTCAAAAGTAGGCAAGATTCTAATCAAGTTTCTAGGCAAGCCTCTAGTGATAAGATTAACAGTTCTAAGATTCCTAGTCATGTCAATAGCTTTATCAAGGGTAGGATGCATAGGATCAACACAAGGTGCACAAGGACTAGCAATGTACTTGTTAAAATGATATTGATTGAAAATAACAAGCATCTCATTTTTCCACTCACGAAAATACTCTTCATCAAGAATAGGCACTCTATGTCTAAGACTCCCCAAAGTAGACTCATCCATCTTCCTCCAATGGTGATTAAACCAAAGCAATGGAGACCAATGCTCTGATACCACTTGTAGGACCTTGAGAAGAGGTGTCTAGAGGGGGGGTGATTAGACACTAAGTACCAAAGTTGCAGTTTTTAAGTTTCTTTAAAGTTTGAGTGGAGTTTAGGCACAAGTTTAACATTCACAACATATAGCAAGCAAGCATGCAAAGAGTATATGAGCAGCGGAAAATAAAGCATGCAACTTGCAAGAATGTAAAGGGAAGGGATTGGAGAATTCAAACGCAATTTGGAGACACGGATGTTTTTGGCGTGGTTCCGATAGGTGGCGCTATCGTACTTCCACGTTGGTGGAGACTTCAACCCACGAAGGGTAACGGTTGCGCGAGTCCACGGAGGGTTCCACCCACGAAGGGTCCAAGAAGTAGCAACCTTGTCTATCCCACCATGGCCGTCGCCCATGAAGGACTTGCCTCACTAGCGGTAGATCTTCACGAAGTAGGCGATCTCCTTGCCCTTAGAAACTCCTTGGTTCAACTCCACAATCTTGTCGGAGGCTCCCAAGTGACACCTAGCCAATCTAGGAGACACCACTCTCCAAGAAGTAACAAATGGTGTGTTGATGATGAACTCCTTGCTCTTGTGCTTCAAATGATAGTCTCCCCAACACTCAACTCTCTCTCATAGGATTTGGATCTGGTGGAAAGAGGGTTTGAGTGGAAAGCAACTTGGGGAAGGCTAGAGATCAAGATTCATATGGTAGGAATGGAATATCTTGGCCTCAACACATGAGTAGGTAGTTCTCTCTCAGAAATAGGATGCTGGAAGTGTAGGTTTAGTCTGATGGCTCTCTTCACGAATCAAGAGGAGGTGGAGGGGTATATATAGCCTCCACACAAAATCTAACCGTTACACACAACCTACCAAACTCGGTAGGACCGAATCGTTAAACTCGGTCAGACCGATTTAGCAAATAATGTGACCGTTAGGGTTTTCGGTGGGACCGAAATGCAACTCAGAGGGACCGATATGGTTAGGGTTAGGCATAACGTAATCTCGGTAAGACTGACACACAAACTCGTGGGACCGATTTTGGTAATAAGCTTTCCAGAGAGTTGGTCAGGCAAAATCGGTTTGACCGATTATCAAACTCGGTGGGACCGATTTTGATAATAAGTTAACCAGAGAGTTTGCATTGTAATCTTGGTAGTATCGATTGCTCAAACTCGGTGAGACCGATTTTGATACTGGACATACACAGAGATTACAATCCCATCTCGGTGAGACCGAGATCCCTATCGGTGAGACCGATTTGCCTAGGGTTTGTGGCAGTGGCTAAGACATCCAAACTCGGTGGTGCCGGATAGAAAGAATCAGTGGGGCCGAGTTTGACTTTAGGTTTAGGACATATTTGTGGAAGTGGGAAAGTAGTTGAGGGTATTTGGAGCATATCACTAAGCACTTGAAGCAAGAGGCTCATTAAGCAACACCTCATCCCTCCTTGATAGTATTGGCTTTTCCTATAGACTCAATGTGATCTTGGATCACTAAAATGAAAAATGAAGAGTCTTGAGCTTGAAGCTTGAGCCAATCCTTTGTCCTTAGCATCTTGAAGGAGTTCCCACATCCTTTAGTCCATGCCACTCCATTGTTGAACTTATCTGAAACATACTAGATAAAAGTGTTAGTCCAACAAGAGATATGTTGTCATTAATTACCAAAACCACCTAGGGAGCACTTGTGCTTTCAAATAATCACTTGATTCAACTGGGAGTTAATCTTTCGGATGATAGCGTCATTGGCAGAATTCTCCAATCACTGCCACCAGGCTACAAGAGCTTCGTGATGAACTATAATATGCAAGGGATGGAAAAGACAATTCCCGAGCTCTTCGCAATGCTAAAGACTGCGGAGGTAGAAATCAAGAAGGAGCATCAAGTGTTGATGGTCAACAAGACCACTAGTTTCAAGAAAAAGGGCAAAGGGAAGAAGAAGGGGAACTTCAAGAAGAACAGCAAGCAAGTTGCTGCTCAGGAGAAGAAACCCAAGTCTGGACCTAAGCTTGAAACCGAGTGCTTCTACCGCAAGCAAACTGGTCACCGAAGCTTAAACTGCCCCAAGTATTTGGCGGATAAGAAGGATGGCAAGGTGAACAAAGGTATATGTGATATACATGTTATTGATGTGTACCTTACTAGAGCTCGCAGAGCACCTGGGTATTTGATACTGGTTCTGCTTGCTAATATTTGCAACTCAAACAGGGACTACGGATTGCTTAACACTAGCCAAGGACGAGGTGACGATGCGCGTGGGAAATGGTTCCAAAGTCGATGTGATCGCGGTCGGCACGCTACCTCTACATCTACCTTCGGGATTAGTTTTAGACCTGAATAATTGTTATTTGGTGCCAGCGTTGAGCATGAACATTATATCTGGATCTTGTTTCATGCGAGATGGTTATTCATTTAAATCGGAGAATAATGGTTGTTCTATTTATATGAGTAATATATTTTATGGTCATGCACCCTTAAAGAGTGGTCTATTTTTGATGAATCTCGATTGTAGTGATACACATATTCATAATGTTGAAGCCAAAAGATGCAGAGTTGATAATGATAGTGCAACTTATTTGTGGCACTGCCGTTTAGGTCATATCGGTGTAAAACGCATGACGAAACTCCATACTGATGGACTTTTGGAACCACTTGATTATGAATCACTTGGTACTTACGAACCGTGCCTCATGGGCAAGATGACTAAAACGCCGTTCTCTGGTACTATGGAGAGAGCAACAGATTTGTTAGAAATCATACATACATATGTATGTGGTCCAATGAATGTTGAAGCTCGTGGCGGATATCGTTATTTTCTCACCTTCACAGATGATTTAAGCAGATATGGGTATATCTACTTAATGAAGCATAAGTCTGAAACATTTGAAAAGTTCAAATAATTTCAAAGTGAAGTTGAAAATCATCGTAACAAGAAAATAAAGTTTCTACGATCCGATCATGGAGGAGAATATTTGAGTTACGAGTTTGGTCTACATTTGAAACTATGCGGAATAGTTTCGCAACTCACGCCACCCGGAACACCACAACGTAATGGTGTGTTCGAACGTCGTAATCGTACTTTACTAGATATGGTGTGATCTATGATGTCTCTTACTCATTTACCGCTATCGTTTTGGGGTTATGCTTTAGAGACGGCCGCATTCACGTTAAATAGGGCACCATCAAAATCCGTTGAGACGACTCCTTATGAACTATGGTTTGACAAGAAACCAAAGTTGTCGTTTCTGAAAGTTTGGGGCTGCGATGCTTATGTGAAAAAGCTTCAACCTGATAAGCTCGAACCCAAATCGGAAAATTGTGTCTTCGTATGATACCCAAAAGATACAGTTGGGTACACCTTCTATCACAGATCCGAAGGCAAGAAATTCGTTGCTAATAATGGATCCTTTCTAGAGAAGGAGTTTCTCTCGAAAGAAGTGAGTGGGAGGAATGTAGAACTTGATGAGGTAACAGTACCAACTCCCTTATTGGAAAGTAGTTCATCACAGAAACCGGTTTCTGTGACACCTACACCAATTAGTGAGGAAGTTAATGATGATGATCATGAAACTTCAGATCAAGTTGTTACTGAACTTCGTAGATTAACCAGAGTAACATTCGCGCCAGAGTGGTATGGTAATCCTGTTCTAGAAGTCATGCTACTAGATCATGGTGAACCTACGAACTATGAAGAAGCGATGGTGAGCCCAGATTCCGCAAAATGGCTTGAAGCCATGAAATCTGAGATGGGATCCATGTATGAGAACAAAGTGTGGACTTTGGTTGACTTGCCCGTTGATCGGCAAGCAATAGAGAATAAATGGATCTTCAAGAAGAAGACTGACGCTGACGGTAATGTTACCGTCTACAAAGCTCGACTTGTTGCAAAAGGTTTTCGACAAGTTCAAGGGGTTGACTACGATGAAACCTTCTCACCCGTAGCGATGCTTAAGTCTGTCCGAATCATGTTAGCGATTGCCGCATTTTATGATTATGAAATATGGCAGATGGATGTCAAAACTGCATTCCTGAATGGATTTCTGGAAGAAGAGTTGTATATGATGCAACCGGAAGGTTTTGTCGATCCTAAGGGAGATAACAAAGTGTGCAAGCTCCAGCGATCCATTTATGGACTGGTGCAAGCCTCTCGCAGTTGGAATAAACGCTTTGATAGTGTGATCAAAGCATATGGTTTTATATAGACTTTTGGAGAAGCCTGTTTTTACAAGAAAGTGAGTGGGAGCTCTGTAACATTTCTGATATTATATGTGGACGACATATTGTTGATTGGAAATGATATAGAATTTCTGAATAGCATAAAAGGATACTTGAATAAAAGTTTTTCAATGAAAGACCTCGGTGAAGCTGCTTACATATTGGGCATCAAGATCTATAGAGATAGATCAAGACGCTTGATTGGACTTTCACAAAGCACATACCTTGATAAAGTTTTGAAAAAGTTCAAAATGGATCAGTGATAACCCACAAGTATAGGGGATCGCAACAGTTTTCGATAAGTAAGAGTGTCGAACCCAACGAGGAGCTAAAGGTAGAACAAA
>CM038681.1:142290921-142511002 GCA_021605205.1 Aegilops longissima
GGTGGCGCTAGGGCTCTCTCGACGACGCCTGTTCTCCGCCAAGCGTTTTCCCACCACCCGTCAGCTCCGGTGGTGGTGGGTTCGACGCGACGGCGGCTCACGCCAAGACTTCTTCTTCGGTGCCATGTTGATGAAGATGATGATGTAGTTGCTCGTGTGACCGCTGGATCAGGTTCACACAGCCTCGACGCCTCTACCGGGCGCGCCAAAGATGTCGGGAAGTTGATCGTGGCCCACGAACACCTATGGGACCGGTCCCTTGTGGTTCGGAGGGGGCGGAGATTGCACGAAAGAGCGGATCAAAGCGATGCACACGAGCAGATTTACCCAGCTTCGAGCTCTCCGGAGAGATAATACTCCTACTGCTGCTTGGTTGATTCTATTGTGTTCTTGCTAGGGAGCAATGAGGGCTACAAAACCTAGCTCGAGTGTATGTGTGTATCGAATGGGTCGAATGAACTGAACCGGAGCCGAACCCTTTCTACGTTGCACTTGGGCCTCCTTTTATAGGTACAAGGGGTCACCACAGGCAAGTAGACTAGGTAAAATAGTAAAACATTGGTTGGTACACCGCTTTGTACAAGTACGTGATCTCGTATCTAACTCGACGGCAAGGACAAAAGCCATAAATGTCCGGCCCATCCGCTCGAATAAAGGCAACAGGGGACCGCCAAGTGCGCCTCCGCTTGCCACGATGGTAGCTTGTCGCGTCGCTATCGCCGCTTCCTCGCTGGCTGCACAGCCCATCGACACGCGGTGTCCGGAAAGCCCCATGGCGACACGCTGGCGGATGAGCTGGAGCGGAGATGAAGAGAGGTCACTTGTTGCGGCGAGCGCCTTTGCCGCGAAGGTTCTTGTCGCCGGAGCTTGTCGCTCACTAAGCCTTCCCGACAAGCTCCTCTTGCCGGGGTCTTGTTTCCTTTGTGCCCTGAGTGGCCTTCCCGGCAAGCTCCTCTTGCCGGGGCCTTGACTACTTTGTTCTTGGGTGGCTCCAAAGGAGCCGTTGAGGATCTTGGCAGTCACAGGCCAGCCTCACATTGGTGTCATGATGTCCGGCACGAGTTCGGGATACTAGGGTACTTCTACTCTAGTACAATCGACACTCTATAAATTGAAATCCCATCTTTTTGTTTTGATTATCATGGAGTACTCGTCCCGCCTAATCCAAGCAAGGGCCTTCATGTTTGCAGATAGTTTGGTGCTCTCATGGTTATTTTGTAGAGATTGTCCCTTTGTTCATTTCTTGGTAACCGTCTCATCGCAGCTCAGCCATCGTCCAGCAGCTAACCTTATGGTGAGTGATTGATGGTGCATGTTTTCCTATTAGTTTCTCCAGATGCCAATGTCTGAATTTTATCTTGCCTTTTACATTTCTCCGTGCCTTCCATTCTCACCGTGATTCCCGAGATGTCCTATCTAATAAAAATTTGTATGTGCAATGAAAGTGTATCTAACACTTATATGTAAAGGATAAATGTGAAACATGTTAGATAATTCTTGGTCTAAATTGGAACTTTGCGTCATTCGGCATCTAAGGGGTTTTAAAGGGTTTGAATTAGTACTTCTGTGGTTCATGAAACCCAATTTTATCCCCAATTTTATCGACAAATGCACATTTTCAAAACACTTTGGGTTTGAAATATGACTCTGGCATTTGGCATCCCATGTGGTTGCTAAATGCTAATTTTATCAACAAGTAGAACATTTTTATAGCACTCATGATTTCAAATAGGACTTTGCGTCATTTGGTAGAATGAGCGTTAAATTTGTTATCATATGTGCTTGCCCACGACTAAATCAACTAAACCATGGATTTTTTTTTTCAATGTGTACATGGCTTCAGTGGGACTAAATCAACACATGCAAACCAAATCGATCTCAACAGAAACAAATTTGATATCATGCAATGATCAATGTAGATTAGGGTAGTTATAGAGTTCTTCCTCAGTTTTCATTGAGCAAAGATCGAATCTGTATGATTTGTTCTAATACCAAGTAAATCTTGGTCTGCATTGTGTTAGTTTTCCTACTGAGTTTTTTTTGGCTATTTTCGTTTAAATTGGTAGTTGATGTGAAAAAGTGTGTGTTGACATGCATGTAACCAAATCATGTATTAATGTGAGGTACTACATATACTTGCCTATCTCTTTCCAGAAGCACAACCCTCTTGATCCAACTAGGAACATCAAAACCAAATGGGATATCATTGAGTGGACTTCAGATGGGTCTTGCCAAGGTGCTCTCCTCTCACTTTTTCTCTTACTTCCTCCCCTCCCATCGCTAATGTTTAAACTTACTAATATATTAGTTTTTTAAACATTACGTGTGCAGATCTGAGGATGAAGGGAAGAAGAAGAATTTAACTAAACAGTGAAGAAGATCAAGGTGATTTTTCTTCCCTTTGTTCTTTTATTCTGATGTTAAGATTTGTTATGGCTAGATGAGATTTGTGGTGAAAATTTCCCATTCTTTTACATATCTTGAGATTGATCAGCTTCTTTGTTGTTGCTAGGAGAAGGATGGCAGAAGTGAGTTCAAAAGGGAGATCATCTACACCACTGGCAGATCAGCGGGACAAGGGCAATCAGTAGAGAGATAGGGCAAAAGGGAGATCTTTATGGCACATAAACTTGCAGATCAACGTGAGGAGGACAATCGGTAGAGAGGATAGGGCACAAGGGAGATCTGTATGCTGCCTATAGATCAGCATGTACCTTGGTCACGTTCTGGCAACAAGGAGGATGATCAAGAAGGATTGGGGAACACCAGCAAAAAAAGTACCGGGGAAGATGGGCGGGACGAAGGCTTGGAGATCGTTGTTTGGCGCCAACGTGCGTTTGGTGTTGATTGCTGGCTGGCCGACTGCGGTGTGCTACCGGCGATGAGATCCAGGAGGAGGTGGCGGACAGACGAGACGAGGTAGGGATGAACTGCCGATTAAGATGCAGAGCTGCTGTTTTTATCATGTTGTTCTTATCCTGCTCACTGTGATATTTGTGGAAAATATTTGCACTATGGTTTGGTTAAGATATAGAACTACTATTTTTATTCTGCATTACCTCGTGGGTCTCATTATATGGATTAAGTACAAGGCATCTGTGGTTCAAAAGTTTTTAGTAACTTGTGTTTATCTGTACTGCCTGGTGTCGAATTGACCGATTAGTCGGTTGAATTGATTGTAAAGGATTGCCCAATGTGGTTATCCGAAGATTGTAGTTTACCATATATGCTTACTACAAAATGCTTATTTCGCTTCACATGTAAGGCTGTAACAGGATGCATTTCTCTCACCTTATTTCAAGAGACCTTTTTGCTTGCATTCTCATGTCTTTTGGCAATGAGAAAATTATCATTTGAGGGAAAAGACAGATGAAAACATGCAAGATAGTATATGCAATTGACATACCCTTCAGTTCTTGAATCGAGTTTCAAGGTGAAGAACACTACAATTTTTGGTTGATGGATTGGTCTGAACATATTGTAAGGGATTTTGCATGAAGTGGTTATTCAAAGGAAAAATATGCATGGCCAGGTTTCTCATCATGATAACCATGTTTTCAAACTTGCTAAAAAAATACAACCATGCTAACTTTACTCTCTCATCATAGTGACCATATTTTCAAACTGAACATATTCATATTATGCAAAGTTCCCCTTTTCCCAGACTATTATTTAACAATGTAATAAACATGTTTAAAAAATAGCATGATTTAGTTGAAGGTTCTTGCAGCATGAAACTATTTTCATCGACAACATGTCTTCAGCAGGTCTCTGCGCCATTTGGCGCAACGGGTCAACTAGTGTTTATTGTTCATGCTAGAATTGTATTAACCGGAAACATAAAACATGTGTGAATACATAGACAAAACATAGTGTCACTAGTATGCCTCTACTTGACTAGCTCGTTAATCAAAGATGGTTAAGTTTTCTAACCATAGACATGAGTTGTCATTTGATTAACGAGATCACACCATTAGGAGAATGATGTGATTGACTTGACCCATTCCGCTAGCTTAGCACTTGGTCGTTTAGTATGTTGCTATTGCTCTCTTCATGACTTATACATGTTCCTATGACTATGAGATTATGCAACTCCCGTTTATCGGAGGAACACTTTGTGTTCTACCAAACGTCACAACGTGGGTGATTATAAAGGAGCTCTACAGTGTCTCCGAAGGTACATGTTGAGTTGGCGATTTCGAGATTAGGATTTGTCACTCCGATTGTCGGAGAGGTATCTCTGGGCTCTCGGTAATGCACATCACTATAAGCCTTGCAAGCAATGTAGCTAATGAGTTAGTTATGGATGATGCATTACGTAACGAGTAAAGAGACTTGCCGGAACGAGATTGAACTAGGTATTAAGATACCGACGATCGAATCTCGGGCAAGTAACATACCGATGACAAAGGGAACAAATGTATGTTGTTATGCGGTTTGACCGATAAAGATCTTCGTAGAATATGTTGGAGCCAATATGAGCATCCAGCTTTCGCTATTGGTTATTGACCGGAGACGTGTCTCAGTCATGTCTACGTAGTTCTCGAACCCGTAGGGTCCGTATGCTTAAAGTTAGATGATAGTTATATTATGAGTTCATGTATTTTGATGTACCGAAGATAGTTCGGAGTCCCGGATGTGATCACGGACATGACGAGGAGTCCCGAAATAGTCGAGACATGAAGATTGATATATTGGACGACTATATTCGGACACCGGAATGGTTCCGGGGGTTATCGGATATATACCGGAGTACCGGGGGGTTACCGAAACCCCCCGGGGGGTTAATGGGCCTCATGGGCCCAAAGTGGAGAAGAGGAGGGCGGCCAGGCAGGCCGCGCCTCCCCTCTAGTCTGAATAGGACAAGGAGGGGGGGGGGGCGCCTTTCCTTCCTCCCTCTCTCCTTCCTTCCCCTCTCCTACTTGGACAAGGAAAGGAGGGAACCTACCCCGTGGGAGTAGGACTCTCTGGCGCGCCTCCCGGCCGGCTTCCCTCCCCCTGCTCCTTTATATACGGGGCAGGGGGCACCTCTAGACACAAAAGAATTGATCCCTTGATCTCTTAGCCGCAGCGGTGCCCCTCCACCATAATCCACCTCGATAATATCGTAGCGGTGCTTAGGCGAAGCCCTCACGCCGGTAGAACATCATCATCGCCACCACGCCGTGCCAGTCGACGGAACTCTCCTCAAAGCTTGGTTGGATCGGAGTTCGAGGGACGCCATCGAGCTGAACGGTGCTGAACTCGGAGGTGCCGTGCGCTTGGTACTTGATCGGTCGGATCGTGAAGACGTCGACTACATCAACCACGTTGTGTTAACGCTTCGCTTTCGGTCTCACGAGGGTACGTGGACAACATTCTCCCTCTTGGTGCTATGCATCACCATGATCTTGGCGTGCGTAGGATTTTTTGAAATTACTACGCTCCCCAAAAGTGGCATCCGAGCCAGGTTTTATGCGAGATGTTATATGCACGAGTAGAACACAAGTGAGTTGTGGGTGATACAAGTCATACTGCTTACCAACATGTCATACTTTGGTTCGGCGGTATTGTTGGATGAAGCGGCCCGGACCGACATTATGCGTACGCTTACGCGAGACCGGTTCTACCGACATGCTTTGCACATAGGTGGCTGGCGGGTGTCGGCTTCTCCAACTTTAGTTGAACCGAGTGTGGCTACGCCTGTCCTTGAGAAGGTTAAAACAACATTAACTTGACGAAATATCGCTGTGGTTTTGATGCGTAGGTAAGAACGGTTCTTGCTCAGCCCGTAGCAGCCACGTAAAACTTGCAACAACAAAGTAGAGGACGTCTAACTTGTTTTTGCAGGGCATGTTGTGATGTGATATGGTCAAGACGTGATGATATATTTTATTGTATGAGATGATCATGTTTTGTAACCGAAGTTATCGACAATCGGCAGGAGCCATATGGTTGTCGCTTATTGTATGCAATGCAATTGTTCTGTAATTGCTTTACTTTATCACTAAGTGGTAGCGATAGTCGTAGAAGCAATAGGTGGCTAAACGACAACGATGCTACGATGGAGATCAAGGTGTCGTGCCGGTGACGATGGTGATCATGACGGTGCTTCGGAGATGGAGATCACAAGCACAAGATGATGATGGCCATATCATCTCACTTATATTGATTGCATGTGATGTTTATCCTTTATGCATCTTATTTTGCTTTGATTAACGGTAGCATTATAAGATGATCTCTCACTAAAAATTTCAAGGTAAAAGTGTTCTCCCTGAGTATGCACCATTGCGAAAGTTCTTCGTGGCCGAGACACCACGTGATGATCGGGTGTGATAGGCTCTACGCTCAAATACAACGGTGCAAAACAGTTGCACACGCGGAATACTCAGGTTAAACTTGACGAGCCTAGCATATACAGATATGGCCTCGGAACACTGAGCCCAAAAGGTCGAGCGTGAATCATATAGTAGATATGATCAACATAATGATGTTCACCATTGAAAATTACTCCATCTGACGTGATGATCGGACATGGTTTAGTTGATTTGGATCACGTGATCACTTAGATGATAAGAGGGATGTCTATCTATGTGTGAGTTCTTAAGTAATATGATTAATTGAACTTTATTTATCATGAACTTAGTCCTGGTAGTATTTTGCAAATTATGTTGTAGATCAATAGCTCACATTGTTGCTTCCCTATGTTTTTATATGTGTTTCTAGAGAAAACTAAGTTGAAATATGTTAGTAGCAATGATGTGGACTTGGTCCGTGATATGAGGTTTATCCTCATTGCTGCACAGAAGAATTATGTCCTTGATGCACCGCTAGGTGATAGACCTATTGCAGGAGCAGATGCAGACGTTATGAACGTTTGGCTAGCTCAATATGATGACTACTTGATAGTTATGTGCACCATGCTTTATGGCTTAGAACCGGGACTACAAAAACGTTTTTGAAACGTCACGGAACATATGAGATGTTCCATGAGATGAAATTGATATTTCAGACTCATGCCCGTGTCAAGAGGTATGAGACCTCTGGAAAAAAAACTTCGCCTAAAACATGGAGGAGAATTTCTCAACTAGTGAGCAAGTGCTTAGATTGTCTGAGTACTAACAATCACTTGGATCAAGTGGTAGTTAATCTTCCAGATAAGATAGTGATTGACAGAGTTCTCTAGTCACCATCACCAAGTTACTGGAACTTCGTGATGAACTATAGTATGCAAGGGATGACAAAAACGATTCCCGAGCTCTTCGTGATGGTGATATTAGCGAAGGTAGAAATCAAGAAAGAACATCAAGTGTTGATTATTGAGAAGACCACTAGTTTCAAGAAAAGGGCAAAGGGAAAGAAAGGGAACTTCAAGTAGAATGGCAAGCAACTTGTCACTCCTGTGAAGAAGCCCAAAGCTGGACCAAAGCCTGAAACTGAGTGCTTCTACTACAAAGGAAATGGTCACTGGAAGCGGATATGCCCTGAATATTTGGTGGATAAGAAGGATAGCAAAGTAAACAAGGGTATATTTGATATACATGTTATTGATGTGTACCTTACTAGTGTTTATAGTAGCCCCTGGGTATTTTATACTTGTTCGGTTGCTACAAAAATTAGTAACTCGAAACAGGAGTTACAGAATAAACAGAGACTAGTTGAGGGTGAAGTGACAATGTATGTTGGAAGTGGTTCCTAGATTGATATGATCATCATCGCACACTCCCTATACTTTCGGATTAGTGTTAAACCTAAATAAATGTTATTTGGCGTTTGCGTTGAGCATGAATATGATTTGATCATGTTTATTGCAATACGGTTATTCATCTAAAACAGAGAATAATTGTTGTTCTGTTTACATGAATAAAGCCTTCGATGGTCATACACCCAATGAAAATAGTTTGTTGGATCTCGATCGTAGTGATACACATATTCATAATATTGATGCCAAAAGATGCAAAGTTGATAATGATAGTGCAACTTATTTGTGGCAATCGCCGCTTATGCCATATCGATGTAAAGCGATGAAGAAACTCCATATTGATGGATTTTTGGAATCACTTGATTATGAATCATTTGATGCTTGCGAACCGTGCCTTTTGGGAAAGATGACTAAAACTCCGTTCTTCGGAACAATGGAATGAGCTAGTGACTTATTGGAAATAATACATACCGATGTATGCGGTCCGATGAGTGTTGATGCTCATGGCGGGTATCATTATTTTCTGACCTTCACAAATGATTTGATCAGATATGGGTATATCTACTTAATGAAGCACAAGTCTGAAACATTTGAAAAGTTCAAAGAATTTTAGAGTGAAGTGGAGAATCATCGTAACAAGAAAATAAAGTTTCTACAATCTGATCATAGAGGAGAATATTTGAGTTACGAGTTTGGCCTTCATTTAAAACAATGTGGAATAGTTTCACAGCTCACGCCACATGGAACACCACAGTGTAATGGTCTGTCCGAACGTCGTAATCGTACTTTACTAGATATGGTGCGATCTATGATGTCTCTTACTGATTTACCGCTATCATTTTGGGGTTATGCATTAGAGACAGCTGCATTCACTACAAAAAAATACACTTCCGTGATGATACGTGTTTGTCACAGTAGGTCGCATTTTTTGTCATGCATGTACATCCATGACGATTTTATGACAGAATCAAGATAGTCATACCTGTGCTGTCGTAGAAGTGTTCCATGACGTTACCAAAATTATCATCACGGAAGTGTCCACTTCCATGACGATAAATCGCGCGTCACAAAAGTGCTTTCGTCAAGGGTGACCGACACGTGGCATCCACCGTAACGGAACGCCGTTAAGCTATCTGGTCGGGTTTTGGATTCGATAACCCGTTAACAGCCCCAACCAATGGGGATTTTCCACGTGTAAAATCATCATTGGCTGGAGGAAACACGTGTCGGCTCACCATTGGGACAGATGTCATCCACTCATTGGATGTATACGCCTATGATACGTCGACACGTGGCACGGCCCACCAGAGGCCCATTCCTATGAAAAGGCCGGCCCGTTTGACTTGGTCAAAAGGTGGCGGGTCGTCCCATGTAAAGGTTGTTAACGGCCTGTTCGCATATAGCCCATTTACAGCCCGCTAACCCTAGGCCCGTTACGCCCTATCCGAATTAGGCCCAGTAGCGTCATCTGGGCCACCCAATATGATTCCAGCCCATTTTCACTTCTGGCCCATGTATGGCCCATGACGCCTTTTCGCCCATATGAGGCCCTATGTAACTCTTGGCCTATTAACGGCTGTGGTGAAACGGCCCGTAATGAACAAAGTATTACTTTACACCCATTAACGGCCTGTGGTGAAATCGCCCGTAATGAACAAAGTATCACTTTATACCCATTAAGGGCCCGTTATTCCGCTGGTCCGCTTCAGCCCATGTTATCTTTCGCCTACTCGAGCCCATTTATTCTTGGGCTCATTTCCGGCGATTCGCTTACTTACGGCCGCCATCGTTATTTTCTCGCTTATGGGCCAAATTCAGCCCGTGGTTACAATCGGCCCGCTTGTGGTCCGTTAACACGTTGGGCGTTATCATAGCGCCATGAAATACGACCTATTAACGATGGCCCGCTATGGTCGGCCCATGAACGGACGATTCCAACTCTAGCCCGCTTACGGCCATAATGCGCCTCGTTATTGGCCCATGTTTGTGTCGATCATACCGCCTGTATAAGGACCATTGATGATACGACCCGTAGAAGGCCCATTGTTTCTACGGCCCGTAGAAGGCCCATTGCTTCTCTGCCCGTAGAAGGCCCATCGCTTTACGACCCGTAGGAGGCCGAGTGTCACTACAAGAATATTAGCCCATGGTTATTGTGGCCTAGTTTTAAAAATAGGTTATTGCAGCCACTAGCAAACCGCAGAAAAAGAACGCAATGACTACAAGCAAACAAATAAACAAGACAACAAGGAAATAAATAAGCAAGCAACTTACGCTAGGCTATCACGGCTATCACACATATTACATCCACTGGGCATCAAAGTTCGCCACCAAAGGCAAATAAACGCTACGACAAAAGAATATACAAAACGAGAGCACTTCGAAGGCACTAGGCCCGCCAGTCGGGCCCCCAAACAGTCAAGAAGCTGAGTAGACCTTAGTTGTGTCAACGATAGATGCATCAACACTAGATTTAAGGCATGATGGTGCGACGGCAGTCCTCCGACATCTTCATTGCATCTTTGACTTCAAGTCGAGCTGAGCTGAAGCAAGCCTTTCCGCTTTAAGTTGAGACTCAAGAAGTCGAACGATTGAGGCAGCGATCGCACAGAGGTTGTCTCACACCTGCCGGTGAGTAGCTTCAACTCACTGTCTTCATCAAGACAGGACCTTGGGGTCATCTCGCTGTCCTCAAGATGGTTTGGCTCACTATCTTCCCTAAAGTTCTGCTCGTGTAAGAGATACGACTCTGAAAGAGAAACAAGGAGACACGTAATGGTTTCACAATTATATAAGCAAATAAATGGATCTGTTTCAGATAAGGAACATGTTTTTAAAACTACAATTTGAAATCGGTAGTTGTTGCAAACATCCAATCAGATGTAAACAGCAAAGCAAACAGCAGAAGGAGGCAATGATGCCTATCCAAATCTATACTAGAACAAAGTTTGAAGGCTTGAGAAGGATGAACTTACATTACATGTTAACACGGGCTGGACAAAGCCCTTCTCCATGTTGATGGAAGGATAATTCAATAAATTCCCCAAAGAAAATTCTTTATAAGCGTTGCCATTATTCTACATTTTGCAAAGAGTAAATATAGATCAAATAATATTGGAAGAAACAGAGGATAATGAAGCTCAAAGTGCATCGATGATACATAATCAAATAGCAATTAATTAAGTACAGCGTTACAAGGAAAAAGGAGAGAGGCACCGACAAGAGCAATGCAGAGCCCATTATTGTTTTGAGATCGTATGATCCTTTGAGCAAGGAGATTCATCTGAAATTAGTTTTCATACAAGAGAGAAGGTAAGGCACAAGCAGAATTTCAGGAGTTCAAATTTTGAATTGATATCATAGACAAGACTGACACTGGGCTCCCAGCAGTTCTAATAGGGTTTGGCCACCGGAGTAGGGGTAAAGTTTGGTACAGTTGGGCCTGTGTTTTCTGTGGCTGCTGATCTATCTGATTTAACAGGTACCACTACCTTTTCCAAATACCTAGTTTGTACTCCTTGAGGATCTGCACTCACCCTCTTCCTTTTGGACATCTATCACGAAAGAACAACATTTGATCGAAAAACATAGTGTGACGACACATGGAATAGGTACGTAAAATGGATAGTTATGGCATATACTCATAAACTAAGCGGATGGTGTAACAAAGTAGAAGAAATGCAAGAGGTCGATGCAAAATATGTGCGACCAATACAACTTTGCAAAGTTAGAGCAAGCACCTTGATGGGTGAATAAGATAGGCCATCCTCCACCATGCCAAGTTTGTTAGCCAAAGGATCGCTCCGCAATATTCCTCTCGTATGCCCATTCTCATATTCATTTTGATAATGTTCAATATCTTACATGCATGAAAACATAAAACAAGTGAGATTTTCTTTGTAATGCGTATGATTCTAATCCAATACGCCTCCCAGAAACCCCTTTGTGCTATCTCTCGCAATTCTTTTAAAAGATGCCATGCATGCTGTAATTTGTTGTGTGCATTAATATAATGTGGCCTACTACTCAAAATATGAGAGCTCCGTAGTGATGACACTTCGAGATGATAGCTTCAACATATAGTAAAGAAGAACAAGTCGACCTAACCCGATGATTCAAAATATACTAAGGAGAACAACTCGACCGACCAATCGACCGCAAGAGAAGAGTATCATCTTAAAGAAGAGCGAAGAGCAAGAAGATTGAAGATATTACAAGTGTTTCAATACAATGTCGGTTGGCCACCCATGATGAACCAGAGCGCACAGAGAAATACTATTCTTCCGGTCTCTCCATATGTGGCTCACATGCATTTCAAACTAAAGTAGGAACATTTACCTAACCAATTAAACATCTCTCGGTTTTACTAATATCAGCAATAATATCAGATATGAATTTGTACAACTAAGCTTGTTTAGCTCGATGGGTGGAGCAGTGCTATTACGACACGAACCACATAGGCTGATTGTGGTCATCATAAAATGGGGAAAACATAAGCATGACCAGTATAATGTTGACCGTGGCAGTGGGATGGCAGATCTGAAGCTGCAAACCGCGCAAAGGGTAGTTAGCAACCGATGTTTGCTTTGAAATAACAACTAAAATTTGGTATGGACAAGAAAGTACGGTCAACAAGTGACAAAGAAATGCAATTATGCTGTCTCTCTATATGTCGTGACATGCATTTGGAAACTCAAGTGGGACCTTTAGCTAACCAATTAAATGTGTCGGTTAACTAATATCAATATCATATCACAATCATATTTGAACAACTAAGCTTTCGAATTTTGAGTGTTGTGTTGTTTAGCTTGAAGGGTGGAGTAATGCTAGTACGACAGAAAGCACCTACGGAGATCATAGTAGAGTAGATAAAAGGGGAAAACCCTAAGCATCAAGGGAAAATCAGGAAAGTGGAACTAGCTGGACCAGTGGGTGGCGCACATGCTTTTCGAAACGAATATAGGAACATTAGATGACCAATTAAACGTTCTATGTTTTAGTGATATGAGCATCATATCAGATTCGTATTTCAACACGTAAGCTTTGGGTTGAGGTCTTGAGGAGCAGTGCTAGCACGACAGGAAGCACCTAAGATGATGGTAGTGAATATAAAGGGGGGAAACCATAAGCTTTACGAGTATAGTGCCCGTGCCATGGCGGATCTGAAGGTGCAAACCGGACAAAGCTACTTCGCAACCAATGTTTGCTTTCAACTAGCCACTACGATTTGGTACGGACAAGAAAAGTACAGTAAACAAATTACGATCTATTTTCCGGGTGAGATCAATAACTTAAGCACATATGGAAGAGTACCACCTCTCTTGTGACGCCGTGTAGGCCTATGCTGATACGTTGAGGGTGCTGCGGGTGCGATGGCTGTCGGCGACGGGGAAGAAGACTTTAGACGGCAGACGGCCGGGTCGGGGGATATATCCTGTTGCCGTGGACGAGGCGGTCGTAGGAGCGGCAACGGCAAGGTGGAGGACGACGCCGATGAAG
Organism: Aegilops longissima; assembly: GCA_021605205.1. Taxonomy (NCBI): domain Eukaryota; kingdom Viridiplantae; phylum Streptophyta; class Magnoliopsida; order Poales; family Poaceae; genus Aegilops; species Aegilops longissima. Next base: position 142,304,102 of record CM038681.1, read on the forward strand.
TGAGAGGAGGCAATGAAAGGATCCTGGTCCAGCGCCGTGGATGAGAGACGTCCATCTCTTGCAGTGGACGATGGGGTAGGGGTAGCGGCTCCGGCAAGGTGGAGGATGGGGTGGCGGACGGAGGAGGCTGGCGCGATCTATGCGGAGGTTGTCGTGCTGCCGACGGTGTATGAAAGGGGAAATGGAGGGGAGGGGGGTGGGCGATCTCAAACTTTGGGACACGCTTCTCTGAAATGGGGGAAAGTTACGAACTTATACCCCATTTAAACTTTCAGACATCGCGTCGGTTGGGGATAGGACGGTAATCTCGCATCTCCCAAATATTTGCCGGTAACTATTTCGGGCGAGGAGAGGATGTTTTGCCGCCCATGGTTGGCGCCCACGGTGTATGAACGGGGCTGACAGGTAGGGCGGTTGTGTCACGTTTGATGGAAGTTACACATCTGCCCCTATTTAAAATATTAGCCTACATCGATTTCGGACGAGGAGAGTTTGTTTTGCCGCCCACCGTGTATGAATGGGGAAATGGAGGAAGAGACACATGTCTTTCGGACGAGCTTGAATCAAATATGTTTTGCCGCCCACGTTTGGCGCCCACCGTGTCTGAATGGGCTCAGAGGCTGTCGTGTCACGTCCGATTGAAGTTACTAGTCTACCCCTATCGACAACAGTGTAAATCCGGTCGATAAGGATGTCAAGTGTCAGGGGTAGACAGTAATTTCCATCTCGCAAACACTTGCTTCGGGCAGCCCACAAATTATAGTGGGTGTTTAGCCACTTCGTTCAAAACTTGGGAGAATTAGCATTCACGTTTGCCCTGGGACCTGGCAAACTAAATTCAAATCCAGTTTGTATTCAATTACGAATATCCACAGATAATTATACGTTTTGTTATTTATTTCTTCAAAACCACAACAAAGATTTATTCCACCTTTATATATGATTATGATTTAGAAATACCGTGATCTTCGAATTCAGTAGGTTGGGTACACTCTGATTCAAACAGTTATTTCATCCAATACAATATGCTCACACAAAAAAGGTTCACCTTATGTCAATCATACAAGTACTGAGGATTACCTCGCCTAAAAAATTCGGATCATTACAACACATGGACAACATGGAATTCCGGACAACATAGGGGGTCTTGCAACATAATCCATTCAGGGACATGACACAACATGCAAGTACAATAATCTAATGACAATTTCAACTGGTATCTAAAGAAGAACCAGGATTACCTTGGGCTTCAGATAGCAGAAACAACAGGACCTCCTCCGTCTTTAAATGCAACATTCTTACTTCCTCCAATTCTTGGGTTGCTTGCATAATGCGTGCCGCTAATTCTGTAATTTCCAGCCTCAAGATAAAGATTACCTCATTCATGGCAGCCACACCATCTCTTTCGCTCTAGTAGAGCCTCAAGCACTATAATATCTGTGCTTAGACTGCTCTCCGGCGGTGTTGCCTCCGAACTGCTACCATCTGGTAACATGGATGGCGATCGCTTCCACAAATAGATTCTGGGGTTGTACATTGTGTCCTAGTGTGAACGGCATCCTGAAAGGTTTCACTGGACATAAGTAAGAAATAGTTATCGTATGATCCAGCAGAAGCTTACATGGTAAACGATTTAACTAATTATTGCCGAGCATGGCAAACTATATTTAAATGGTTCGAAGCAGCATCAGCCGAAAAGAAATTAATGTGGTAAGATGAAAGTTGAAAGGGAGTGTATAACCGCTATATTTAAGTTGCCAAGGCATCTAAGCAATTGAAATAATCTGAGAAAGCACTTAACAGTGTGGCCTCATATAAACTACGAAGACAGTCTTGTGATGAAGTTGAGAGGAAAAGTTAAGGACTCAAATGAAATAGGCATGCATTTCTTTACGATAGTACAACAGCAATCTGACATATTGGCCAACTCTGTATAACGTAACAACAAACAAGCATTCAATCAAGCAATACAACAAAGCGCATAACTGAACTATTTGTAATTCGTAGGATTACACGTTGAGGGCACAAGCCAAGAAAGCAGCCCACTCGCATTACATTTAACATGTACTAAAACACACCGGCTTACCATATGTTGTCAGTGAAGCCTAGCTGCTGTTGCAATGTTCTTTGAAGATATCGTCAAGATCCCGTGGTTGCAAATCTAGTTGTTGTAGTTTATTCTGCACCATCTATTTAGGTAAAATTAATTTTAATCGCATGCACTGGTTCGAATTGATCATCAATGGTTCATCTAAACTAATGAAAGAAGGGTGTGCATACACGACAATATATCTGCTTCCCTCTATTTTTATGCTTGTTCGAGGTGCCAGCACCAAAAGAACAAATATTTTGCTTGATGGGGTTGGCAGCTCCATAATTAATAGAAGCATCAAATTAGTCATGCAACTTGGGAAGATCAAGAACACACAAAAAAGTAATGAACAGAGGCTTGGAGCAGTGATGTAATAGCTAGCATCGAAAAATGTAGGGTAAAACGAACAAAAGCAGCGGAACCACATGCTAGTTTGCTGATGTGTAATTACATAGAGAATATTAAGCGATGCGATGGAACCAACAGGTGGCATCGTAACAAAACTAAAGCATATTAACTATATGTGCACTGGTATGTAATTTAACACATGTAACATGTTCACTGCCAGAAGTATGGCTCTACAGGTGCAAGCAGAATAACGCTTATCATGAAAAACTGAATGATGCCCTAAATAAATTCAAAGGTGCGGTGCTTATGCTAGGAAAGTGAACGTAGGCGCCGGCCGTTGGATAATAGTACCCGATTCTCGGCGGCGTTTGGGTATCGTTGTCATACTTGATAGCTAAGGATCGTCGATGGTGCTCGTGTTGCGGTTGAGTTTGGGCCGGCTGTCGCCATCGCTGAAGCTGCTCCGGTGCTACGGTTGCGGCGCGTGTCGACATACAAGAAAGCTCATCTGTGGTAAGTGAACAGTTGCATGATAAAGAGAAAAATCGAAGGAGTACAAATCGAAATAACCTGATGAGGCTGCGGCGTCGGTAAAGCAGGGCCGGTGGAGTTGAATATGGCGTTCGTGGAGCGGGTCCGGTGCAGTGGACGAAGGCTTCGGCGGGCGCGTTGTATAGTGCTTTCGGTGATGCGGATCTGTTGCGTCGGACGAGGGCTTGTGTGAAGGGCCAGCGAAGGGGCGGATGAGGGAGTCAGTGAAGGGCCTACGCTGTGGTGGAGGGCGCTGGTTAAGCAGATCCGGTGCGGTGGACCATGATGGCAGTCAAGGAGATCTGGAGCGGTGGACAAGCCAGTCGCTGAAGTGGCTCCGGTGAAGTGGTGAGTTGGCAGTTGGGGGTTCCAAGGTGCGGAAGGTAGATCCGGCAGGTGTGAGGTCCACCGCTGCGGCGGAGGACTAGATTCGCGGCTTGCCGTGGTTGGGGGGTCGGGAGGGAAGGAGGGGCTCTGGGAAGAATGTTGGGGCAAAGAGGGAAAACAATGGAGTTACCAAAGCAGCCCTTTTCCGCTCATGTGGCAGGGTAAACAGGAATATCGCAGGCTAAACTTTCGGCGCGTGATATTTCGATGTGAGCGGGAAGTTTGAAAGCTTTTGGCGCCTAAATTATAAGTATTCCGCTCTCGTACGACCAACTATGATATCATGGCCGACAATTTGTTTGTTTGGCACGCAAAAAAATGTGCAACTTTTGAAAATCAATGTCTCTAACTCGAAACTTAGATTGTCCATTCAATTCAAATATAGATCATTGAGCTACTACAAGCAAATACCATCATACGGTCCAATTCAAATGAAATTCCAAATGTGTTTATCCTAAATATGATGACAAAAGCAAAAATGTGTATGTGTATGAATAAAGTGGATGATTATAAAGTTTGAACATGCCCGTATGTGTATATCTCTAGGTTTGATATATGAATTTGAAATCACGAAATCCCAGCTTAAAAATGTACCTCCGCTTAAATGAATTACAAAAGCTAATGATGGAGTCAAATTCCAAAATTCCAATCTTAGGTTTGTAATTCGGTACATCAAGGTATATCACGCATGTTCAAAAGTATCGTTATCTCATAGTACAAACTGTGAAACAAATGGATCAACCATGAGTGCACAATATCTCAATTACGCTTAAAGTCCCTCAAATATAGACACCTTACTCTTTATCTAAAGTCAACCCCCCCACCACCACCACCACCACACACACACACACACATAGAGAAGTCGTTCTCTCCCCAAACACCAACACACGAGCACATTAACACCCTCTCTCTTGTAAAGTCCGAACCCCAACATAGGTCTCTATCACTTTGTCTCTGGGCATGGACACATCTCTTCCTCACTCTCTAGGTCTCCCGCTATCTCTCTTACCCAAGCACACGCACTATGTAGAGTGTATATTTCCCATACACACAAAACGCCCCCCAAACGCCTATCTCCCTAGTTATGTGGTTCTCAAGACTCACCTCACACACCACCCCACTGCAACAAGTACACTTTGTCTCCTTGTGCACCACTCTCCTCTTTCTATCTCTCCCACATGCGGACCCACCCCAGCTCCTTCCCTGCATACATATATGTCGTGACTCTTTGCATAGCTCCCTAATGTATAATCGTTCTCGATTTCGCACATTGTTCTCTACACCATCTATTCTAGATCTCTCATGAAGTCCCTATCACACACACGATGACTACCTTCCCTTGCGTCTCCGTTCATAGGCCAATTTCGGACAACATCAACATTGTCTCCCTATCTATACGCCATTTATGGACACAAACGACCCCTCTCGCCACCTCTCTTCCCCCCTCTCTCTCTCTCCGTCACTGGCTCTCTCTTTCTCTCGCTCTCACACCCCTCTCCCACACACACAATCGATGTCTCTTCCAAATAGTCTGCTCCCCCAGCCCGCCCTCGTGCTATCCCGTTACTACACATGTCACACCATTCCCCCTTCCCTTATACTAGGTTTACATCATCAATGGTCTCTCTACTCCACGTACACTCTCTCCTCTCACACACAAACGCTGCACAAACACACACAAACACGCACAAACACCCATTTATCCGGATCCTCATCTCTCCCATGTCCGCATGTGTATCTCACACACTCACTCTCTAATTATGTATATGTGTCTCCACGTTACACAACACAAAGCCCCATGTACATGTCTCTCTCTATCCTCCACACATAGACACAAAGAATCTGTTATCATTGCCTCAGGCCTCTAACATATCACACGCACTCTCTCTCTCTCTCTCTCTCTCTCTCTCTCTCTCTCTCAAACACACTCATCAAGGGTTTCCCTGTGAATAACTTACCGTCTATTCATCAACAGTCGTGGCAGTACGGCGAACACAAGACGTGAAAAAGAATAAATCTACACGTGCTTAGACCACCTAGTATGACTATTAGGACTAGGGCAAGCCAAAAAACGCGCCGCCGTCACCCCCTCCTTTTCGGCGACGGGAAAATCTTTGTTTTACACAGTCGAGAAGTCATTGTGCTAAGGCCCCACATGCCAAGGCGTTGAATAGAATGTAGATGCTAGTTTACGGAAGAAAGTATCGATAATACGTTTGTATCTCCATACTTATATTTCTTCTCTTATAAAAAACCGAGGTGGTGATGATGGTACGTGTGCCATCTTGCAATATAGACCGTCCGATCTATATCTGACGGATGGAAATTAAACTAAAAGATACCCGCACCCTCTCCACATTTGCAGACAAGTCCTTCCCTCGCTCATCCCTATCTCCAAAAACCTCATTGTTGAGCAATTAAGAAAGGAAGCCTCTGAACAAACTGGCACTGGTGGCCATTGCCGGGCGTCGTCAATCCCCATGCCTCCGCTTAGTCCGACCACCAACCACCACCACACCCCACTCTCTTCACCTTATCTCATATTTCTCGAGATATCATTAGTTTTTACACATGGGATTACTCCCAAGGGTCAATCACAACAAGTGTTTTATAAAAATGCATCTTGATGTTCCGTGCAATGCACGGATCTTGCTAGTACTCCTACACAAGACTAAGTTGGTGATGCTGGTGTGTCCGCCATCCGTCGCTTCGACCATTAGATCTACATCTAACGATTGTGAGGTAAGTTGTTGCCTTTTCTCACCAACATCCCACTTGTCTACCAATTTGCGAAAAACCCATAATTAGTATCTTAAAACCAACCACATCCCTCCCTGACCTCACCAAAGCAGCCCAAGGAATATATTCTAATTGAAACATATGTATATCAAAATTAGAGTGTTTTGTACCAAGTTTGTGAATAAGTATTATTCTAATTATGATTCGCTGCAACGGACATGAACATTGCTAGTATTTCCAACCATGCATTTTTTCCTAGTATTCCATAGTTTCGAGTTTCCATCAAGATATTAGTCACTCATGGTTGATATTTACTTTCAATCATGTACACATATGCACTATGTAACTAGCCTTGCTTATTGGCTTCCAAAGCTTAACTTTCACTCCTACTTACAATATGTAGAGTATTTAACAAAAACTACCACTTTCAACCAGCCCTAGGAAGAATCTATTGTACAAAAATAGCAAAAAATACCCAAAATTTCTTAATCCATGCCAAAAACTACTACCTAGTACTCCTACCGATTAGGTTCGTTTAAACCCATTTATGACAGGGTTGGCCCACACGCCCTGTCGACGAGGCAGCTTAAACCAACACATTTTGTTTGACCGCTGACACGAGGGACCCACATCCGACCTTCTATCCTATTATTCCCTCAAATCATTATTTTTCCTGAACATTACTTCAAACAGTACTGATGCGTGTTCGTCGGTGGCGCCGGTGATGAGCGAGTTGGCCGCCGCTCCGCCGGACGGGTCGGACACCGCGCTGGCCTCCGCACGGGTTGGCAGGCTGGCCCGAGCGTGACTCACGAGCGAGCAAGCCGCCCGCTGCCTTCGCCGAGCCGATGGCTGGCTCGAGCGCGAAGGCCAAAGAAAGCAAGCCGCCATGCTGCCGTGCTAATCTAGCTAGCAAACCTTGCGCATAAGCAGCTGGACGGAGCTATCTTGGCTAGCTAGCAGCCACGAGCACCGGACGGAGCTGGCATCCGGGCTGCCGCAACATGGGCTCCGCACCGCCGGCGGTTTTGACCTCGCCTTCGGGCGCGGCAGTAGCTGCGCCCCATGGCCGAGGATGACTAGGTGGACGGGCCGGAGGTAGGAGGTCACTCGAGGATTTTTGTTGGTAAGTGCATGTACAATGGTTGATAAGGTAGTCTTATCTTAAGTCTGCCACGTATGCAAGTGGTAGTAGTTTGTTGGCATTTTAGTGGTTTCTTGCATTATTAGGGGTTTCTTGTAAGGAACAATGTACGTACTACTAGCGACAAAAGGCGATTCTAGGTTGCGTTGTACTCCAACAAGTACTACTAGTGGTCGCGGGAGTGTATACCTCGTTTTGTGGGTTTGATCCCGGCCGAACGCACAACGGCCTTTTTTAAAAAAAATAGTTTACACGGGTAGTTTGAGTTTTGAAGTCGAACGGACGTGCGGCCCCACAATCTGGGTGCACTGGACAGCCTAGCCACGTGAACGGGTTTTCCTTCCCAGCATCCCGTGGCTTGCGTGCTCGCCCTAGCCGCACCTCGCTTGCAGCTTCCTCGTCAGCTAGTAGCATATTTAAACTAGCGCCCCAATTAAGCCCGAGGAGCCGGAAAAGTTGGCGGGGCATTGGGAACTGTGCAATATGGCTCCGTACGTAAAGTGCTCTACTACTACTCTGTAGCTTGTGGCGTTGCACGCATGGACTTCACTCCATTATCGGCTCTACTATAAAATAAATTCCTCTTGACGTGTTTTTTTAAACGGAGGCAAAAGCTTTGCTTCATCTCATTCATAAAGAAGGAACTACTACTAAAAAAGTTCGATGAGATCCATTACACCTCCACAAATGGAAGCGAAAAGCCTAGTCTCGCTGTATCAAATAACTCAAATGTTCTCGCCTCATAAAGAACTGGTCACGATAAACAGGCTGCTAGTGTGTGCGTGAGAGGAGCGGCTGAGTAGGCCAGCTACTCCTACGTGAGAGGAGCGGCTGAATATAGCACCGAGAGTACCCACTAGGCCACTACGCAGGTGTACTTCCCCTGCATTGATAGTACAGCGATGGTTCTAGAGAACAGCAGTACCCTCCAGTTCCAACTGTAGCTCCTTGGCCCTGAGATTCAAGAGTTCAAAATTGGTGCACTATACTAGACTAGACTAGAAGTACAGTACATCGCACTACTAGTTGAGAAAAGTAGTACTGGTACTGCTACAATACGAGTACGTACTCCTCCATCACATAATGTAAGACGTTTTTTGACACTAGTTGGCGGTACAAAAATGGCAAAACATACCCAAAATTTCTTAATCCACGCCAAAAACTACTACCTAGTGCCAAAATTTCTTACTAGTGCTATTATTTATAGTATAATGCAATCCCATAACGCTCCATAATGCTAGTACTAGTAGTAAATAATAGCCTCACCCCTTTGCCGAGGAACGATCTACGCTTGAAGGGACGAGGCCTGCGGTTACTACGCCTTATCTCCTCCTCGCCAGCCTCCTCCCCAAGAGAAGGCAGTTCGTCGCTGCTCCCATGGATTCGCCAGCGATTCTCCTCCTCATCGGGCTGGGAGACCTTGACGATGATCCTCCGGGAGAAATCGCGCCGCTCCGACGTCCTCACCGCCAAGAAGACTCGGTGCTTCCTGCACCAACTTTTTCAAGACGCTGCTTAAACAGGCTTGGGAAAAGGCCATGCTTGTTGGTCTTCCATCGCCCTCGAGGAGAAGGTTCTTCTATGGGACAATACTTCGAACAGTCCACCGCTCCCTGGCCATTGTTGCATGTTGACTCCGCTAGAGTTGCCGACGTTGAGAGGTAGTCGGATTTTGTCCGATGAGCAGGTCAGTAATGGAGTTTGATCATGTAGTACTTAGTTATTCCATTTCCATCCCGTAATTTCTCCGCTGCCCACCGCCTTATATATAGGTTCGGTCGGTGCCAACGAAGATTGGCTTGCATACCTCCGACCGGATACCACCATCATTTTGCACAACATCCACAGCGGTCGCGGCCGCCCGATAGACCCTTCTCCACCATTGGGATCGGCCTTCCGGACTGGCTGGGCTTGAATACGTATGATGATGCCTACATGAGATTGAAGAAGATAGCAATTGCGGACCCGCCGACAAAGCGACGCTGCTCGACGATTACTATCTCATCGCGGTGTTCGACATAAGGATTGCCATCAATGCAAGACGCAGAATGGCAGGCAGGGCTGGCACATGTTGGCGATTTACGAGATTTGTACCCCTACATCGCTCAAGACGCCAGGCGCCATCTAGGCCGATCTTCGCGGTGACAAGCCAGGGACTTGTTTCATCTGGTTGCCATCCTACTGATGCGGGAGATTACAAACGGAATGCACAAACCATCATTTGCATCCCTAACGGTACTCCATTATTTTGCGAGGACCACCATCCCCGATCAAAATAAGATCGCTGATCCTGGATGTGCATTTGCATCCGCGATTCGGTCTAACCTGGAACCTTGTAGCTGACTTTGGCATATTGGGATCAACTATCTTAGCAGTCGTTACCCATGGTACCACTGATGTGCAACATGGTCACACAATCTACCACGATCGGACCGTCACCATCTACCCAGGTATTCCATTTTTTAACCTGTCGCCTTCTCTTTCATGGTTGTACTATTTGTATACTTAGTACTACCTTCGTCCTGGTTTATAGGTCCCCTTTGTAGTTTGTGTCAAATTTTGACTAAAGATTTAACTAACAGAATGTTAATGCATGTCAAGAAAAATTATCTCATTGGATTCGTATTTGAACATAGTTTTCAAAAATATAATGTATGGTGACATGCGTGAACATTTTGTTAGTTTAATCTATGGTCAAAATTTGGCACGAAACACAATGGGGACCAATAAATCCGGACGGAGGTAGTAGTACTAGTATGAGTACTTTTTACCTTGGAGGACGCGTATAGCTAGCTAGGCCCATGAAGACTTGAACCCACTAGCTGCCACCATTTATGTTTTTCCATGTCTTACTATCTCATCCATGTAGCCAAGAGTGGCTATATATAATAAGCCGGTTATTTTACTTCCTCTATACCGGAGTAGTACTATTTGTGCACAAGACATCGACGGCCATATTTGAGCACAACATTATTATGCATGGACCTTGACTATGTACATCACCATGTGTCCAGATCTGGGATGCCGCGTGTACCAGATGAACGACGCCGTGTTCGAACCCCGTGATGCTACGTGGGTGCCGAGGAACACTCTTGGAGAGTACTCGCTTTTCATCGGGGACAACTACCCCATTGTGAAGTGGATGCCACCTTCCGTGCACGACACGGAAGGCCTGCCATTCATGAAGAATGGTTGTGTCTTCATTGTGCACCGCCGGATGAATGACATGCTAGGACACGCTATCCCTGATTTATGCCGCTTCAGCTTGGATGAGTCTCCATCGTGTGGAACCGGACAAGAAAGCTGCGACAATGATTCCCGTTGCCCACCGCTATGGATCGTGCCATCCATGAAGAACACACAGGACTGGAACACGGAGGAGGACATGCATGTAGCCCATCTATAACGTGTAAGTGGAGTACGGTAATTGTGAACAGTAGCGCTGTGAATATATGTAGACTAGTCGTGCACAAATTTATCACATGAATTAGAGATGAACTTGTGTGGCATAACGGCATTTGTCCTTTAGAATTTATTACTAGTAAATGTGTTATGTGTACATGCAACTTGTGTGGTTGTTGCACGGCTCCAACATGCTCTTTGAGAAAAAAGGTGGCACAGCTTTGGATATACGTGACGTGGCGGCATCATACAAGAGCATCGTTCGCTATAGTTGTAGTACACTCCTACTAGGACGAAAACTCCTATAAAACCTTGCGCTTGGCTCTTTGCCTCTTCGGGAGGTTCAACAGTTCCTACTCGTGTGAACCTTGCACTTGGCTCTTCGCCTCTTCGGAAGGTCCAACAATGATGATACTACAGTACAATATGCTTCTGGCAATCTGACACCGATTGAACTGCTGCACGTTCACCGCTAGGGAGAGGGCGAGGGCGTGGGAGAGGGAGAGGGAGGGAGAGGGAGAGGGTGCTGTAGTCAAAACCCTCTCCTCGTCCTGCGAACCACCGCACGTGTGGGCGAGGGAGAGGCGTAGTAAGCAAGCTTCTCCTCGTTCGGCGAGTTGATGGGACACATCAAAGGAGTACTAGTACTAGTACTTAGTAGTCCATACCGCGTCCTTTCCGATTAATATGGCTTAATTTGAAACGAGAAAAATACACTGGCGGTCAACGTATGTAACAATACGCTCTTTACGGTCACTATATATAGTTTTGCGGCGATTATACGATCACTAGCTCATCGAGAGCACCAGATTGCACCCTCTTGACCGTCCACATAGTCGACGTGGCACTTTGTTGACTGGTTAAATTGTCACCTGGTTTCGGGTCCCACCCGCGGTTGGCGAGTAAAGAAACCAGTTAAACAAAACTTTACGCAGGCGCGACACGAGTCCAACCCTTGCGCGCGAACCGCCCTGGCTGTGTATGTGAGTGCATGCACGTGTCCTCCCTCGTCTTCCAACAAAGAGTGTACATCGGCTACAAAACAAAGAGTGTGGTACATAATGTACATCTACACTTCCAATGCATTTAGCCTTTAATCTAAATCGATATTGATTGACTAATGCACCAACTTGTGCTGTAGGTATAGGCTACATGTCTATCCTTAATTACAACATGCAACGGCCTTCATTTAATCTTCTTATCTCAATGGTCGCATGCACACATAAGTCTGCTACTACTACTTTTGGGCGTTAATTATGCCCTGGTCAATGTGTAAGGCTGGTCATAGTGGGAGTAACATAGGTAGTAACATAGATGCCACATAAGCAAAAATGTTGATGTGGCAAGTAGTTAATGAGGAGAGAGGCAAATAGAGTAACCTAATATGTTACCATCACATAGCGCTTTCCAATGATAAATGAGTCTACAAGACAATGAATGAACATGTGTATGTTACTACACATATGACACTTCCCACTATAAGGGTAGTAACATAGAGTAGTAACCTATGTATGTTACTACTCTAAGTTACTCCCCACTATGACCAGCCTAAATCTCTAAATGTACAGTCTTTCACGGACGTAGGGTGTAGGTTGAGCACTTGAGCGTGAGCTATGTGTGTTGCGTCATGTGCTGTGTGCCGCATGGGTGCGTGAGTGTTGCGTGCGTCCATGTGTACGTGTGAGCATGTTGCATGCATGCATGCATGCATGCATGCATGCATGGGGCTTACTCCCTGCCATTGACATGTTCATATTTCAAGCTTCCTCTGTTTCCTCCATATGGTGATACTCCCTCTATTCCCAAATAGTACGGAGTAAAAGCCTCCCTCTGTTCCCAAATATGGAGTATTTGTCTTTCTACAGATTTCAACAAGTGACTAGTGCACGAGCAAAATGAGTGAAGTGAGCGAGAGGCATAGGGATACCAGTAGAAAGGAAGTCCTCACATCCATTATTCCCCATCTCGGTCGAGAGAACTATTCAACTAGTCTTCGCAGTGAAGTGACAATACACGCTGCAGCAGATGGGACATGTAATTAATAAGCTGAACCAGCGTGTTGTTGTTACTAAATCAACCTTACCCAGTACTGCCATCATGTTTGCCAGTAGAGCACGCTTCCGCAAATGCGCCTACACACCTCTGTCCTTCATTAACTGACATATGGGCCCTCTTGTGGTAGACCCACATGTCATCGGTGTAACTATTTACACTTTGAAGGACGGTATATCCTGGTAGTAGTACTAGTAGAATTGAGATTTAATGCACTTTCTTCCCCATCTTCCACTCTTCTTCCTCCTATCTTCTTCTTCCTCCTCTCTTCCCCATCGCCGGCAGACACCATTTACCCCGCTCACCGCCGCCTCGCCAGCGCCATCTTCCTTGGTAGCTCACAGCACACCATATCCCCCGCTCCTTTGCTTTCGCCACACGAGGAGAACCTTCTTCGCTTGCCACCAATCCACTTCCCCGCTGGCTCACAGATACCGAAAACCCCAATGGCAGAACCGACTGACACGCAGAGCCGCGATTGGAATTCCTCCCGATGTTCTCTTGGAGCAGATCAGTAGTCGTGGACCTACTCAGCACCGTCCGTCGGCCGCATGCTCGGTGTCTTTGTATCCGCTCTACTCGCTCGCAACCAGCCGGCTCTTTTCAAGACACCCTGCTTGTCGATGCCCGATCCTTGCAGTGGCCTGCACCGACTTGACAATCCTACGGAGGTTGCCGTGGTGCCCTCGACATGCTACCACTACTCGTCCACTTTGTCCTTCATGCGCGACCACTCATCGGGCGGGCATGAAGGCCAACTGGATCATCCTCATCCACCACACCGGTAGTCCGTGGCGTCTCGTGGATATCTACACCCAGCAAGAGATCACCCTTCCATCGTTGGATATCGCCGACATCGAGCCTCGCGGCCCGCCGGACACTCCTGCCTACTACGCACGAGACGCGTCAAGCTTTTGGCTCGACCTCTGCTTGCGTAAAGTTGTAATCTGCGAAGTGCCCACACCATCAAAAGGCTACATGGATTACAAGCTCATTGCCTTGTTCAACATGGGATTAGTCTATCTGGAATCCGGTCGCCATACAAGGTTATGGCTCATCATCAATCCTATTGAGGCAACATTTCATGCGATGCTATAGTGCACGATGGCATCGCTTACGCCGATCGACGCACGATTGGCTGCCTATACTTTGGTGGAATCTATCATCGTGTAATTGTTCTATGTCATCTCATCTTTACCTTATGAATACGACTGCCTGTTCATTTGTTACAAATTTAGAATGCATAGCATGTCTATAACCACATCATTGCTATGTGTTCCTCTCATTTCCTAGATTTTTATGACCACACATGTTATTGTTAGAGTTGATATGAGAACAATTGGCATCTAATGATTGTTAGAATACATATTATGAGCATAACATCATGATTGCTATATGTTACTCTTGTTTACAAGATTTTTATAACAACGCATGTTATTGCTTAGAGTTGATATGAGAACAGTAGTAGTAAGTGCTATGGTAGAATATGAGTAGGCGCTGTCATAGCTGTTTTCCTCTCATTGTTACATGATGTTTGAACCATGACATGTTGCTAGAATATGAAAGCCATCGGCTTATTTTTTTAACTTGGGGTATGATTATGACCACGGCATTGCAATTCTCTGTCTATGATATGTGTCACTGTTATAATAATCTTAATTCCACACATACTCTGAACATGATTGTTTATTTTTGTCCTTTTGGTCTCCAATTTGAATTGTTGCAGCAGACGCAAATGCGTTGGCCTTCATGATTCCAGGACCTGGAATCATACCAGCCGATGGGTGGTGGTTTATCGCTCGTTCAGTGACGGTGATTTGATGCTCATTCGCGCACTAAATTGACCAAACCATTACATCAAACCACATGCAGTACAATGCGTATGCGTTAAGTGACATTGATGGCTATGGCTGCTTCGTGTTCGAGAAAGATCCCAGCTCCGTTGGGCAGCGTATTCAATCGAGGCGGGTTTACAGCCTCGGCAACCACTCCTTGTTCCTCGGGCTCAATTATCCGATCATCCAACCAATCATCGATCATATCACCGGCGATGATTACTGTGCTATGCAACTTCCATTCGCGAGGGGGCTGTGTTTACACATCATACCATGGGTTTCATGAATCACCATATCCAGAGATTCGTCGACACAGCTTGTTGCCAGGTAATCTTCAGTGTGTGAAAGGCATCAAGCTTCCATGCGATGGATGGCTTTTGCAAACCTGATATGCGGCGATGTTGTAACACCCGGATGATTAAGCAACAGTGATCACCTCGGTTACTGTGTCTAAACTCACGTTGATTCGAACCCGGTCTAAAACAAATTCAAAACAAAAGCAAACGATACAAAGTTTCAAAAACTAAAACTAAAATGTTCGGGGGTTGTCTAAAATAACAAACCTAATTATGGTGGGGTGCACAAAATTTTGTAAAGTGTTTTGGCATTTTAAATAAACTAAAACAGAAAGTAAGAAAAAGGAAAAGATAAAAAAAAGGAAAAGAGAAGTGGGGGAAGGAATCCCCACTGGCCCAATTGGGCCAGCCCCTCCCCACCTGGCCCCCTCACACCTGGCCCAGCCCCCTCCCCTGGCCCGGCCCAGCCGGCCGGCCACTTATCCCCCCTCCCCCGGATCGGCTAACCCTAGCCGACCCCCCGCGCCTCACTCTCCCCCCACCCCGATCCCCTTCTCCCTTCCCCCGCCCGATCTGGATCGGGCCGGTCCCCGTCCTCCTCATCGCCATGGCGGTCCCGCCCCCTAATCATGGCGCCCTGCCCCCTAGCCCCTCACCGTCCAGGACCCCCTCCTCCACACCGTCAGCCCCACGCTGGGCACCCTCCGCTGGGTCGTCCCAGCCGCCTCGCCTCACCGGACCTTCCTCCGACGCCGGTCGGCCGCCACCCCGACTCCCTCCTCGCCGGACGCCATCAAGCTCCACCGCGCCCGCCTCCTAGACCCCACGGGCCCCCTGTGAGCTTCTCCCCTTGGGCCCCTCGCCTCTCTCCTCCCGAGCGCCATAGTCGCCCAGAGCCCCCAGGCCAACTCCGGTGCCCTCACAGACCACGGCAGCGCCGGCCGACCGCGCCTCACCCCCAGCCTCTGCTCCCCCCGCTCCGATAAATCGCCGCCGAGGCGGCGCCCACCTGGCGGCCACGCCCACTACCCGAACCCCCACCGTCGGGCCATGGCCTCCGCCTTGGCCTCACCCCTCTCTCTGCCGTCGGCGCGTCCTCGCCCCGCCACGTAACCCCTGCCCTTCCCGACACCCCGACGCGCGATCCGACGCCCTTGTGAGTGTCTCGCACCCCTCCGCCTACCTCCGCCTCGGGCGACACGGACACCGCCAAAGCCCACCGGGACCGCCCTCGCCGGCTCCTCGTCGGGCCCCCCCGCCACGCCGGCTGAATCGGGCGGGCGCCACGCCTGCATCCCTGGTTTGGCGCCTGAACGGTCACGCCCAAGCTCAAGACGCCTGCTTGGCCCCCTAGGGCCTATGACATGGGGGGCCCACCCCCACATAATGGTTTTAATAATAAATAGAAAAATGAAAATTAAATAAATCTAATTAATTAATTAATTAATTAATTAATTAATTAATTAATCTAATTAATCCGGATTAATTAAACCTAATAACTAATTAACTTAATTAACTACTGTTAATTAAATTTGATTAGGTTAATTAGATAACAGGGTATGACGAACGGGACCCACCTGTCAGGGTTGACTCAGTCAACCCTGTTGACTACTGACGTCAGCATGACATCATGCTGACGTCATAAATACATTTTTGAATTAATTAAATAATTAATTAAATTCCAGAAATTATTAAAATCTTTTAAAAATCATATCTTTTAATCCGTAACTCGGATTAAAATATTTTCAACATGAAAGTTGCTCAGAACGAAGTGACGAATCCGGATACGCAGTCCGTTCGTCCGCCACACACCCCTAACCTATCGAACCTGCAACTTTTCCCCTCCGGCTCCTCTGCCCGAAAACCCAAAACACCGGGATTACTTCCCTGGATGTTTCCCCTAACCAAGACTTCTCATACCACGTTAGGGCACGCCTAGCATCGCTTCTTGACATGTCATGCATCGATATGCATCTGTTTACTTTGTATTCATTGTTTCTTCCCCTCTTCTCTCGGAGACTACGAGACCGACGCTGCACTGGCTGGCCGCCTCGACTACGGTGTTGACGACCCTCTCTCTTGCGAGAGCAACCAGCAAGCCCCCCTGATCACGGATATCGCCTACTCTTATCTACACTGCTTGCATTAGAGTAGTATAGCATGTTACTGTTTTGAGATATTCCTATACCGCTGCATAGCCTGTCCTTGTAACTTCACATTGTTACCTTACCGCAATCCTATATGCTTAGTATAGGATGCTAGTACTTTCATCTGTGGCCCTACTTTCTTGTCCGTCTGTCAGTGCTATATTATCGGGCCGTGATCACTCGGGAGTTGATCACGGGTATATACTATATACTTATACATGATACATGTGAGACTAAAGTCGGGTCGGCCGATGGAGCACGCGCGAGTGGATCTTTGAGGCGAGCGACAGGCAGGTTGAGACCGCCTAGGAGAGAGGTGGGCCTGCCCTGTTCGGCGTTCATGTTACTTAACACGCTTAACGAGGTCTTGGTATTTGATCTGAGTTGGCTACTGAGCTTATACGCACTAACCATCTACGCGGGAGTAGTTATGGGTATCCCGTCGTGGTATCACCGAAATGCCTTGAGACGTCACGACGGAGCGGCGCACACCGGATTGGACCGAACGCTTTCTGGGCTAGGTCTGCTTCGGCACAGTCACACGAACGCAGTGTGTGTGCTCAGGCGATGGGCCTGCACTGCGCGCTTAGGTTTAGACCGGCGTGTTGGCCTCTCACAGTGCCTAGGTGGGGCTGCGACGCGTGGTGATCTTCCGCGCCGGGCATGACCCAGAAAGTGTGTCCGCCAAATGGGATCAAGCGTCTTTGGGTAAGATGGTGCACCCTGCAGGGAAGTTAATCTATTCGGATAGCCGTGATCTTGATAACAGGACGACTTGGAGTTGTACCTTGAGCTTATGACAACTAGAACCGGATACTTGATAAAACACACCTTCCAAGTGCCGATATAACGGTGGTCGCTCTCGCTCGTGGATATGAGCAGGGATCGCGGGTAGGATTATTGCTATGTGATGTTACTTGGAGGAGTTCAGATCGTCCTCTTCTACCTGTTGCAAGACAGTGTCCGAGCGTTAGTCTTCGTTAAGACTAGCTATCCCCTCTTATTCTCGCATTCTGCAGCTCAGTCCACTGATATGGCCCTTTACACATATATCCATGCATATGTAGTGTAGCTCCTTGCTTGCGAGTACTTTGGATGAGTACTCACGGTTGCCTTGTTCCCCTTTTTCCCCCTACCTCTACTCGATTGCTGCAACCAGACTATGGAGCCCAGGAGCCAGACGCCACCGCCTATGACGACTACTACTCGGGAGGTGCCTACTACTACGCAGCCAGCCACGACGACGACTGTGAGTAGACTAGGAGGATCCTGAGGCGGGAGGCCTGCACCTCTTTCGATCTGTATCCCAGTTTGTGCTAGCCTTCTTAAGGCAAACTTGTTTAACTTATGTCTGTACTCAGATATTGTTGCTTCCGCTGACTCGTCTATGATCGAGCACTTGTATTCGAGCCCTCGAGGCCCCTGGCTTGTATTATGATGCTTGTATGACTTATTTTATTTGTAGAGTTGTGTTGTGATATCTTCCCGTGAGTCCCTGATCTTGATCGTACACATTTGCGTGCATGATTAGTGTACGATTGAATCGGGCGCCAAGTTGGTATCGAGCCGACGCTGTAAGAATCCCCTTCCACACTCCTTGGCGAAGTCGAGTCTAGACATTGCAAAACTTTTACTAACTTGGCTGTGTGCCTTACGGGCCCACGTCGCCATCGGGTGGTACTAGGATCTTTTACTCCTCGACCTTAACTCTGGGACTCTGAACTCTCTTCTACTCGGGTTAAACGATTTTACTAACTAACACTAGGATCCCGTGACCACATTCACCCCAAAGTTGGATATAGCCTTAATTGTTCTTGGAATTGTATTTGAGCAATTTCCACACTGTCATTTGACTCCTTTGAAACGTCTTTGTTTTCAGATGGAACCCACGAGGCAGGTCGTGCGCCACACGACGGCCATTGGTGCTCGGGATCACTGCGGTGCTAGCCGAGATGATGACCTATCTGGTTATCGCTGCACCCCGAGTACACCGCCTATGAGGAGTACCAGACTATAACCGGGAGCAGATGCGCGCCATCGTCCACCTCTACTCTCGGAGTACGAGTCCACTCATCGTCTGCACACCGCACATGGTGTTGGAGTGACTATCGATATGGCAGTCCACGATGCTGCTTATGCTGCTCGACACGCCTTCGTGCAGAGTATCGAGAGTTGGACACCTCCCGCTTGAGCACATTGCTATCGCGTCGATGTTGGTGAGGAGGGTTACTACACCGCTGCCTACTCCATCGTCACCAGAGAGCCTTTATACCATCGTAACTTTGTTCTCGCATGCGATGGGCTGGATCGAGCTAACCGAGCTCTTCGCCACGAGTTGTACATCACCCGTCAAGACCTCTACCGTGCTCGACGCTGATGCACCCTTTGTCCGATCCGGAGAGCTGCTCGTTCTGCGATCTACCCAGCCAGACCGTGATGCCCTGTGGTGTCGGTTGGCGACGTGGAGGCTACTCTCCGCACTTGGCCCTTTTCGCCACCGGGCGCCGGATTCAGCGCCGAGTATCCGCGGCCCCAGTGTCACCGACGGAGGACTATCCACCGCCGCACTACTAGCTTTCAAAGCAGCTACCTCCATGCAGCCGCGTGGGACCGATGTAGACTTGCTTGTTAGTGTTTGATGTATTCGCCATGAGCCTCTGCGTGCCGCCTATGATGTAGTAGTCTATGTAATCGGACTCTATGTATCGAACTCTATGCATGATTCCTTTTGTAAGATATGCCAACTACTATGTAGTTCCCATCGTGCTGCTTTCATTATGCATGTTTCATCATGAATGATTCTGCCTCTTGCTTAATTTCTCAAATGCTGAACTACCCTGTTATATAATAGCAGGATGGTTAGGCCAGCGGTCGTGGTCGTGGTGGCAACTTCCCACCACCGCCGAGTACATGGCTGGTATGATCCAACAGCTTGAGATGAATCGCCAGATTCATGGAAAACATGATGGCTCGCTTCGCCGCCCCAATATGAACCAGCACCCAAACGGAACAACTCGCAGGATTTCATACGCTGAACCCCAACAGATACCGCAGCTCAACCCAGCCACTGGATGTCGATGATCGCTCCGTGACATCACCTATGAGATGGAGTCTCGCTGATGTAGCCCCGCCAGCTATGTCACCTTTGCATCTTTCTTCCCGGGACCCGCAGCTCAATGGTGGGACAGCCACAGCGTATTCGCCAGCTTGGAACACTCATCACCGGCCGACTTCCAAGTTGCTTTCCATGCCCGCTTCATCCTCAAGGGTCATGGACCGAAGAAGCGTGAGTTCCGCAACCTCACCCAAGGCAACAAGACTGTCGAAGCTTATCGGAGAGTTCTTGGACTTGTCTCGCTATGTTGAAGAGGATATAGCAACTGATGCACGCAGACAGGAGAAGTTCCGTGACGGTCTTCAAGCTGACATCAAGCTCGCACTTTTAGTGCACGACGTTGCTGATTTCGCCACCTTGGTGAACAAAGCTATCAATGTCGAAACTGGTCTCGCAGGAATACCAGAGCTCTAACAAAGCGCAACTGCGACACGGGCTCATCTTCGGCCCGCCCTCGCAGGCGCAAGATATGGATTCCCAACAAGATGTACCAGCCGAATGCACCGCTTCAAGGCAGAACTATGCTACACCTCGCCCGCCTACTACTAAGCCAAGCTTCCAGCTCCACCACCCCAAGCTCCTGCTCCCACTCCCAATAATGGCTTGTGCTTCAAAGTGGACAACCAGGCACCGTGCTAGAGAATGCAACCAGAACCGTAATCAGTGGTTCTTCCAAAGAGCTGGCCGTGGAAACACCTGCACCGCAACAACACCGCCAAGTCTTATGGGCAAGCTCAGGCCAACCACGTTGATCCGAACGAAGCTCAAGACCAGCTCACTCTTCGTGATGGGTACACTCCTCGTAAATTCAGTACCAGATCTGCTTTATTCGATTCAGAGCATCGCATTCATTCATGTCTCAAGACTTTGCATACAAGCACGACGTTAAGTGTGAAGAGATGAACTCTTCGGTAGTGGTAAAACTCCATTGGGACAATGTCAAACCTCCATGGTTGGCGCCGACGCCCCGTGGAAATCAAGGGCTGGAATTCTATGCCTCCCCATTATCCTCAAGACGCCTAACATCGACCTCATTTTGGGGATGGATTGGTTGAAAGCGATATCGCCAATCGCTTATGCCACTAAGACCGCCCATCTGCTACACCCTTCGATGAAATAATAAGCTACAATGCTCGTCTGTTCAAGATGCCGAGGCAAGGCTCTATGCATTGAATGCATTGAACGCCGCACCCTCGAGGGCATTGAAAACATTCCTGCTGCTTATGATTTCCAAGACGCCTTCCTCAAGAACTTCCAGGATTCCCCGCTAGAGCTGTCGAATTCGCCATCGACTTGAAACCGTGCACCACTCCTATAGCCAAGTTTACCCTACAAGATGCCGCCGCATGAACTCCTTGAGCTAAAGGAGGAAATCAACAAATCTCTTCAAAGCGGCTTCATTCGCCCAAGTTGCTCACCTTGGGGAGCACCTTCTCTTTTGTCAAGAAGAAGGATGAGACAAACCGATTGGTCCAAGACTACCGTCCTATAAATCAAGCTACCATTCAGAATAAGTATCCTCTTCCTGATCAATGATCTTTATGATCAATTGGATGGTTCGCCGCTGTTCTCGAAACTCGACTTGAGGTTGGGTTACCACCAGATCCGTGTTCGTGAGGAGGATATCCCCAAGACCGCATTTGTGACTCGTTATGGTTCATACGAGTACACCGTCATGTCTTTCGGCTTAACCAATGCTCCAGCTACCTTCTCTCGCCTGATGAACTATATATTCATGGATTACCTCGACAAGTTCGTCGTGGTTTACCTGGATGATATCCTGATATTCTCCAAGAATGAAGAAGAACATGCTGAACATCTTCGTCTTGTGCTGGAAAAGCTACGAGAGCATCAACTCTATGCCAAGTTCTCCAAATGTGAATTCTGGCTTCCCGAAGTAACCTACCTCGGGCATGTCATCTCTAAGGATGGTATTGCCGCCAACCCCGAAAGAGTTCAGGCTATTCTCGATTGACTCCTCCAAGAATGTTAAGCAAGTCGGTTTTCTCGGTCTCGCCACTATTGCCGCCGATTCGCCGAGAACTTCTCCAAGATTGCCGTGCCTCGACTAACCTGCTGTATAAGGGCGCCAAATTCCAATGGATGATAAATGTCGTGAAAGTTTCCGTGCACTCAAGGACAAGTTGACTTCTGCCCCAAAGCTAGCTCCTCCCGATACTAAGAAGGACTTCACATTTATCGCGACGCTTCTCGCCAAGGTTTAGGCGGTGTCCTAATGCAAGAGCGCAAAGTGGTTGCTTATGCCTCTCGACAGCTTGCCCTCACGAAGAGAACTATCCAGTTCACGACCTTGAACTTGTTGCTGTCATCCATGCACTAAAGCAAAGGCGACATTACCTTCTCGGTAATCGCTATAGATCTTCACCGACCACCAAAGTCTGAAGTATCTGCTTACTCAGCCAGACCTGAACCTCCGCAGCAGAGATGGATGGAGACTGCTACACTTTGATTTGGGTATTTCCTATACGCCGAGCAAGGCTAATGTAATGGCTGATGCCTTGAGCCGCAAGTCTTCATGCAACCACCTTCAGTTCACCAAGTTCAGCCCCACTTGTTGAAGAATTCAGAAAGCTGAACCTCCATATTGTTCCTCCGGGTGCACTTCGCTCCCTCCTCCGGAGTTCCGCAAGATGAATCTCCGTGTTGTTCCCTGTGGTTCCTCTATACCTCGGGCTGTTGAACCCGATCTCGTGGCACCATAAAGACAATGCAGGATTTGACTCAGGTCTACAAGATTAAACAAGACATCAAAAAGGAAACCTCGTCCTTCACTATTGCCGATGATGGCGCCTTTGTACTTCAAAGGCCGCCTAGTGGTGCCGTAAGAAGGAAAACCTGAATATGACTCGTAAGGTTATGAAAGAAGCTCATGATACGCCTCTATGTATCCATCCCGGCAGTACAAAGATGTATCAAGACATTCGCCGAGATTCCGTGGTCTAATATGAAGCAAGACATTGCTCGCTATGTTGCCGAGTGTGACGCTTGCCGTCAGATCAAAGCAGAACATCAAAGGCCTGCTGAACTCGCAGCCTATCTCTATTCCCGAATGGAAATGGGACCATGTTGAAATGGACTTCGCCACCGGATTTCCCAAATCGCAGAAAGGTAATGATGCTATTCTTGTCGCCATTGACCGCTTTCTAAAGTTGCTCATTTTCGGCGGTCAAAGAAATGATCACGCTAGTCAGCTTGCAACGCCTATATGTCCGAATTGTTTCACTTCACGGTATTCCACTGGTTATCGCTTTGGACCGTGGCAGCTTATTCACTTCAAGATTCGCAAGTTTTCAAGAAGCTATGGGAACTCATTTATCTTTCAAGATCGCTTTCATCCGCAGCCTCAAGGGCAAGTTGAACGTGTCAACCAAATTCTCAAGACATGCTTCGAGCTTGTGTCGCTTCCTTCGCAAGAAATGGAGGAATCTCTCCCGTATGCTGAGTTCTCTTATAATAATAGCTATCAAGCTAGTCCAAGATGGCCCCTTCAAGTGTTATATGGACGAAAGTGCCAACCCTCTCGAACTGGTCGAAATCGGGAACATCCACTCTTCGTCCGGATATTATCCAACATGCGAAGAACAAGTCCGCATTATTCGCGAGAATCTCAAGACTGCTCACGCGCTAAAAGAGTAATTATGACCGCTATCACAAAGACATGGTCTATCAACTCCGGCGAAAAGGCCTATCTTCGCTACACCAATGAAGGGTGCTCACCGCCGGATCAAGGGCGTTAGCTCCTCGCTATATTGGCCCATTCACTATTCGAAAGGCGTGGAAAAGTGGCTTATCAACTGAGCTTCCGTCGAACCTTTCTCGTGTTCACGATGTGTTCCACGTGTCACAACTCCGACGCTGCTTCAAGGACCCAATCCGAGCAAAGGACCATGAAGTGCTCGAATTGCAACAGACCTCTCCTATAAAGAGCATCCGTCCGCATTCTCGACTGCTGAACGCCGCACACGCCGGAAGGCGATCAAGTTCTCAAAGTCCAATGGTCGAATCACTCAAGACGGCCACCGGGAACGCGAGGATCGTCTTCGAGATGAATACCCCGCACTCTTTCCTTCTACCTCCTAAACCTCGGGACGAGATTTCTTGTAGTGGAGGAGATTTGTAACACCCGGATGATTAAGCAACAGTGATCACCTCGGTTACTGTGTCTAAACTCACGTGGATTCGAACCCGGTCTAAAACAAATTCAAAACAAAAGCAAACGATACAAAGTTTCAAAAACTAAAACTAAAATGTTCGGGGGTTGTCTAAAATAACAAACCTAATTATGGTGGGGTGCACAAAATTTTGTAAAGTGTTTTGGCATTTTAAATAAACTAAAATAGAAAGTAAGAAAAAGGAAAAGATAAAAAAAAGAAAAGAGAAGTGGGAAGGAATCCCCATCGGCCCAATTGGGCCAGCCCTCCCCACCCGCCCCCTCACACCTGGCCCAGCCCCCTCCCCTGGCCCGGCCCAGCCGGCCGGCCACTTATCCCCCCTCCCCCGGATCGGCTAACCCTAGCCGACCCCCGCCTCACTCTCCCCCCACCCCGATCCCTTCTCCTTCCCCGCCTGATCTGGATCGGGCCGTCCCCCTCGTCCTCCCTCATCGCGGCGGCCCCCCGCCTAACCATGGTGCCCCTGCCCCTGCGCCCCTCACCGCCGTCCGGACCCCCCCTCCACACCGTCGCCCCACGCAGGGGCACCCGCCGCTGGGTCGCCCCCGAGTCGCCCCCGCCTCACGGACCTTCCTCCGACGCGGGTCGGCCGCCACCCCGACTCCCTCCGCCGGACGCCATCAAGCTCCACCGCCCGCCTCCTAGACCCCACGGCCCCCTCAGTGAGCTTCTCCCCTCGGCCCTCGCCCCCTCTCTCCTCCCGAGCGCCACTGTTGCCCGAGCCCCCAAGGCCAACTCCGGTGCCCCCACAGACCACGGCGGCCGCCGACCGCCCTCACCCCAGCCTCTGCTCCCCCGCTCTGATCGTCGCCGAGGCCGGCCCCACTGGGCGGCCACGCCCACTACCCGAACCCCCCCTGCCGGGCCATGGCCTCCTCCTTGGCCTCACCCCTCTCTCTCCCCGACGGCGTCCTCTCCGCCTGTAAACCCCTGCCCTTCCCGACAGCCCCTGCTGACACTGGCTGATGCCGACGCCATGGCCGTGTCCGCACCTCCGCTTACTCTCCGCCGCCCCCATGACACGGACACCGCCAAAGCCCCACTGGGACCGCCCACGCCGCCTCGTCGGCCCCCCTCCACCACGCCGGGCTGAATCGGGCGGGCGCCACGCCAGATCCCCGGTTTGGCGCCTCGAACGGGTCATGCCCGCAAGCTCAAGACGCTGCTTGGCCCCCTAGGGTTTATGACATGGGGCCCCACCCCCACAGAATGGTTTTAATAATAAACAGAAAAATGAAATTAAATAAAACTAATTAATTAATTAATTAATTAATTAAGTAATTAGTTAATCTAATTAATCCGGATTAATTAAACCTAATAACTAATTAACTTAATTAACTACTGTTAATTAAATTTGATTAGGTTAATTAGATAACAGGTATGACTAACGGACCCACTGTCAGGTTGACTCGACCAACCTCATTAATCGCTGACGCCAAGATGACATCATGCTGACGTCATAAATACATTTTCGAATTAATTAAATAATTAATTAAATTCCAGAAATTATTAAAATCTTTTAAAAATCCTATCTTTTAATCCGTAACTCGGATTAAAATATTTTCAACATGAAAGTTGCTCGTAACGGTGATTAATCCGGATACGCAGCTCGCTCGTCCGCCACACACCCCTAACCTATCGAACCTGCAACTTTTCCTCCGCCCTCAAATTAAAACCCAAAACACCGGATTACTTCCCTGATGTTTCCCCTAACCAAGACTTCTCATACCACGTTAGGGCACGCCTAGCATCGCTTCTTGACATGCCATGCATCGATATGCATCTGCTTACTTTGTATTCATTGTTTCTTCCTCTTCTCTCCGTAGACTACGAGACCGACGCCGCACTGGCCACCGACCACGGTGTTGACGACCCTCTCTCTTGCCGTAGCAACCAGCAAGCCCCCTTGATCACCAGATATCGCCTACTCTTATCTACACCGCTTGCATTAGAGTAGTATAGCATGTTACTGTTTTTCGATATTCCTATACCGCTGCATAGCCCGTCCTTGTAACTTCATTGTTACCTTTACGCAATCCTATATGCTTAGTATAGGATGCTAGTACTTTCATCTCGTGGCCCTACTTTCTTGTCCGCTCGCTGCGCTATATTATCGGGCCGTGATCACTCGGGAGTTGATCACGGTATATACTATATACTTATACATGATACATGTGAGACTAAAGTCGGTCGGCCGATGGAGCACCCGCGAGTGGATCTTTGAGGCGAGCGATAGGGCAGGTTGAGACCGCTTAGGAGAGAGGTGGGCCTGGCTCTGCTCGGCGCTCATGTTACTTAACACGCTTAACGAGGTCTTGGTATTTGATCTGAGTTGGCTACGAGCTTATACGCACTAACCATCTACGCTGGAGTAGTTATGGGTATCCCGCGCGTGGTATCACCGGCACTTCAGACGTCGTGACGAGCGGCGCTACCGGATTGGACCGAACGCCATGGGCTGGGTCTGCTTCCGTCACAGACAAGAACGCGTGCGTGTGTGCTCGTCAGGCGATGGGCCCGCACTTCTGCGCTTAGGTTTAAACCGCGTGTTGGCCTCTCTCACAGTTTAGGTGGGGCTGCGACGTGTTGATCTTCCGCGCCGGGCATGACCCAGAAAGTGTGTTCGCCAAATGGGATCAAGCGGCTGGGTAAGATGGTGCACCCTGCAGGGAAGTTAATCTATTCGATAGCCGTGATCTTCGATAATGGACGACTTGGAGTTGTACCTTGAGCTTATGACAACTAGAACCGGATACTTGATAAAACACACCTTCCAAGTGCCAACACAACCGTGGTCGCCTCGCCGGTATATGAGCAGGGATCGCCGGGTAGGATTATTGCTATGTGATGTTACTTGAGGAGTTCAGATCGTCCCTCTTCTACTGTTGCAAGACAGTGTCCGTGCGTAGTCTTCGTTAAGACTAGCTATCCCCTCTTATTCTCGCATTCTGCAGCTCAGTCCACTCGATATGGCCCTTTACACATATATCCATGCATATGTAGTGTAGCTCCTTGCTTATAGTACTTTGGATGAGTACTCACGGTTGCCTTGTTCCCCTTTTCCCTACCTCTACTCGATTGTCAGAACTGCACTATGGAGCCCAGGAGCCGACGCCACCGCCTATGATGACTACTACTCGGGAGGTGCCTACTACTATGTGCAGCCCTCCGACGACGACTGAGTAGACTAGGAGGATCCTGAGCAGGAGGCCTGCCTCTCTTCGATCCAGATCCCGCTTTGTGCTAGCCTTCTTAAGGCAAACTTGTTTAACTTATGTCTCAGACTCAGATATTGTTGCTTCCACGACTGCCTATGATCGAGCACTTGTATTCGAGCCCTCGAGGCCCTTGGCTTGTATTATGATGCTTGTATGACTTATTTTATTTGTAGAGTTGTGTTGTGATATCTTCCGTGAGTCCCTGATCTTGATCGTACACATTTGCGTGCATGATTAGTGTATGATTGAATCGGGGGCGTCATAGATGTGGTTCATGTCAACAGCAAATATGCACAACTTGATTCGTGCTGATTTCTAGACTGAGCCATGTATTCTGCTGTTGTAGCACAACCCTCTTTTGTTGGATATTATGTACTGTTATTAGTTTGAAGCACTCCTCTGGTTTGAAGGATAGATTTAGATACCTTCCTCGATCAAGTGCATCCTAACTCACCAAGAGGATGTACCGATAATGATGATGGAGATGCTTTGCGTAAGCCATATATATATATATATATATATATATATATATATATATATATATATATATATATATCGCTTAGGCTTCAAGTACGCATTTGTTAGTTAAACCTATGTATAAATTGTGACACTAAATACGACTAGTAAGTAGTACAAGAGCAGTATTAGTATACGCCGGTCAAATTATTCATCATGTCCACACATTGAATTGATGTGACAACATGCTACGCGTGAGGTGACACAAGAATCCCGGCGGCGTGTTCGGTATTCGGACTTCAGATTTGGAGTACCACTTATCTGTCAAATCTTTCATCATTCACTTAAAACAATCGATTGATCATACATTGAGTACCATATAACTAGAATTACCGATGCAAGTCGAAGAAGGATTGGCTGGTGCTGCCGGGTCAAGGCCAAGTTTGATCCCACGGATAAGGAGCTGATCGAGCACCTTGAGGCCAAAGTGAGTGCCGATAAGGCGAGATTTCATTCTCTCATCGATTTGTTCATACCAACCATCGACAATGAAAGCACATCATATGCTACACCCAACCCGAGAAACTTCCGTAAGACACCGATCGGCCGCCTACTTGCACAAACATATTCCTTTGTTTATATCTCTATTTTTCTTTTAGACGCAGACCTGGTGAAGCAATTACAATTTGACAGTTAATAAAAGTGATACAAGTGATCGCAACATGCCAAAGATGTTATGAAAATGCCAACTATGTACACTAAAACCTGTATTCCACAATATAGCAGGTATCACACCGAGTGGCCTAAGGAAGCAATTTTTCCAAATAAGCAATTCCAGTATGCTCAAAAGGCACGGACGCCGCGCAAGATACAATGGAGTGCGGCATGCACGCGATGTGGCATAAGACCGCAATACCTTGCCGGTGATGGTCAACGGCCGCAGACGGGTAGCAAAGGTTCTCGTGCTGCACACCAACAAGAACTTCAACCAGCAGAGGACCAATCGGGTGATGCACCAGCACCACCCTCGGGACCTGGAGCAAGAGAAGGAGCGGAACTGGTCCTCTCGCAAGATTTTCTACCGCATTAACACTAGGGCCAGGAGTAAAAAGATTATAAGTTAGTTAGGTATTGGTAGTTGTACTACCTTGTCGTCCGCAAGTTGGTATTGTTGTTAACGATCTTTTGGTATGAACTTGCATTTGCTTCCAACCATCATGCCGAGGGTCGGCGTGGATATAAAGCTGAATCATTTGTTTCAAACGAATTTTCGTGCACCTGATTTTTATTTGATGGGTAGCATAAGCACCCGCCATTTGAATTCAGCTTCTCCAATTTTTTCAAACAAGTGCATGCACTTATTATCACGATAAAAAACAATATCCATGCTGCATCCCGCTTATCATGCAGATTTCTTGCAGAATTCTCTCGCTTATTCAAAGACGATATTGTTTTTTCAGGTCGAGAAAGTTTCAACTGGCTGCGATCGCCCAGGTTGGTTTTGTTTTTAACAGCCCAGCCCATGACGCATAACGGGCACAAAGATCCAGCAGGTATCTATCGGCCTCTAGCCCGCCAAATAAGTAGTTATATTTTTGTCTTACAACATCCGCAGCAGTTTTTTTACTGAATCAAACACACAGCCCAGTTCTATTTTCCTCTTGAAACGTATGTCCTACATCCGCTTTCTAATCTCTACCTATAGTTTTAATAGTTCATATACACATATCATTATATTGAAAACACATGAAATTCCTTTTCATATTTACATCCTTATTTTTGTTGTTTTTTCCCACCCAACTATTGATTTTTTACCACTGGTTTTCCTTAAACCAACTCAATTGTCCCACGCCTTATTTGCTCACAAAACAAAACGATTTTTTGGCAAATCAATAAGTTCTTAAAAATGTTTATCATTTCGATTACAACAGTTCGGACTCCACCGAAATATGCAAAATAAGGTTGAACTTTACCGTGGTCCTGGGCAGAAAATGGGCTGTAATAAATTACTTAAGAATTAGCAAATGGGCTGCAAATTATAAAAGATAGCAAATGGGCTTTATGTTGTCCGCCACAGATTTGGAGGCTGACTTGTGGGCCTACCAAGTTCATGCGCATACAAGGTTTCGCAAAAGAAACTTATTCAACAATCGACTCTACTAGCGTAATCGTTAGATGTCAATCTAACGGCAATCGTGCTTCTTCACCTCGATCTTCCTGCCCCAAACCACCCAAACCAGCACCTTGCCGGAACCGCTTCGCCCCGCCTCCCCGTGGTCGGGCAGTTCACGGGCAGGCCTCACGGCCCCATCATACTCGCATCCCCGGCCCGCCTATCCTCTACTCACCCACACCTCCTGTTATTTTCCGCGATGGCAGCCGAACCAGTCAACCTCAGATTTCCATCACAGGCAGCCACCGCCGTGTCTTCCCTGCCCGTCGCGCCTTTTGTAGGCCTCGCCGCCGCCCACCTCCCCGGTGCTCTCGGCGCAAGTGGTCAACGATGTCCATCCAACGGTCAGAGTGCTTCTTCAACCTTGGTCTTCGCCCCAGCCGCCCAAAGCAGCGCCTGGCCGTGTCAAGATGCTCCTGCCTCCCGTGGCCGGGCCAGTGCCGCAGAGGCCTCACCGTCCCCATACTACTCCCACCGCTGGCCGACATCCTCTACTCACCCACTCCCCTATTATTCTGCGGCGACGGCAGCCTCACACCGCAGCCGAACCGGTGAACCTCATGCTCCTCTCCTCGTGGCATCCACTGCCGCTGTTTTCCCCGGCTCCGTCATCCCTTCCTAGGCTCGCTGGCCCACCGCCGTGGTGCTCTCGGCGCGGCGTGGTCAATGTGGTCAACGACCGACTTCCATCGGAAGAGTACTATACGTGGAGAGGCTGACAACTGGGTCCAAGGCCACTGCCCAGTTTTTTTGTGATTTGCCAAGTAAGTCGCATTGTCAAGCCTGTTGGGCTGCAAATCTTTCAAGACGAGGAGAGCTTCATTCGGCTGGCCGAGAAAATGGCCTATCAGTAATGAGAAATGGGCTGTACATTTTTAAAACACATCAAACCGGCAATTAGTTTCAAATATCTTTTTTTCATTTTGAGATTTTAAATTACATTAATTTTATGCGGAGAATTTGTTGGATTTTATATTGATATACATTTATTTTAAAATCAGTTTGAATGTGAGTCGAAATTTCGGATTAATAACAGTTCAGATCAAGACCAAATATGCAAAATTTCAGATAAATTTTTACCTCGCCACAATATGGGCTGTAATGCTAACAAAAAGAATATGGGCTCCAAAAAACCTTAAGAATTAGAAATGGGCTGTAAATTATTAGAAATAATGGCATATTGGCTGTATGTGTTTTCACAGATTTGAGGCTTAACTAAAAAAAGGTTGACGCACAAGCAAGGACTGCTGATGTCCATCGAACGGCCATCGTGCTTCTTCAATCTCTGCTCTTCCTCGCTCCAAACATTAAACAAGCGCCAAGGGACTGCTCGCTTCCTCCTCCCCTCAAGGCCGGGCTATGCTGCCGCCACAGGCCTCACCGCCCCATCTGCATTCCCATCGCTGGCCTAGCCATCCTCTATTCACCCACACCGCTGTTATTCTCCGCGACGACAAACGAACCAAGAAACCTCGCATAGCTTGTACTCCTCCGCGGGAAACAAGTACCGAGTCTTACCGCCTCCGCCTGTCGCTCCTTCCTAGGCCTCACCATCGCCCACCGCCTCGGTGCTTCTCGGCGCTCCTGGTCAACGTGGGCTAATGACCGACATGCATCCGGCGGATCAGACGTGGAGAGGCCGATAACCGGTCCACGGCCGCACGCAAGGAAACGCCTTATTACGCCGCAAAATAATGATTCTCCACCGACATCGTGGACCCACCGAACGGCCTCAGATTTCACTTAAAAACGCTATCACTACCGACAGCTCGACCCACCAGCCTATACCTTCGCACGCAAGGAAGCAAAAAATGAATACTCCCCGTTAGCTGGGACCCAGCAGTGGCAGGCTGACTTAGGGCCTACTAAGTTGACGGGACGGAGGGCTTTGTCAACTTAGTCAATATGAACGACTCTAGTCTGGCGACCGTACGATGTCCATCCAACGGCCGAAGTGCTTCTTCAACCTCTCGTCTTCGTGCTCCACCGCCAAAGCAGCGCCGGCCGTGCTGCGGTCCCCGCCTCCCGTGGTCGGGTTATGATGTCGCTGGAGGCCTCACCGCCTTACTACTCCCACCGCTGGCCAGGCCATCCTCTACTCACCCACACCCCCGTTATTCTGCGCGACGGCAGCCTCACCTCGCATTCTCTTCGCAGGCATCCACCGCCATGCCTTCCCCGCCCGCCGTCCCCTTTCTAGGCTCGCCGTCCACCGCCGCGGTGCTCTCGGCCGGGCGTGGTCAATGTGGTCAACGAATCGACTTCCATCGGAAGAGTATCTGGCGTGGAGAGGTCGATAGCTGGGTCCACGGCGTCGCAAGGAAGTGCCTCCTTATTACGCCGCAAAATAATTATTCCTCCACCGACAAATAGGGACCCACCGGACGGGCCACCAGTATTTCGTGAAAAATGTTTCCTCGATCGCCGGACCCACTAGTTACATCTTCGCACGCAAGGAAGTGCGTCCCGCAAAAACCAAAACGATTCGCCTCTCGATCGCTGGGACCCACCAGCTACATCTTCGCAGTAAGGAAGTGCCCGCAATGGATCCACCGGTCGAAGCGCACGAGCGCTGTCATTCTGGTCGCGAAAGTGTACGCATATACCGGTCGATGTAGAGGCACGCACGTCGTAGTAGAGGCGCCGCACGTGTCGATGTAGAGGCGCCAAGACGTAGCATGCACACGCACGCATAGCCGACGAGGGTGCAAGAAAGAAAATACAGCCACGCACGAGCATATAGCAGTGGTCTCAACGCCTACTCGCCAAGACACGCACATGGCTAGGTCGAACGGAGAAACAACGTTGTCGCCGTGTTCATGGGGAGCCAACCGCTGGGTCGGAACGGAATGCGGGTCGTGTTCATCGGGAGGGCTTGGACGGAACAGGATGGAACGAGGCTCCCGCGCATCGCAGAACGGAGGAAACAGACTTCCTACATTTGGAACGGGTCTTGTTGATCGGGAGGTGTGGCGCATCAGAATGGAGGAAACGGACCTCCTACGGTCAAACGGGGTCCTTTTGATCGGGAGCGTGTGGCGCATCGCATAATGGAGGAAACGGACCTCCTACGGCCGTAAACGGGGTCCCGCTGATCGGGAGGGTGTGGCGCATCACAAACGGAAGGAAACGGACCTCCCACGGTCAAACGGGGTCCCGTTGATCGGGAGGGTGTGGCGCATCGCAAAACAGATGAAACGAACTTGTGTTGGAGCGCTACGGTCGAAACGGGGGTCCTGTTCATCGGGAGGGGTGTGGCGTACCGCAAAACGGGACTTCACGGGATAGTGTTCATCTCCACCGTCGAACTCCTCCAACCTCCACGGGCTACCGTCGACTTCCTCCAGCCTCCACGGCTCCCTGCTCATCCAGCCTCCACCACACGCCACTCCACCGCTACTATTCAACCACCCTCCACCGCTTCACTGCTCATCCAGCCCTCCACACCACGGGTCCTGCTCAACCACCCTCCACGGCCACCCTCCACCGCTTCACTCTTCATCCAGCCTCCACACCACGGGTCCTGTTCATCTAGAGGCAACGCCACCGCCATCGCTCATCCAACCCCCGCAACACTCACTGCTCATCCAATAGATCGGCTTCAGCTAGCGCAGAGTGAAGGAATCACCCATCGGGTTCGCCAACAGCCATCGATCGATCGCTTCGGGTTCAAGAACGCGAGCCTGCAGGCAATCGCCGGGTTCGCTTAGAGCCCAATGCCTTGCTCGGTTCAGCTTAGAGCCGACGCCACACACACGCCAGACGCACGAGAGAACGCGATCGCCGCCCCCGACCTCCCACCGAACCGCAACTCCCTGAAATTTTCCCCTCGCTTCTACCATGGGTTTTTCCGCCATGGACGGCCCAAAGAATGTCATGCAGCGCGCCTCCGCCCGC
This sequence comes from Aegilops longissima, assembly GCA_021605205.1. Taxonomy (NCBI): domain Eukaryota; kingdom Viridiplantae; phylum Streptophyta; class Magnoliopsida; order Poales; family Poaceae; genus Aegilops; species Aegilops longissima. The sequence goes on from CM038681.1 coordinate 142,338,127, forward strand.
CCAAGATGAAAATCCCATTTTCTGTCATGATTTTTTGTCATAGAAGTAGGAGCCCACCACATCTATGATGATACCGGGTTTTGTCACAATTATCGTCATAGAAGTGTCATATGTATGACAGAATTTTTTTTCGTTCGGCCCAAAATGTCACGGATGTGTCTTTTTTTTGTAGTGATTCACTTTAAATAGGGCACCTGTCACATCCTAGCTAGTCCATGCATTAGAGTGTTGCATCATGTCTACCTTTCATCAGAAACTTGAATTGGGGAAAATAGACAGAAACCCTCTGAATTCAACTAGTGCTTACTAAAAATATTTTCAATGAACCTGAAATGCCCTTCTAAAAAGTTCACCCTCTTTGTCTTGGGTTAGAACCTCTGGCAAAATTGGTGCACATTTTTCTAGGTCAATGTATGTCACCAACTAAATCATATGTAATTTGCATTTGGGCATTTAAATGCTAGTAATTATTTTGAATGCTCAAATAATTCTGAAAATAAGTGTGGGTTGTTGGAGATATTCTAAACAGAGCCCCTGATTATTTCCAGGATTTTTAGAAGTGCCTAGCTATTTTTAATAAGTCCACAAACTTACAGAAAAATAGAAAACAGAATATAAAGGAGAGGGAGAGAACTTACCTGGCCGCAGACCATCACTGCCCAAGATCAGGTTGGCCCATGCCAGCCACCGCTTGCTTCGCCACGACGCGACAGAGTCGACGCCGGCGAAGCGCGAAGCCCACGGCGCCAAAGAGTTTGCCACTTCGCTACGACGCTGGTCAGCCTCTACGTCGCCACTTCGACCCCATGGACACCTCACTCGCCTCTCCTCCTCTCCCGCACTATGGCCGACGCGACCGCCGCCGCACCACCGACGAAGTCGCGCCCTCCGCCGCTCGCATGCTGCGCCACTGTCCTTTCGCTTCCGCCATCGCCGACTACATCAGCAAGCCGAGCCTCGAGCGCCAGACGCTCGCAACACCTCCGCTAACCCCGCCTTTCGCCGACCACCGCCGAGATCCCTTCGACGCCGCCATCAGATCAGCTCGCTCTCCGATCAAGGCCATTCTGCTTTTCGTGGACCGCCAGGAGCTCAGCTACCTCCCCATCCTCTCCGCTTGCCTTCGCACCGTAGCAACCGCACGGCATCACCGCAGACGCGCCACCGCCGAAGCTCGCCACCGACGTGTCTCCGCCACCCACCGCCACGCCACCTTGTCCACTAACTTCACCATATCCCCAGAACCCGTAGCATCACTCCACGCACTCGCCGGTCCCAAGCCTCGGGTTCACTTTCACCCGACCCGGCGATCGCTTAGCTCGTCAGCCGCGACATTTCCGCCACCGCGAGCTCGACCACCACCACCAAACGCCGCTGCATGCTCCCAGCCACCAGATGGTCTCCGCCATCCATTTGGTCGGAATGCACTAACCCACTCTCTCTCGCCATGTTCGCCTTTTGCTAAGTGCTAAACGCCTGCGGTTTGACTGCTGACTTGACTGGTGGGCCCAAGTTGACTTCCCGAGTCTATGACAAGTGGGCCCCTCTCGCTAATTAACTTAGTTTAGTTTTAACTAATTTTAGTTAGTTTAATTAATTGTTGACACGCTGGGACCCACTGGTCAGGTTGACTCGACGACCCTTTGACCAATCGACGCTACCTCGACGATCACGACGAATAACTAATTTCTCGACTTATTTATATACAGGAAATTCCAGAAATTGTTGCAAACTTCAAAAATTCATAGAAATTAATCAGAATCCAAATGCAAAGATTTATATATGAATTTTGATCAAAAAAATTCAATCTATCCATTGGTAATGGTTTCATGCATGACAAAACAAGTTAACCTTGCTGTTTAAGCAAAATAAGATAATGCACTAATATGGCTATGTTAAATGAACTAACATTTGAATCTTTGATTCAAATGAGTTCATCCCTTTCTGTTCTAGCTTGCATTAGGCTAAGACACATTCATGTTGCCATGTCATAACATGCATCATATTGTTGCATATCGTCATGTGTTGATTATGTTCGGTGTGCCTTTCATGATAGGTTCTGCCTCCGAGGATAACCCCAATATCCGCCTCAAGGGCAAGATCCTACTACCACTACATCAGCAAGCAACCCATTGATCATTCCGATACAAACCCATGTTCTTGCTTCGCTTCTTGTTTATCTGATTAAGACAACGCGCTTCAAACTGCTGTGTGTTGCGGTAGTTGAACCCACTTCCTTTGCATGACCTGTCATTGCCACAGTAACTAGATGAAACCCACTAGCATGTGTAGGAGTTGATTGAGCCATATCTATGTTACCTACCATGCTATGCTTGCTATGCTTAGAGTTGTGTCAGGTCTGGCTCATCGGGATGATGAACTAGAGTGAAAGGTTGTGTCGGTAACGAGGATGAAGTGTTGAACACGATTTGGTAAAGGTATCGATGAGAGGCCATGTAGGAGTACATGGTGGGTTGTTTCATTGAGGCCGCCCTGCTAATCGAGATCTGTGTGTGTGATTTAAGATTCAGCTACTACCACGCATTGGGCCCGAAACAATGGACCCTCTCGACTTATTAACCACTCTTGTCCTCTCGTCCGGAGTTGCAAGTAGTTTCTCGTGTTTGTAGTATGTCAGGGCCGCATACGCCACGACCTTTTGGGGTGGGTTGTGTTATGTAGGCACGTGGCACAAAGGTACCGATTCGCCTGCTTGGTGTCTTGGGAACCCTGCTCACATCGCTCGGGCCGTTAGTGGAAACTCTCGGCCGACTCCCTACGGATGGAACCCGAATAGGCGATAAACCCGACTAGGGACTCGTGTTTAGTCAAAGCCGTGGCCGACACCTCGCTGGGCTTCCGCTGAAGGTTGCCGAGTACACGCTGTAGCGCCATAAGTGGTGAGAGCGCAGGTGAAGTACACCCCGCAGGGTATAAAACTATTCAATAGCCGCCCATGGTAAAGGACTACTTGGTCACCTATACGGTTCATAGACAAGTAAATGGATACTACTAAAAGCCTCAAGATAAGAGTGAGTACCGCAGATGGCCCTCTCATAGGTTGACGAGAGAGGATCCACGTGGAGTATTGTGTTGGTGAATAGTGGACTGCAAAGCATAAATGTTTTACAAGTTGTGTCTATCGTAGGATAGCTTAGCCAAGAGTCAAAGCTGGCTTGCTGCAATAACTCCACTACCTTCTTGAGAATGTGCATGTAAGATAGGATTCTGTTGTAAGAGTTGTTGAGTACCTCCGTACTCATGTTTGCTTTAATTAATGTTTTCAGACGACAACACCAACCCCTCCGATGGGTTCTACGTAGACCTTGACGTCGACGAGTGACTAGCCACCCAGGTGGTGATCCAAGACTTGTGAAGGGCCAATGTAGATAGAAAGGTCTGGCCAAGCCCTCTTTCTTTTTAGTGTCTCAGACTCAGACTAGTTTGCTTCGCATGTGCTTGTATGCTTGTATGACTTGAGTGTCGGGTCATGTGACCCCTACCTGTATGAACATGTTATGTATGGCTCCTCGTAGCCTTTAAATAAAGTACTTGAGTTGTAGAGTTTTGTTGTGATGCCTTGTTGTATGTACTCATGTCGGGCATATTGTGTGTATGATTGAAATGCTTGGTATGAGGGGATCCGACAATCTAGTTGTTTATCCTTGGCAGCCTCTCATATGGGGAAATGTAGTCTAGTGCTTCCCGAGTGATAGTAGTCCGCTATAGTCTTGTTCACCGAGTCCTCGCTAGCCCAAAGACTACTGCTCGCGACACTTGACCGCCCGCATGTGATTCAATTCGTCTCGTGGTTCTGTCTCTTCGGGAAATGTCACGCGTGACATCCGAGTCCTGCTTAGCCTGCTACAGCCCGGTCATCGGAGTCCTCATAGCCCAAAGCTACAGCCCGGATTCATACGTTGATGACCGATATGCTCGATGTGATTCATGTATGCCTGTCCCCATGGGTTAGTGCCGCTTTGGGTTCACGACTAGCCATGTCGGCCCGAGTTCTTCATCATATGAATGCTAGCGACACTATCATATACGTGAGCCAAAAGGCTTAAACGGTCCCGGCCATGGTAAGGCGACACCCATGGGATTACCGCATGTGAGGCCGCAAAGTGATATGAGGTGTTACCGGCTGGGTCGATGTGACTTGAATCGGGTCCCGACATTGCTGGCATCAGAGCCGACTCCCTGAGGTTCGCTAAGCCAAACTGGTCGATGTCGAGTCTAGAAATGCTTTAGTTATATGTAGGGAATTGATTGTGGAGGAACGAAGGCTCTTTTTACACCTTTACCTTATGCCCTCCGATCCGGTCATCCTCTTCTCATTCTACGTGGGTTAAGGACTAGGCTCTTCTCTCTATCAGTTCATGTGTTACTAATCCGTAGTAACTTATAGGATTGTTGGTTACCAGTCCTCAAAGACAGCTTTCTACTACTTTAGTATGTTATCGCTTGAACCGTAACCTTGATATGATGTTGTTGAGTGGTTTTGCAATCTGCTGCGTAATGTCTCAACTCTATTCCTGAGCATTTACAGCTGTTATGCTGTCCAATTTTCCCTAGGAATTCTAATGTCTTTGCATTGTGGTTGTGCTTTCAGATGGCCACTCGTGCTCAGAACCAAGTGGTTCGCCTGATGCGGTGCCTCAATGTGCCCGGTCATACTGCTATGTTAGTCCGGGTCATGATCGAGACGGGTTACCGTTGGTATCCCGAATACACCGTCAAGAGCAATTCGAGACTTTAATCAAAGCCAATACTTTCAGACCGTCAGATATTTCCTTCATATCCTCGGATCCACCGAGCCCCTTCACTGCTCCTATGGACTCGGGGTTACCATTGAGATGGCTGTGCAGGATGCGGCCTACTCTATGATGACCATCATGCGAGTCAGGACTGGTCTGCTTCGGAACACCGACTTCCATTATATGCCAGCCTCACTTCCGGGGGCGCAAGGGTATCTCCAGGCTATCTATGCTGATTCCACCCATGAGGACTCACTAACTCGTACCACTGCTGAGATGCTCGAGGATAAGGACCGAGAGAATCGGGCCTTGAGGCTGGAGCTCTTCAACACCCGCGCCGATCATTGGGCCACTTTGACTCGGCTTTGCACCGGCCAGGTAAGCTGGATGTATGGATACGATGGATCTCAGATCCCGTGAGATCTGCTCGCCAGACATGGTCGACATGGATGTGGGAGGCATCACCCCACCCCGCGGTCCCCATAGGCCACCGTTTGTTGGTCCAAGACCTCATCCTATCCCCTATGGTCCACAAGCTCCTCAGGACCGTCTGTTTCCGGATGATCACGTTGAGCTTCCAGGCTACGGAGGGGACTTCTACGAGGACTACTACGGAGCTGTCTGAGTTAGTAGTAGTATCACTAGTATTGTAATAGTTGTATTTCCACCGTCCTGCGTGACTTGTGGAATATGACTTAGTGTGTATCAATTCCGGAGGTGTAGAAAAATAATGTATAGGAGCTTGGAATGCCTCCGATGAGATGTAACTTCTTTCACCGTAGTTGTACTATAGCCGGGCTTGTACTAAACTATGAATGGTGTGTATGACCGTTGGTATATATATGGCAGTTTCTATATTACCATGTCATACAGATGAACATCTCTGCATTCCTTGTTATCCATTACATTCTGCACTTCCTTGGCCAGATTTTGCCATCCTTGTCTAAACCGTTGTCTTGTTTTCCTAGGATGGTCAACACCCGCAACAACCCTGCTACTCCGGAGCAGGGTGAAGCCAGTGTAGCTAGGAATGAAAATCTGCCTCAACTGCCTTCTCTGGCCGAAGTTATGCTGGAGGCAGAGCGAAACAAGCGTGAGACCAACCGCTTGCTGGAGCGGATTGAGAAGAATACTGCACGCCAGCCGAGGAATGACCTGGTGTCAATCAATGATTTTGTCAAGTTGTATCCACCAAAGTTTAATCGTTCCGTCGAGCCTCTTTGAAAGTGCGTCATATCGACTAGAGGGGGTGTGAATAGGCGATTTTTATGAATTCTTCACTGAGGAATTTGCCGGTGAGGAAATTCCTTAGCGAAGAACTACTTGCAGCGGAATGAGTACTCAGAAGTAAGCATAAGAGAATGCGGGCATGGTCATCATGATGAAATGAAGACAAACAAAGAGTACGTAAAGCGTAAACACAGGATAGCACAAGATGAAGACAAACAGATCAAGAAATTGAACCGAGGAAATTGAGAAAGTCTTCACCAAAGTCTTCAAACACAGATATGAACAAACACTCAACACAAGAATGAGGAAATGAAAGGGTTGAGGAAATAGAACCAGTTAGGTTGGTGAAGACAATGATTTGTTAGACCAGTTCCAACTGCTGTCTCAGCTTGTACGTCCTGTTGGAGCGGCTGAGTATTTAAACTCGAGGACACACAGCCCCGACACCCAATCGCTGAGCACGCAGCTCAGACACCAAGTCCTCACCAGATTCTCCTTGAACTAAGGTCACGCAGACTCGGCCCAATCACTGTGGTAAGTCTTCAGCGACTTCCAAACCTTCACAGCACTTGGTCACCGGCGATCCACAATTCCTCTTGATGTTTCTAGACCATGACGCCTAACCGTCTGGAAGAAGCACAGTCTTCAAAGGTAATAAGCGCCGGATCCACGAGATCAATCTCTTCAAAGATGCTCAATCACTTTGGGTTTGTAGGGTTTGGTTTTGGGTTTTCCTCACTGATGATTTTCGCCAAAGTCCCTGAGGATGGGTTGCTCTCAAATGACAAGTGTCAAGTTCTTCGAGCAGCCAACCAGCTAGTGGTTGTAGGGGCGGCTATTTATAGCCTAGGGAGCAGCCCGACATGATAAGACATAAATGCCCTTCAATGATATGACCGTTAGGTGGATAAGATATTTTGGGACAGCTAGCGCAAGAACACAAGAACAATGGAAATTTGAATCTCAAATTCTCGTATATCATGTTCTCATCTGTAGGCAATCCAAGACCGGCGAATTCCTAACTCCTCGGCAGAATAAATTCTCAAAGAACTGTAAGAACTTCGCTCTCACATCAAGAAATTGACTGAACTATATGAGATTTCCAAAGGCTTCACTCAAGGGATTGGTAGGTGTAGGATTTTGAGTTGAGCATCACATGGAAATTTTTCCTTAGTATTTCTCGACCCTTTAACAAAGATGGTGTTTCCTATGACTCAAGAAAGAGAAAATGAAACTACGAAAACAAAAGTCTTCACGCTTCATGTTCCTCAAATGAATACCAAGTCTTCAAGGTCACACCAATTTCTTCACTTTCAAAGTCTTCGTAAAGTCTTCAAAATATCAAAGTCTTCAACGAAGAACTTCATTTTTAGGGTCGACTTTCTCTCAGAAATATCAAACTCCTCATAGACTTATAGACCTGTGTACACTCACAAACAAGATAGTTCCTTAACCTATAAGTCTTCAATACACCAAAATCACTAAGGGCACTAGATGCACTTACAATCTCCCTTTTGGTGATTGATGACAATATAGGTTAAGTTTTCAACGGGATAAACATATGAAGTGTAAATACTGATATTGAGGAATTTGATTGCAAGATATAGAAGAACTCCCTCAAGATGTGCATAGTGAGGAATTTGCTTTTGAGGCAATGCACATTTGAAGAGTTGAATCATGGAGATCTCCCCATATCTTGTAATTCATACACGATTTGACATATAATATGAAGAATTTGAAATGCATGATGAAATATGGTGCTTGATGTAATTCAGCATGCGTATGATAACATTAATGAGGAACAAGCATGCAAAATAACGATCAAGAGTATCGAGCTCAAGAAGCTCAAGAGAATCGAGCATAGTGCAAGAGCACAAGGCATCAAAAGTATGAAAGCACCATCGGGTTTAAGATTACAACTCGATCCAATAAAAGTTTCAAGAACGAGAGTTGTAACTTAACAAAAATAAATTGCCCATATAATAGACCCGCTTGAAGACTAACTCAAATTTCTCCCCCTTTGTCATCGAATGACCAAAAGGATCGAAACTGAGGACTAACGCCCCTGAAGAATTTCAAGTTGAGGAAGGAGCGCCAGCATTGTTGGGGTCGGTTGTTGTAGTAGGGCCTGCCGCAGTGTCGCCCAAGTCTTCATTTTCATCATTGTCGCGCGATGAAGAATAGGAGCTGGCCACCAAGGAAGGAACTTTGACCTTCTTGTATTTCTTCGAGGAGGTGCGACTACCAAATTCTTCCTTGAGTCCCATTGCGCCGCTTCTTCCGACCGTAGACATTTGAAAGAACAGCCCAAAAGTGCTTGAAGGTTTCATGGAGGTAGTAGTGGTTTTTCTTCACTGCATTGTGTGTAGAGGTCATGTTGTGAAGAATTGAACCAAACCGACGCTGACCCATTTATGATTGCGATCAACCTTCCGATGAAGACCGAGGAGTAACTCACGATCACCATCACCCCGGTGCGTGAGCTTGAGGACTTTGCTTGACCGAGGTATTTATGCAGAGTCATGTGTGGCAAAGTCATCATTGGTGGAGTAGGATGCAGCTTTGCGAAACTGTCCATCCAATGGACGAATGCCTTCATCGATCACAGCAGTAGCCTTGCCCTTGTCATCAGCTGAGGTAAATGTCTGTTTGAGGACTTCAATCGGGGGCAAGTAGCTGCAGTGGTTTAGTGTATCAGCCTTTGTAATTGAGTGAAGACCTTGTCCCGATGAATCTCATTATCCAAGGCGATAAGGCTTCAGCTCAAATGGTGACATAGCAATGTTTGCCAGAGTCCTCATGAAGAAATCATGGAAGTTGACGGGAACACCATGGATGATATTGAAAAGCATATTCTTCATGATGCCAACGACTTCTTCATCATTCGAGTCGTGGCCTTTGATAGGACTCATTGTCTTCGCTGTAATCCTATAGACAGACGAGGCACATACACAATTCCTTGACGAGGAATTTGGTTCTTGGGGCCTGCCTTGGCTTCAAAGGCTTCATCAAGACTTGCATATAGTGATTTGAAAGTTCGGTTCGTTGTAGATACAACGAGCACCATCAAGTGGAGGATCGAGTGGTAGAGCACGGCAATTCAGTTGTCGGTGCCTTGTAGTGAGTATTTTCGACATCCAGCCTAACACCCATGAGTTCACGCCTTCAAAGATCTCCGTGATGTGCAGCGCTGCATAGAATTGAAGAATGAGTTCTTCATTCCATCCACGATATCAGCAGAAATTCGTAAGTCCTGCGTCGTGAAGAACACCGAGGACCGGCTCAAGCCCGGCAGAGACTCCATGTCCACATGAGGAATATGAGCATGATCAAGACTTTGTCTTTGTTGAAGAGCACCGAGGAATAGAAATTGGCTTGGCTGGCAGTCCGTAAACGCCTCTTCCTTATGCGAGCGTAATCATATGGATTATAATCAAGAAGAATACGTGTCGCCAAGAAATCTTCAGCCTTGAACTTTTGCTTTGTTGAGAAGGGATCCTTGGCTTTGGCAAAGGAGTGTCGTGAGTTGCATCACCACCTCGTGAATCGCAATCTCAGTTCTTCAGCCGAGGAATTTCTTGTTCCTCAATAGGTGCAGTCCGAGGATCAGCAGAAGAGGTTCATCACGCTTAGTGGCTGGAATTTCTTCATGGATGATGAAGTGGGATGAGTTTCTTCAGAGCCCATTTGAACAGTTGGAGCAGGGACCGAGGTATCTGTTGGATTGGGGTGAAGAGTGGAGAATTTGGATGCCGACTTTCCCAAAAGTCATCATTCATCATAGGCTTTGTGCTTCCAATATCCACATCTTCTTCAATTTCTCAACACGGCCTCTTCACCGTGAACCGAGGCATAGGCGAGGAAATGATTGGGGTTGAAGGGATTGCTTCCACTTCAATTTCTTCATCAATCTGCTCGACGAAGCAGCGTAATGATTTTCTTCATCGATCCGCTTGGGATCACATAATCTTCATCAAAAGGAACAAGGTCCTTTGATGGAATTGAGGAAATTGGAACAGCATCAATTGGATTTTCAAAGGAGCTGGTCATTGGCTTCATTTTCTTTGCAGCCAAGAATTTGACGCAGCCGATGCTTTCCGCTTTCTTCACAGCAGCTCGCTCAGCAGCCTTGGTCTTCTTCACATCGAGGCGATGGAAGAATTGGAGTTGGTGTTGGCGCAGGAGGAGCCGAGGAATCTGGTTGATTTTCCTCAGCGCAATCGATGCAGCGTTCTGCCTTGTTCGGGCTTCTTCAGCGCACTACTAGTGGATGCCCGGCAATTTCTTCAACGGCCGGAATGGGATCATCAGCCTCGAACTGCATTTTCTTCAGCAGCTGAACTTCATCACGTGTCTGGCATGTTCTTCACCGGCTGAGCCGAGGCTCCACCGAGGAATTTCATGTTGCGCTAGCAGCAACATTGGTGAACTTCTTCGTCAAAGTTGATTTAATCTGACCTTGGCTCCTTGCCAATCAGCATAATAAGCATCAAGTTTTTGCCGAGGTCTTGAATTTCAGTCTCGACCTTGAGAAGTTCCTCGTGTCATTCTCGACAACGCTTTTCTTCGTGAACTTCTCCTTCTCGTATTGAGCTTTCTTGATCTCTCTGCCTTTTCAAACTTCCATTTCTTCAAAGATGAAATGGGTCAACATATGACTTTGTCCAGGGTCGATGAAAATCAGCATAGGGGTGTTTGGATCCTTGTGCTAGAGATCAATGTAATCGAGGATTTTCCTCGATCCAACAGCAAAGGGCACAGATGTGCCTTTGGCTCTAGCGGCCCTTTCTTGGCGGTCTCGATGATTTCGCAAGTTCATCATCATCAGCCTCATCATCTTCGTGTGGCTCTTGGAAGGCGACTGTTTCTTCTTGGGACTTGGCCGAGGACCTCGCCCACTGTGGGCCTTAGTCTTCAGCAGAGTCGGGCCAGATGAAGACTTTGGTGCAGCCGAGGAACTTGCCGAGACACCAGAGGCAATGGAGAAGCCTGCAGCCCTTTGGCATGTGGCCGATGCACAGTGCCGAGGACTTTGTCGGAACTGCCGAGGACTTGGGAGGAGCTGCGAGGACTTTGAAGGAGCCGAGGATTTTGGAGGAGCAGGGCAGCATGAGGAATTGGCCGTGAGGGCACCGCTGAGGAACTTGGCCGTGAGGGCACTGCTGGTGAAGCACTTGGCTTGTGTGCGGCTTTTTGCCATAGATTTTCTTGGCTTGAAAGAGGCCTCAGGGGCAGCAGCAGAAGAGTAGTCCTCATTGAATTTCCTCACCGCCTCATTGGCTTGTCTTGCCAACTTGGCTTGGCGCTGGCCCATTCTTCAGAAAGTCCTCACCACGCTTGATGCCGGGGGTCAGCTTCTTGACCAGGTGCCAATGGAGCTCTTGGGCATGGAGGATTGAGTGCTAATTTCTTCATGTACTTTGGAGTTACATATCTGTATTCCCTCCATTCCCTGCCCATCTCCGCTCAATCTTTTGATGCGCACCTTGCGCTGATTTTTGTTCTCTTTGCGAACTCGGCTTCATCAGTGTGCAATAATCAGCATATATTTCCTCGTGGATTTCAAACGCGTCATGACCTCAGCCTCTTTCCTCCTTTCTCGTGGCTTCTTTCCTTCGCCATATTCTTCACCGAGGAATTTGAACAAACGAATTCTCTCAAGAAGTATGCAACTTTTCTTCGAGGAACGCTGCAAATGAGTTAAGTTGATGAGAACCTAGTGATTCAGCAAATGACATGAGTACCGTGAACAGAGTATAGTTGCGAGGAATTTGGAGAGGTCATATGCTTCTCGTAAGGTTTTTCAAAAGAACAAGTTTTGAGGATTTTGACCAGATGAGTTTTGAAGAATTTCACTAAGCGCTCTTTGTCTTAGGTTCCAGAGTTGTACAGATCGAGGATCCACACAATTGAGGAATCTTGAAGAAAATGATTGCTTAGAGAAACGAATCAAGAGCATATAACTAGTGAGGTGTTTGTGTGTGAGGATTTGAAGAATAAAACACCTTTGAAGATTTTTAGTGTAAATTTTGGATCAACGAGGTAGTAAAAGTAACTTTTAATTACCCTAAATGAAGAACACGATTTAACTGGGTGTTGTAGATGTGAAGCTCGTTCTGCTCAGATCTTCCACGCCCTAACTTGGCGGAGGAAGACAGCTACGGCGGCGGCGGAGTGAGGATTTCCGCAGTCGGCGCGAGTACGCCGGGCGAAGAGGTCGAGGCAGCGAAGCTCTTCCTCACCGCGATTTATGGAGTAGTGGCGGCGCTTAGGGTTTGAGGAGCTCGAACGGAGAGAGAGGTCGAGCGGAGTAAAAGAAGTGAGGATGGAGAGAGGGTATTTATAGAGGCAAGTGAAAACTGTTCGCTCAAGATTTAGGACTAACGTGCCTCACCATTCTCCTTCTCACGACATGTGTCACCCACGATCGTAGTGGAGATCGTGTACGATCGTGGGTGAGTAAAATAATGCATCGTGGGATGCGGAACGGTTTGAGCGGCAAAACCGAAAGTTTGGATAAGATCAGTTTTAAAGTTTGCTCGCAATTTCTTCACCGACAAGGACACAAAGAAGATTTTGAACGAGTTTCAAATAGAACGCATATGAAGAATTTGTGAATAGATTGGGTTGAGTATAGCATAGAGGGGAAGGGTCCGATCACATTCACTTAGCGTAAAAAGCGACTTGAAGAAATAGCCATAAGTGAATGATGTAGAGGACATAAACCCACATATATATATGTATTGCCAATGAAGAAAAACGACGGAAATAGTGAAGATTTTGCAAAGTTGAAGAATTTGAAAACTGAAGAATTTCAAAACTGAGGAAAACTCAAATTGAAGATTTTCAACTTTGGTGGTGGCGTGTCCCAATCAGATAAGAATGATGATTTCAGACACCGCATACAATTGTCGAGGGTTCGAGAATCAAATTCTTCATTAATTTCTTCACACTTAGAGTGTTATTCTTCATTGATTGAAGAAAACGCTTTCTTCATGTGTTGCACATCTAAGTCATCAATTTTGCATAAGTGTCGGATGTGTGTCCTTTTCAAAGAACATTCAAGATTCTAAGATATTTAGCTCACACCGCAACTTGCTAAATCTCTTCTCATCCAAGGGCTTAGTGAAGATATCGGCTAGCTGTTCTTCGTTTTCACATGCTCGATGGAGATGTCGCCTTCAACACATGATCACGAAGAAAATGATGAAGAATTTGAATGTGCTTTGTCTTCGAGTGTTGAACTGGTTGTGAGCAATCTTGATGGCACTCTCATTGTCACAAGAGAGAGGCACATTCTTCACGTTGATGCCGTAGTCCTTGAGAGTTTGCTTCATCCACAGAATTGAGCACAACACGAGCCAACAGCAATGTATTCAGCTTCCGCAGAGACAAGATACGCAGTTCGCTTTCTTCGAGGACCAATGCACCAAAGATCGTCCGAGGAAATGACAAGTACCAGATGTTGACTTGCGGTCCACACGATCACCAAAGATAGTCGAGTCGAATATCCAATGAGATCAAAAGTAGAGCCCTTGGGGTACCATAATCCTAGTGTTGGTGTGTGAGCTAGATATCAAGAATATGCTTCATAGCCTTATGGTGTGATTCCTTCGTGTAGCTTGAAATCGGGCACACATGCAAACACTAAGCATTATATCCGCCTAGATGCACATAAGTACAATAAAGAACCAATCATGGAGCGGTATACCTTGTGATCAAGTCAATACCATTTTCATCAAGGCATAGATGGCCATTTGTGGGCATAGGAATTTTGACGCCTTTGCAATCTTGCATGCCAATTTCTTCAGACATCTTTGAGGTATTTCTCCGAGATATGAATATGCCATTGTGTTGTTGATTTAATTTGAAGACCTAAGAAGAATTTCAACTCTCCCATCATAGACATTTGATATTCTTCACTCATCATATAGGCAAATTCATCACTATAACGTTGGTCAAGACAGCCAAAGATAATATCATCAACATATATTTGGCACACAAACAGTTCACCATCATATGATTTAGTAAAGAGAGTAGGGTCGAGTGAACTGGTGTGAAGCCATTCTTCACGAAGAATTCCTTCAATGTATCATACCACGCCTGTGGTGCTTGTTTGAGACCATAGAGGGCCTTATTGAGTCTGAAGACTTTGTCGGGATTCTTTGGATCTTCAAAACCTGGGGGTTGAGCAACATATACTTCTTCCTCAAGCTTACCATTGAGGAATGCACTTTTCACATCCATTTGATATAAAGTGATATTGTGATGGTTAGCATAGGCGAGTAATATGCTAATAGACTCAAGTCTAGCAACAGTGCAAAAGTTTCATCGAAATCAATTCCTTCAACCTCGTGTAGCCTTGAGCTACTAGTCGTGGCTTTATTCCTCACCACAAGGCCATTTTCATCTTGCTTGTTGTGGTAGATCCACTTTGTGCCAATGATATTATGTTTGCGAGGATCTGGACGCTTGACCAGTTCCCTGCACATTGTTGAGCTCGAACGATGTAATTCTTCTTGCATGGCCTGAATCCACTCAGCTCCGTAAATGCTTCATCTACCTTAGTGGGCTCTGGATAGAGACAAAAGCATAGTGCCCACAAAAGTTAGATAAATGTGAAGCTTTTGAGCGTGTGAGAGGACCTCCGCGCTCAATGTCATCGATGATCTTGTCAACTTGTACTTCTTTTGCAACGCGAGGATGAGCTGGTTGTCGCCGAGGAATTTGATCATTTTCCTCAAAGACCATTGTCTTCAACATTATCTTCAGTGCATCACCGACGTTCTTCACAGATCGAATGAATTCTTCAGAGATTCTTCAAGAGGAATGACATCCTCGCTGTTTTGAACTTGATAGATTCCTCGTGTGCTGGTTCATCTAACACAGTAGGTAGGTGCTCTTTTGCAGCCATTAGTTTCATCGAACCGACATCTACAAAGGTCAACAATCTTGTGAAGAGTGATGTTGAAGACTCAGAGGTGTGCGAGTCCTTTCCGTAACCAAGCATAAACCTTCATGTGCTTTCGGTGCAAATTTAGAATTGTGATGAGGATCTCTAATCCAGCATTTAGCAATCAAGACTTTGAAATAACTTACATTGGGTTTCTTGTCGCTGAGGAGTTCATAGGCAGTCTTCTTGAAGAATTTGTGAAGATATACTGCTGATGATGTGGCACGAGTATCAATTGCATCAATCCAAAAACGACTAGGCGTTTTGTATTCATCAAGCATAGTGAGAGCCATCTCAACAAGAGTTCTGTTCTTGCGATCCACGACGCCATTCTGCTGAGGAGTATAGGGAGCAGATAACTCATGAGTAATACCAAGTTCATCAAGATAGGCATCAAGACCGGAATTCTTGAACTCAGTTCCATTGTCACTCATGATGTGTCTGATCTTCACACCAAAGTTAGTTGGAGCCCTCGAGGAAAATCGTTTGAAGACTTCATGCACTTGATTTTTGTAAGTAACAATGTGTACCCATGTGTAACGAGAGTAATCATCAACAATAACAAAGCCATATAGAGATCCGTCATTAGTGACAAATGAGTAATGATTAGGACCAAAGAGGTCCATGTGAAGCAATTCAAGGGACGAGTAGTGGTCATGATAGTCTTCACCGGATGCTTGGCCTTGGTCATTTTTCCAGCTTCACAGTTCTCCGCACAAGTGATCCTTGAGGAATTTGACATTCTCAATGCCAATGACATGCTTCTTCTTTGCAAGCGTGTTTAAATTCCTCATGCCTGCATGACCAAGTCACCGATGCCATAGCCAGCCTTCTGAAGCTTTTGCAAGTAGACACACGGCTGGTTGTGGTCCCAGAGAGAATCAACAATATACAAGTCTCCTCTCCTAAAGCCTTCAAGACTTTGGAATTGTCACTTCCATAATCACAACACAACGATATTTGCCAAAGATAACAACCATATCAAGATCACAAAGCATTGAGATCGACATGAGGTTGTATCCTAAGGACTCAACAAGCATGACTTTGTCCATGTGTATGTCCTTCTAGATCGCAACCTTACCAAGACCCAATACCGACTTTTGCCTTTGTCAAGAAAGATGATATGCTTCAGATGAGATGGTGATAAGGAGCATCCATCAATAGATTCTTGTCACCACCATGTGATTTGTACATCCACTATCGAGAACCCACTCGGTGGCTTTTGGGTTGATCATCCTGCAGATGAATTAGTACAACTTACGATCTCATATACTTCATCGGTGAAGAATATGATATCAAGTTCATCGATGAATTTCATCAGCAAGTATAACAGATAAGCAAGATGAGGACGTGTGAAATGAAAGTTCATTTCATCATGATTAGCTGCGGCCCTTTCGCATTTTGTCGTGCCCCAAAGAAATTCTTCAGACATTGAAAACGCGTCGAGACCTGACCCTGCAGAAGAGGTTAGTTCTTTTCTTCACCACCCACATCTCAAGGGGTGGCAAAGAGTTCATCACTCATGAAAGCACCATATGAGAATGGTGGCATAGAGGCCAAACCATTTCGTTTCACATAAGAGGGGTTAGGATAAGCATATGAATAAGCAGAGAAATTCTTCGAGGACTTATGAACATATTGGTTTGAAGAATAATGCACATATTCATAGCCCTTAGCTCTACCCTGCAAAACAGAGTTGTTAGCACGATGATAATCATATGAGGACTTTGATCCACGTGAGGAATTTGGTCCGTATGAGGACTTGGATCCATATGAAGAATTTGGTCCATATGAAGAGTTTGATCTGGAGTTCCTATTCTTCACAGGTGGTGTCATGAGGACATTCACCAAGACTTTCAAGGCACTTCTTGGGAACCCAGATTTTCTTCATAGGGAACCGCTCTGCAGCTTAGTGCCAACATATCTAGCAAATACTTCACCATTCTGATTTTTGAACAGTTTATAGTTGGAGTCAAATGACTCATCAGAAGAATGAGGAGATTTGCATGAAAAGCCAGATAAGTTAGATGGATCAACTGGAGGTCCCTTTGCAGCAACCCATGAGGTTTTGGGATACCGCTCAAAGCTTCCAATATGTTCCATCAGCATTGAGCTTCCTCTCAAAGGCAATACCCTCTTTCCTAGGGTTCCTGTTGAGGATCTGCTTTTTAAGCACATCACAAAGAGTCTGATGCCCTTTGAGGCTTTTGTACATGCCTGTCATGTACAATTCCTTCAGCCCTGCATCGTCAGTGATACTAGCAATGTCCTCAGATGAGGAATTAGTGATAGTAGAGGCAGGTGAAGAATTTGTAACAGCTTGAAGCATTTGAACATTCAGTGAAGAATTAGCAGATTCACGTTCAATGCACTTTAAGCATGGAGGAACAAATTCTTCCTGAGAAGCGCTGATTTGTTGAGCAAGTAATGAATCACGCTCCTTCTGAAGATCTTCATAATTCACTCCTAGCTTCTCAAGATCTTGCTTTCTTTGAAGAAATTCATAAGAAAGTTTCTCATGATCGATAAGAGAGTGTTATGATGACCTTGAAGGCTGTCAAACCTAGATTGAAGTCTCTCAAGATTTTCACCGTGGCTTTAGTGCGATCCATTTCTTCACCTAACATATCATCACTCTTATCTAGCATGTTTTGAACCTTTTCAAAAGCCCTTTGTTGTTTTACAGCAATCTTAGCAAGTTTTGAGTAATCGGGCTTAAGATCTTCATCGATTCATTTTCACTAGATTCGGAGGAGGTATATTTGAGTACCTTGGCACCCTTTGCCATGAAGCAATAGGTGGGGCGTAGTCATCACTATCTTCATCAGCTTTGTTGGTGAGGTCATTTTCTTCAGAGTTGAAGATGGACTTGTCGACGAAAGCAAGAGCGAGAGCTAGACTCGCCACACTGCACTCAGATTCTTCCGATGCCTCCTCTTCCTCATGTTCCTCGATTCAGCTTCAGAGTCCATTTCCTTGCCAATGAATGCCCGATCCTTTTTGGAGCTACTCTTCTTGTGAGAAGAAGGCTTTGAGGATTTTGATGATGAAGATTTTGATGATTTCTTCTTCTTCTTCGCGTCATCAGAACTGTAATCCTTGTGTTTCTTCTTCTTTAATTCCTTTTCCCACCGAGGACAATCTTGGATGTAGTGACCAGGTTTCTTGCATTTGTGACAAAGTCTTCTTATAGTCACCGGATGAGGAATCACTGCTTCTTGAGGATTTTCCAAAGCGACCACGCCTTGAGAACTTCGAATTTCTTCACGAGCAGTGCTAGCTCTGGCCTAATTCTTCAGATCTCCAAGGCTACTACCGAGTCTTCACACTCAGATTTAGACACAGCCTTGGCCTTCGTGGCACGTGTTTTCCATAGCTAGAACCATAGAGATCTCTTTTTTGAGAAGTGGAACTCATGGGTATTTAGCCTCTCGAGGATATCACTGGATCAAGTGACTTGTAGTCAAGACGCTCTTGTATCATCGGTGCAGAGTATCAAATGAGGAATCAAGCGATCTCAACAATTTCTTCACCACCTCATGGTCGGTGATGTCAGTGGCGCCAAGTGCTTGAAGCTCATTTGAGATGTCAGTGAGGCGATCGAAGGGTGAACATTTTCGTTGTCGAGTCTTTTGAAGCGGTTGAAGAGATTCCGAAGAACATCAACTCGGGAGTCACGCTGAGTTGAGACTCCTTCATTTACTTTGGACAGCCTGTCCCAGATGAGCTTGGCAGTTTCCAAAGCACTCACTCTTCCATATTGACCTTTGCTCAGATGGCCACATATGATATTCTTCGATTGAGAATCGAGTTGCTTGAATCTCTTCACATCGGCAGCATTCAGAGAAGGTGTGACTGAGGGAACACCATTTTCCACAACATACCGTAGATCGTTGTCAATTGCCTCAAGATGCATTCGCATCTTGTTCTTCCAAGAGGGGTAGTCCGTCCCATCAAAGGTAGGACACCCTGCTGAGACCTTGATCATACCTGCGGTCCC
Source organism: Aegilops longissima (assembly GCA_021605205.1). NCBI lineage: Eukaryota > Viridiplantae > Streptophyta > Magnoliopsida > Poales > Poaceae > Aegilops > Aegilops longissima. The sequence goes on from CM038681.1 coordinate 142,357,067, forward strand.
ATATAACTAAAACTCCGGTGGTTAAACTAAAATCACACGTAACAAGGGAGTACCTTGCTCGATACCAATTGAAAGTGCGTTATATCGACTAGAGGGGGGTGAATAGGCGATTTTATGAATTCTTCATCGAGGAATTTGCCGTGAGGAAATTCCTTAGCGAAGAACTACTTGCAGCGGAATGAGTACTCGAAGTAAGCATAAGAGAATGCGGGCATGGTCATCATGATGAAATGAAGACAAACAAAGAGTACGTAAAGCGTAAACACAGGATAGCACAAGATGAAGACAAACAAATCAAGAAATTGAACTGAGGAAATTGAGAAAGTCTTCACCAAAGTCTTCAAACACAGATATGAACAAACACTCAACACAAGAATGAGGAAATGAAAGGGTTGAGGAAATAGAACCAGTTAGGTTGGTGAAGACAATGATTTGGTAGACCAGTTCCAACTGCTGTCTCGGCTTGTACGTCTGGTTGGAGCGGCTGAGTATTTAAACTCGAGGACACACAGTCCCGGACACCCAATCCATCGAGCACGCAGCTCAGACACCAAGTCCTCACCAGATTCTCCTTGAACTAAGGTCACAGACTCGCCCAATCACTCATGGTAAGTCTTCAGCGACTTCCAAACCTTCACAGACTTGGTCACTCGGCGATCCACAATTCCTCTTGATGTTTCTAGACCATGACGCCTAACCGTCTGGAAGAAGCACAGTCTTCAAAGGCAACAAGCGCCGGATCCACGCAGGATCAATCTCTTCATGATGCTCAATCACTTTGGGTTTGTAGGGTTTGGTTTTGGGTTTTCCTCACTCGATGATTTTCGCCAAAGTCCTCGGAGGATGGGTTGCTCTTAAATGACAAGTGTCAAGTTCTTCGGAGCAGCCAACCAGCTAGTGGTTGTAAGGGCGGCTATTTATAGCCTAGGAGCAGCCCGACATGATAAGACATAAATGCCCTTCAATGATATGACCGTTAGGTGGATAAGATATTTTGGGACAGTGGCGCGCCATAACAACGGTCGGAAATTTGAATCTCAAATTCCTCGGGGCTATCATGATCCTCACTGTGTAGGCAATCCAGACCGGCGAATTCCTAACTCCTCGGTCGTAACAAATTCTCAAATACTGTAAGAACTTCGCTCTCACATCAAGAAATTGACTGAATCTGTATGAGATTTCCAAAGGCTTCACTCAAGGGATTTGGTAGGTGTAGGATTTTGAGTTGAGCATCACATGGAAATTTTTCCTTAGTATTTCCTCGACCCCTTTAACAATGACGGTGTTTCCTATGACTCAAGAAAGAGAAAATGAAACTACGAAAACAAAAGTCTTCACGCTTCATGTTCCTCAAATGAATACCAAGTCTTCAAGGTCACACCAATTTGTTCACTTTCAAAGTCTTCAGAAAGTCTTCAAAATATCAAAGTCTTCGATTTAAGAACTTCATTTTTAGGGTCGACTTTCTCTATAAATATCAAACTCCTCATAGACTTATAGACCTGTGTACACTCACAAACGCATTAGTTCCTTAACCTATAAGTCTTCAATACACCAAAATCACTAAGGGGCACTAGATGCACTTACACTCTTGGCGCGGATGACTGGCTTCGCAGCATCACCCACAAGCTACGTTCTGCCAACGTGGCCGAAGCTGATAAGGTTACGTTTGCTGCCTATCACCTCGAAGGCCCTGCTAGCCTTTGGTTGGAAAATTTTGAGGCTATGCGCCCGGTCGGCCAAATCACTACCTGGGCTGAATTCAGTGCGGCTTTCCGTGAGCACCACATCCCAGAAGGTCTCATGGATCACAAGCGGGAAGAGTTCTGCAACTTCACCCAGGGTAGACTGACTGTGTATGCATACAGTCGCGAGTTTGGAAATCTAGCATGATATGCTCCTGAAGAGGTATCCACCGACGCCAAGAAGCAGGCAAGGTTCCGCAAGGGACTTAGCCCCGAGCTTCGCCGTGATCTTCGTCTGCACGAGTGCACCTCCTTTCAGAAGTTAGTCAACAAGGCCATCAGTGCTGAGACAGGGCAGACTGACTTTGAAGCTTCACGCAAGCACTACCGTGACTTTGGATCTTCATCCAGCTCTGGATCTCAGAAGCGCCGGGTCTGTATTCCAAACACTGCTCTGCCACCCAGGTTCACCCCGAGGCCATCCTTTGAGGCGCCTCGCCCCAACCAACATTATGCACCGCCCAAGGCCTATGGTGGCCCCACTGCTAATGCTGCTCCACGCCCCAATGTGATAACTTGTTTCAAGTGTGGGGAGACGGGTCACTACATCCGTAAGTGTCCCAGAACAACCCCAACCAGATTGGAAAGTCTGTTGGCCGTGGCAAGCCCGCAGGAAAGGTGCTCTACGCCAAGCCAGCCACCACTGCCCGTGGCCATGTCAACTATGTCTCAGTTGAGGAGACTCATGAGGATCCCAACGTCGTTCTCGGTACGCTCCTTGTTAATTGCCATCCGGCAACTGTTCTCTTTGATACTGGAGCATCTCATTCATTTATATCTGAGAGCTATGCTCGATTGCACAACACCATATTTTGTGACATGCCCACCTCCATGGTAATCCAAACCCCTGGTTCTAAGTGGCAAACCTCTAAAATTAGCCATGGAAATGAAATCCTTGTCGACAGATTAGTCTTCCTTGCGTCACTAATAGCTCTCAAGTCCTCGGACATAAACATCATCTTGGGTATGGACTGGATGTCAGCCCATTACGCTAAGATCGATTGCTCCACTAGAACTGTTCAACTCACCCACCCTTCGGGCAAGACAGCCAATGTTTTGACCCGAGTGTCTAAGCGTCAGCTTTACTCCCTAAATGCCAACCCCCCTTCCAGACCTTGAAGATATTCCGGTAGTCCGTGACTTTCCGGATGTCTTTCCAGAAGAACTGCCAGGTGTTCCACCTGACAGGGATGTCGAGTTCGTGATAGACCTTGTTCCAGGTACCGTCCCAATCTCTAGAAGACCTTATAAGATGGCACCCCTAGAACTAGCCGAGCTTAAGAAACAACTCGATGAGTCCTTGCAAAAGGGTTTCATCCGTCCTAGTTCCTATCCATGGGCTTGCCCCGTCCTCTTCGTCAAGAAGAAGGATGGAACGGATCGGATGGTTGTAGATTACCGACCTGTCAACTTGGTCACTATCAAGAACAAGTATCCGCTCCCCAGGATCAACGATCTGTATGATCAGCTCGCTGGATCCTCAATCTTTTCCAAAATGGATTTGAGGTTGGGCTACCATCAAATCAAAATCAAGCACGGGGACATTCCTAAAACGGCCTTTGTTACTCGATATGGCCAATACGAGTGCACCGTCATGTCCTTCGGTCTAACCAATGCCCCAGCCACCTTCTCTCGGTTAATGAACTCGATCTTCATGGAGTATTTGGATAAATTCGTCGTGGTTTACCTCGATGATATACTCATCTACTCCAAGAATGAAGAAGAACATGCCGAACATCTAAGGCTAGTGTTGATGAAACTTCGAGAGCATCGCCTTTATGCCAAATTCTCTAAGTGTGAGTTTTGGTTGCCAGAAGTAACCTATCTAGGCCATGTAATCTCTGGTAAGGGCATTGCTTGTCAATCCCGAAGCGAGTTCAAGCCGCCCTGATCGGACTCCACCTGAAACGGTCAAGCAAGTTCGGAGTTTCCTCGGTTTAGCGAGCTATTGCCGCCGCTTCGTCGAGAATTTCTCCAAGGTTTCTAAACCTCTTACCGAAATCCTCAAGAAAGATAAAAAGTTCGAATGGACGCCACAGTGCGAGTTCAGTTTTCAGGAACTGAAAAGACGCCTGACATCTGCTCTCATACTTGTTCCACCAGATTTTTCTAAGGACTTTGTTATCTATTGCGACGCCTCGCGACAAGGACTAGGTTGCATGCTCATGCAAGATCGTCATGTGATTGCCTACGCTTCTCGGCAGTTGCGTCCACATGAGGATAACTATCCCACACATGATCTAGAGCTTGCAGCAGTGGTCCATGCACTCAAAACCTGGCGACATTACCTTCTCGGTAATCGTTGCGAGATTTACACCGATCACCAAAGTCTGAAATACATCTTCACCCAACCGGATTTGAATCTCACACAAAGACGTTGGGTCGAATTGATCACAGATTATGATTTAGGAATAACCTACACCCCAGGCAAAGCCAATGTCATGGCTGATGCATTAAGCCGTAAATCTTATTGTAACAACCTGATGTTACAGCAAAGTCAACCATTTCTCCACGAGGAATTTCGTAAGCTTAACCTTCACATTGTTCCTCGAGGTTTTCTTTCCACCCTGGTGGCGAAACCTTCCCTTACAGATCAGATCATCAAGGCACAGAAGGTAGATCCGGGAATCTCCCGTATCAAGAGGAACATCAAAAAGGGAGTCGCGGGCTATTTCTCCATAGATGATCAAGGTGTCGTGTTCTTTGGAGACCGTCTAGTGGTTCCCAAGGTACGCAACCTGAGGCGGTTGATCCTTAAGGAAGCTCATGAATCCCCTCTCACTATTCATCCCGGTAGTACTAAAATGTATCAAGACCTACGCCAAAGGTTTTGGTGGACTAGGATGAAGAGAGAAATAGCTCAATACATTGCTAACTGCGACGTCTGTCGTCGAGTTAAAGTAGAGCATCAATGGCCTGCTGGCACCCTTCAACCTTTGGAAATTCCTGAATGGAAATGGGATAAAATCGGTATGGATTTCATTACCGGGTTTCCCAGGACCAAGAGAGGGAATAATGCCATCTTCGTCGTTGTCGATCGCCTTTCCAAAGTAGCCCACTTCCTACCCGTTCGTGAGAGTATAACCGCTAGCCAGCTAGCTGAATTGTACATCTCCCGAATAGTGTCTCTTCATGGTGTTCCATTGGAGATTAACTCAGACCGTGGAAGTCTCTTCACCTCTCGATTTTGGGAAAGTTTCCAAAATGCTATGGGAACTCGTCTCTCTTTTAGCACCGCCTTCCATCCTCAGTCAAGTGGTCAAGTAGAACGAGTCAATCAAATTCTGGAGGATATGCTTCAAGCTTCTGTCATCTCTTTTGGTATGAATTGGGAGAAATGCCTTCCATTCGCCGAGTTCGCTTATAACAATAGTTATCAAGCTAGCTTGGACAAAGCTTGTTTCGAAGTTCTCTATGGACGAAAATGTCGAACACCCCTTAACTGGTCAGAAACCGGGGAAAGACAACTCTTTGGCCCGGATATGATCCAGGAAGCAGAAGAGCAGGTTCGCGTTATTTGTGAGAAATTGAAAATGGCCCAATCTCGCCAAAAGAGCCAATATGACCGCAAACATAAGCCTATGACTTATGAAGTTGGCGAGAAGGCTTACCTTCGGGTTACACCTTTAAAGGGAATCCATCGATTCAGTATCAAAGGCAAGTTGTCTCCTCGTTACATTGGACCTTTCGCATTCTTGCCAAACGAGGGGAAGTTGCCTACCAGTTGGAACTACCTCCGCATCTTTCCAGAGTTCATGATGTCTTCCACGTCTCTCAACTCAGGCGTTGCTTCTCGGATCCCATCCATGAAGTAGACCACGAAACGCTCGATCTCCAAGATAATCTCACTTATCGAGAATATCCCGTTCGTATCCTTGATTAAGCCGAGCGTACCACTCGACGCCGGGATATCAAGTTTCTCAAAGTTCAATGGTCACACCACTCCGAGCAAGAAGCAACTTGGGAAAGGGAGGATCGTCTTCGACTTGAGTATCCCACCTTCTTCCTGACGGACCCTAAATCTCGGGACGAGATTCTTTTGAGTGGGGGTGAGTTGTCACATCCTAGCTAGTCCATGCATTAGAGTGTTGCATCATGTCTACCTTTCATCAGAAACTTGAATTGGGGAAGACAGAACCCCCAGAACCCCTCTGAATTCAACTAGTGCTTACTAAAAATATTTTCAATGAACCTGAAATGCCCTTCTAAAAAAGTTCACCATCTTTGTCTTGGGTTAGAACCTCTGGCAAAATTGGTGCACATTTTTCTAGGTAAACAGAAGGTCACTTAATTAAATCATATGTAATTTGCATTTGGGCATTTAAATGCTAGTAATTATTTTGAATGCTCAAATAATTCTGAAAATAAGTGTGGGCTGTTGGAGATATTCTAAACAGAGCCCCTGATTATTTCCAGGATTTTTAGAAGTGCCTAGCTATTTTTAATAAGTCCACAAACTTACAGAAAAATAGAAAACATAATTTAAAGGAGAGGGAGAGAACTTACCTGGCTGCAGCCCATCAGCCGGCCCACTTGGCGGCCCAGCGCTGTGCTGGCCCATGCCAGCCAGCTGCTTCGTCTTCACCATGCGAGCACAGATGACGCCTTGCGAAGCGCGAGTCGCCACGGCGCCAAAGAGCTTGCCGCTTCGCTACTGGGCGCTGGTCGCCCACGCCGCCACCCGACCCCATGGACACCTCACTCGCCCTGCCTCTCTCCTCGCTCTCCGCACCATGGCGGACCTTTTGCCGCCGCATCACGACGTAGTCGCGCCCTCCGTCGTCCCCGTGCTGCGCCACTGTTTCCTTTCGCTCCGCCATCGTCGACTACATCGAGCAGGCCGAGCCCCGAGCGCTCGCACGCTCTGCAACACCTCCGCCGACCCCGTCTGCGTCGACCACCGCCGGAGATCCCCTTCGACGTCGCCACCGCATCAGCTCGTCTCCGACCGCGCCGTCCGTTTCTTCGTGACCGCCGTGAGCTCAGCTACCTCCCCATCCTCTCCGTTTGCCTTCTCGTGCACCGTAGCAACTGCATGAAGCATCACCGCACACACCACCGCTGAGCTCGTCGCCGACGTGTCTCCGGCCACCCACTGGCCACGCCACCTTCTCCACTAACTTCACCACATCCCCAGGAACCCGTAGCATCACTCCACGCACCTCACCGTGTCCCGAAGCCTCGGGTTCACTTTCACACGACTCCGGCGACCGCCTAGCTCATCGCCGGCGACGTTTCCGGCCACCCCGAGCTCGACCACCACCACCAAACGCCACGGCATGCTTCCAGCTACCCGTAGATGGTCTCCGCCGTCCATTTGGTCGCCGGAATGCACTAACCCACTCTCTCCGCCGCGTCTGGCCTCGCCGGCGCTAAACGCCGACGTGTTTGACCGTTGACCTTGACTGGGTGGGCCCAAGTTGACTTCCCCGAGTCTATGACAAGTGGGGCCCCCCTCCTGCTAATTAACTTAGTTTAGTTTTAACTAATTTTAGTTAGTTTAATTAATTGCTGACACGCGGGACCCACTAGTCAGGTTGACCTGGACTACCCCTTTGACCACTGACGTCACCCTGACGCACTGCTGACGCAATAACTAATTTCTGGACTTATTTATATACAGGAAATTCCAGAAATTGTTGCAAACTTCAAAAATTCATAGAAATTAATCTGTAACTCCAAATGCAAAGATTTATAAATGAATTTTGATCAGAAAAATTCAATCTATCCATTGGTAATGTTTTCATGCATGACAGAACAAGTTAACCTTGCTGTTTAAGCAAAATAATATAATGCACTAATATGGCTATGTTAAATGAACTAACATTTGAATCTTTGATTCAAATGAGTTCATCCCTTTCTATTCTAGCTTGCATTAGGCTAAGACACATTCATGTTGCCATGTCATAGCATGCATCATATTGTTGCATATCGTCATGTGTTGATTATGTTCGGTGTGCCTTTCGTGATAGGTTCTGCCTCCGAGGATAACCCCGAATATCCGTCTGAAGGGCAGTATCCTACTACCACTACATCAAGCAAGCAACCCATTGATCATTCCGATACAAATCCATGTTCCCGCTTCTGCTCTTGTTTACTGCATTAAGACAACGCGTTTCAAACTGCTGTTTGTTGCGGTAGTTGAACCCACTTCCTTTGCATGACCTGTCATTGCCACAGTAACTAGATGAAACCCACTAGCATGTGTAGGAGTTGATTGAGCCATATCTGTGTTACCTACCATGATATGCTTGCTATGCTTAGAGTTGTGTTAGGTCTAGCTCATTGGGATGATGAACTAGAGTGAAAGGTTGTGTCGCTAACGAGGATGAAGTGTTGAACACTATTTGGTAAAGGTATCGATGAGAGGCCATGTAGGAGTACATGGTGGGTTGTTTCATTGAGGCCGTCCTTAAGCACTGAGATCTGTGTGTGTGACTTAAGATTCAGCTACTACCACGCATTGGGCCCAAAACCAATGGACACTCTCGACTTATTAACCATTCTTGTCCTCTGTCCGGGAGTTGCAAGTAGTTTCTGGTGTTTGTAGTATGCTGGGGGCCGCACGCACCGCTGACCTTAGGGGTGGGTAGTGTTGCGGTAGGCACGTGGCACGGTGTATCGATTCGCCCGTTTGGTGTCTCGGGAACCCTGTTCACATCGTTTGGGGCCGTTAGTGGATACCTCTGCCGGACTCCCTGCGGATGGAACCCGAATAGGCGATAAACCTGGACTAGGGACTCGTGTGTTTAGTCAGGCCGTGGCCGACACCCTCGCTGGGCTTCCGCTTGAAGGTTGCCGAGTACACGTCGTGTAGCGGCGATAAGTGGTGAGAGCGTGTGTGAAGAAGTACACCCCTGCAGGGTATAAAACTATTCAAATAGCCACGTCCGCGGTAAAGGACTACTTGTTCACCTATACGGTTCATAGACAAGTAAATGGATACTACTAAAAGCCTCAAGATAAGAGTGAGTACCGCGGATGGCCCTCTCGTAGGTTGACGAGAGAGGATCCAAGGTGGAGTATTGTGTTGGTGAATAGTGGACTCGTGTGCGAAAAATGTTTTACAAGTTGTGTCTATCGTAGGATAGCTTAGCCAAGAGTCAAAGATGGCTTGCTGCAATAACTCCACTACCTTCTTGAGAATGTGCATGTAAGATAGGATTCTGTTGTAAGACTTGCTGAGTAACTCCGTACTCATGTTTGCTTTAATTAATGTTTTCAGACGACAATTGAAGGAAATATGCTCTAGAGGCAATAATAAAGTTATTATTTATTTCCTTATATCATGATAAATGTTTATTATTCATGCTAGAACTGTTTAATCGGAAACATAATACATGTGTGAATACATAGACAAACAGAGTGTCACTAGTATACCTCTACTTGACTAGCTCGTTGATCAAAGATGGTTAAGTTTCCTAGCCATTGACATGGGTTGTCATTTGATTAACGGGATCACATCATTAGGAGAATGATGTGATTGACTTGACCCATTCCGTTAGCTTAGCACTCGATCGTTTAGTATGTTGCTATTGCTTTCTTCATGACTTATACATGTTCCTATGACTATGAGATTATGCAACTCCGCTTATACGGAGGAACATTTTGTGTGCTACCAAACGTCACAACATAACTGGGTGATTATAAAGGTGCTCTCTGGTGTCTCGAAGGTACTTGTTGGGTTGGCGATTTGAGATTAGGATTTGTCACTCCGATTGTCGGAGAGGTATCTCTAGGCCCACTCGGTAATGCACATCACTATAAGCCTTGCAAGCATTGCAACTAATGAGTTAGTTGCGGGATGATGTATTACGGAACGAGTAAAGAGACTTGCCGGTAACGAGATTGAACTAGGTATTGAGATACCGACGTTCGAATCTCGGGCAAGTAACATACCGATGACAAAGGGAACAACGTATGTTGTTATGCGGTCTGACCGATAAAGATCTTCGTAGAATATGTAGGAGCCAATATGGGCATCCAGGTCCCGCTATTGGTTATTGACAAGAGAGGTGTCTCGGTCATGTCTACATAGTTCTCGAACCCTAGGGTCCGCACGCTTAACGTCCGTTGACGATATAGTATTATATGAGTTATGTATGTTGGTGACCGAATGTTGTTCGGAGTCCCGGATGAGATCACGGACATGACGAGGAGCTCCGGAATGGTCCGGAGGTAAATATTCATATATTGGATGATATGGTTTAGCCAAGGGGTCAGGCCCACGAGGCTATAAGTCGGTGCAAAAGGAGTTTTGCGGAGGCCAGGGGGCCAAACGCCGGAGACCCTGGCGTCTGGCCCTGGGCCAGACGCCGAGCCCATGGCGTCTGGGCTAGACGCCAAGGATTGTGGCGTTTGTTCCTGGAGTCCGAGTGGGACTCTTGTCTTTCGGGCAAAACCGACTTTGAGGAGGCTTTTGCTCCAAGTTTCGACCCCAAGGCTCAACATATAAATAGAGGGGCAGGGCTAGCACCCAAGACACATCAAGAAACACCAAGCCGTGTGCTGGCAACCCCGTCCCCTCTAGTTTATCCTCCGTCATAGTTTCCGTAGTGCTTAGGCGAAGCCCTGCGGAGATTGTTCTTCACCAACACCGTCACCACGCCGTCGTGCTGCCGGAACTCATCTACTACTTCGCCTGTCTTGCTGGATCGAGAAGGCAAGGACGTCATCGAGCTGAACGTGTGCAGAACTTGGAGGTGCCGTGCGTTCGGTACTTGGATCGGTCGGATCGTGAAGACATACGACTACATCAACCGCGTTGATAAACGCTTCCCCTTAGCGATCTTCAAGGGTATGAAGATACACTCCCCCTCTCGTTGCTATGCATCACCATGATCTTGCGTGTGCGTAGGAATTTTTTTTGAAATTACTACGTTCCCCAACAGTGGCATCCGAGCCTAGGTTTTATGCGTTGATGTTATATGCACGAGTAGAACACAAGTGAGTTGTGGGCGATACAAGTCATACTGCTTACCAGCATGCCATACTTTGGTTGGCGGTATTGTTGGATGAAGCGCCCGACCGACATTACGCGTACGCTTACGTGAGACTGGTTCTACTGACGTGCTTTGCACACAGGTGGCTGGCGGGTGTCAGTTTCTCCAACTTTAGTTGAACCGAGTGTGACTATGCCCGGTCCTTGCGAAGGTTAAAACAACACTAACTTGATGAACTATCGTTGTGGTTTTTATGTGTAGGTAAGAACGGTTCTTGCTCAGCCCGTAGCGGCCACGTAAAACTTGCAACAACAAAGTAGAGGACGTCTAACTTGTTTTTGTAGATCATGTTGTGATGTGATATGGTCAAGACGTGATGCTAAATTTTATTGTATGAGATGATCATGTTTTGTAACCGAGTTATCGGCAACTGGCAGGAGCCATATGGTTGTCGCCTAATTGTATGCAATGCAATCACCATGTAATGCTTTACTTTATCACTAAGCGGTAGCGATAGTCGTGGAAGCATAAGATTGGCGAGACGACAACGATGCTACGATGGAGATCAAGGTGTCGCGCCGGTGACGATGGTGATCATGGAGGTGCTTCGGAGATGGAGATCACAAGCACAAGATGATGATGGCCATATCATATCACTTATATTGATTGCATGTGATGTTTATCCTTTATGCATCTTATCTTGCTTTGATTGACGGTAGCATTTTAAGATGATCTCTCACTAATTATCAAGAAGTGTTCTCCCTGAGTATGCACCGTTGCCAAAGTTCGTCGTGCCCAGACACCACGTGATGATCGGGTGTGATAAGCTCTACATCCATCTACAACGGGTGCAAGCCAGTTTTGCACACGCGGAATACTCAGGTTAAACTTGACGAGCCTAGCATATGCAGATATGGCCTCGGAACACGGAGACCGAAAGGTCGAGCGTGAATCATATAGTAGATATGATCAACATAGCGATGTTCACCATTGAAAACTACTCCATCTCACGTGATGATCGGTTATGGTTTAGTTGATTTGGATCACGTGATCACTTAGATGACTAGAGAGATGTCTGTCTAAGTGGGAGTTCTTAAGTAATATGATTAATTGAACTTAAATTTATCATGAACTTAGTCCTGGTAGTATTTTGCAAATTATGTTGTAGATCAATAGCTCCGTTGTTGCTTTCATATGTTTATTTTGATATGTTCCTAGAGAAAATTGTGTTGAAAGATGTTAGTAGCAATGATGCGGATTGGATCCGTGATCTGAGGTTTATCCTCATTGCTGCATAGAAGAATTATGTCCTTAATGCACCGCTAGGTGACAGACCTATTGCAGGAGCAGATGCAGACGTTATGAATGTTTGGCTAGCTCAATATGATGACTACTTGATAGTTTAGTGCACCATGCTTAACGGCTTAGAATCGGGACTTCAAAGACGTTTTGAACGTCATGGACCATATGAGATGTTCCAGGAGTTGAAGTTAATATTTCAAGCAAATACCGAGTTGAGAGATATGATGTCTCCAACAAGTTCTATAGCTAAAAGATGGAGGAGAATCGCTCAACTAGTGAGCATGTGCTCAGATTGTCTGGGTACTACAATCGCTTGAATCAAGTGGGAGTTAATCTTCCAGATAAGATAGTGATTGACAGAGTTCTCTAGTCACCATCACCAAGTTACTAGAACTTCATGATGAACTATAGTATGCAAGGGATGACGAAAATGATTCCCGAGCTCTTCGTGACGTTGAAATCGACGAAGGTAGAAATCAAGAAAGAGCATCAAGTGTTGATGATTGACAAGACCACTAGTTTCAAGAAAAGGGCAAAGAGAAAGAAAGGGAACTTCAAGTAGAATGGCAAGCAAGTTGTCACTCCCGCGAAGAAGCCCAAAGCTGGACCAAAGCCTGAAACTGAGTGCTTACACTGCAAAGAAAATGGTCACTGGAAGCGGAGATGCCCTGAATATTTGGTGGATAAGAAGGATGGCAAAGTGAACAAGGGTATATTTGATATACATGATATTGATGTGTACCTTACTAGTGTTTATAGTAACCCCTGGGTATTTGATACTTGTTCGGTTGCTAAGATTAGTAAACTCGAAACAGGAGGTACAAAATAAACATAAACTAGTTGAGGGTGAAGTGACGATGTGTGTTGGAAGTGGTTCCAAGATTGATATGATCATCATCGCACACTCCCTATACTTTCAGGATTAGTGTTGAACCTAAATAAGTGTTATTTGGTGTTTGCGTTGAGCATGAACATGATTAGATCATGTTTATTGCAATACGGTTATTCATTTAAGTTAGAGAATAATTGTTGTTCTGTTTACATGAATAAAACCTTCTATGGTCATACACACCAACGAAAATGGTTTGTTGGATCTCGATCGTAGTGATACACATATTCATAATATTGAAGCCAAAAGATGCAAAGTTAATAATGATAGTGCAACTTGTTTGTGGCACTGCCGTTTAGGTCATATCGGTGTAAAGCGCATAAAGAAACTCCATGCTGATGGGTTTTTGGAATCACTTGATTATGAATCATTTGATGCTTGCGAACCGTGCCTTTTGGGCAAGATGACTAAAACTCCGTTCTTCGGAACAATGGAACGAGCTACTGATTTATTGGAAATAATACATACCGATGTATGCAATCCAATGAGTGTTGATGCTCGTGGCAGGCATCGTTATTTTTCTGACCTTCACAAGATGATTTGAGCAGATATGAGTATATCTACTTGATGAAACATAAGTCTGAAATGTTTGAAAAGTTCAAAGAATTTCAGAGTGAAGTGGAAAATCATCGTAACAAGAAAATAAAAAGTTTCTACGATATGATCGCAGAGGTAAAATATTCGAGTTACAAGTTTGGCCTTCAGTTAAAACAATGTGAAATAGTTTCACTACTCACACCACCTGGAACACCACAGTGTATTGGTGTGTACGAACGTCGTAACCGTACTTTATTAGATATGGTGCAATCTATGATGTTTCTTACCGATCTACCACTATCATTTTGGGGTTATGCATTAGAGATAGCTGCATTCACGTTAAAAAGGGCACCATCTAAATCCGTTGAGATGACACCTTATGAACTGTGGTTTGGCAAGAAACCAAAGTTGTCGTTTCTTAAAGTTTGGGGTTGCGATGCTTATGTGAAAAAGTTTCAACATGATAAGCTTGAACTCAAATCGGAGAAATGCGTCTTCATAGGATACCCAAAAGTTACTGTTGGGTACACCTTCTATCACAGATCCGAAGGCAAGATATTCGTTGCTAAGAATGGATCCTTTCTAGAGAAGGAGTTTTCTCTCGAAAGAAGTGAGTGGGAGGAAAGTAGAGCTTGATAAGGTAATTTGTACCTTCTCCCGAATTGGAAAGTAGTTCATCACAGAAATCAGTTCCAGTGATTCCTACACCAATTAGTGAGGAAGCTAATGATGATGATCATGAAACTTCAGATCAAGTTACTACCGAATCTCATAGGTAAACCAGAGTGAGATCCGCACTAGAGTGGTACGGTAATCCTGTTCTGGAGGTCATGCTACTTAATCATGACGAACCTATGAACTATGAGGAAGCGATCATGAGCCCAGATTCCGCAAAATGGCTTGAGTCCATGAAATCTGAGATGAGATCCATGTATGAGAACAAAGTATGGACTTTGGTTGACTTGCCCGATGATCGGCAAGCCATAGAAAATAAATGGATCTTCAAGAGGAAGACGGACGCTGATAGTAGTGTTACTATCTACAAAGCTAGAATTGTCGCAAAAAGGTTTTCGACAAGTTCAAGGTGTTGACTACGATGAGAGTTTCTCACTCGTATCTATGCTTAATCTGTCCGAATCATGTTAGCAATTGCCGCATTTTATGAAATCTGGCAAATGGATAAACAAAACTGCATTCCTTAATGGATTTATTAAAGAAAGAGTTGTATGTGATGCAACCAGAAGGTTTTGTCAATCCTAAAGGTGCTAACAAAATATGCAAGCTCCAGCGATCCATCTATGGACTGGTGCAAGCATCTCGGAGTTGGCATATACGCTTTGATAAGTTGATCAAAGCATATAGTTTTATACAGACTTGCGGTGAAGCCTGTATTTACAAGAAAGTGAGTGGGAGCACTACAACATTTCTGATAAGTATATGTGAATGACATATTGTTGATCGAAAATAAAGTAGAATTGTTCTGCAAAGCATAAAGGAGTGTTTGAAATAAGTTTTTCAAAGAAAGACCTCGGTGAAGCTACTTACATATTGAGCATCAAGATCTATATAGATAGATCAAGACACTTGATAAGTTTTTTCAATGAGTACATACCTTGACAAGATTTTGAAGTAGTTTAAAATGGGACAGTCAAAGAAAGAGTTCTTGCTTGTGTTACAAGGTGTGAAATTGAGTGAGACTCAAAGCCCGACCACGGCAAAAGATAGAAAGAGAATGAAAGTCATTCCCTATGCCTCAGCCATAGGATCTATAAAGTATGCCATGCTGTATACCAGACCTATTGTATACCCTACACTGATTTTGGCAAGGGAGTACAATAGTGATCTAGGAGTAGATCACTGGACAGCGGTCAAAATTATCCTTAGAGGACTAAGGAAATATTTCTCAGTTATGGAGGTGATAAAGAGTTCATCGTAAAGAGTTACGTCGATGCAAGCTTTGACACCGATCTGGATGACTCTAAGTCACAATCCGGATACATATTAAAAGTGGGAGCAATTAGCTAGAGTAGCTCCGTGCAGAGCATTGTTGACATAGAAACTTGCAAAATACATATGGCTCTAAATATAACAGACCCGTTGACTAAGCTTCTATCACAAGCAAAACATGATCACACCTTAGTACTCTTTGGGTGTTAATCACATAGCGATGTGAACTAGATTACTGAATCTAGTAAACCATTTGGGTGTTGCTCACATGGCGATGTGAACTATGGGTATTAATCACATGATGATGTGAACTATCGATGTTAATCACATGGTGATGTGATCTAGATTATTGACTCTAGTGCAAGTGGGAGACTGAAGGAAATATGCCCTAGAGGCAATAATAAAGTTATTATTTATTTCCTTATATCATGATAAATATTTATTATTCATGCTAGAATTGTATTAACCGGAAACATAATACATGTGTGAATACATAGACAAACAGAATGTCACTAGTATACCTCTACTTGACTAGCTCGTTGATCAAAGATGGTTAAGTTTCCTGGCCATTGACATGGGTTGTCATTTGATTAACGGGATCACATCATTAGGAGAATGATGTGATTGACTTGACCCATTCCGTTAGCTTAGCACTCGATTGTTTATTATGTTGCTATTGCGTTCTTCATGACTTATACATGTTCCTATGACTATGAGATTATGCAACTCCCGTTTACCGGAGGAACACTTTGTGTGCTACCAAACGTCACAACGTAACTGGGTGATTATAAAGGTGCTCTACTGGTGTCTCTCGAAGGTACTTGTTGGGTTGGCGTATTTGAGATTAGGATTTGTCACTCCGATTGTCGGAGAGGTATCTCTGGCCCACTCGGTAATGCACATCACTATAAGCCTTGCAAGCATTGCAACTAATAAGTTAGTTGGGGATGATGTATTACGGAACGAGTAAAGAGACTTTCCGGTAACGAGATTGAACTAGGTATTGAGATACCGACGATCGAATCTCGGGCAAGTAACATACCGATGACAAAGGGAACAATGTATGTTGTTATGCGGTCTGACCGATAAAGATCTTCGTAGAATATGTAGGAGCCAATATGGGCATCCAGGTCCCACTATTGGTTATTGACAAGAGAGGTGTCTCGGTCATGTCTACATAGTTCTCGAACCCGTAGGGTCCGCACGCTTAACGTTCGTTGACGATATAGTATTATATGAGTTATGTATGTTGGTGACCGAATGTTGTTCGGAGTCCCGGATGAGATCACGGACATGACGAGGAGCTCCGGAATGGTCCGGAGGTAAAGATTCATATATTGGATGATATGGTTTGGCCAAGGGGTCAGGCCCACGAGGCTATAAGTCGGTGCAAAAGGAGTTTTGCGGAGGCTAGGGGGCCAAACACCGGAGACCCTGGCGTCTGGCCCTAGGCCAGACGCTGAGGCCCATGGCGTCTGGGCCAGACGCAAAGGATTGTGGCGTTTGGTCCTGGAGTCCGAGTGGGACTCTTGCCTTTCGGGCAAAACTGACTTTGAGGAGGCTTTTGCTCCAAGTTTCGACCCGAGGGCTCAACATATAAATAGAGGGGCAGGACTAGCACCCAAAACACATCAAGAAACACCAAGCCGTGTGCCGGCAACCCCGTCCCCTCTAGTTTATCCTCCGTCATAGTTTCCGTAGTGCTTAGGCGAAGCCCTGCGGAGATTGTTCTTCACCAACACCGTCACCACGCCGTCGTGCTGCCGGAACTCATCTACTACTTCACCCGTCTTGCTGGATCGAGAAGGCGAGGACGTCATCGAGCTAAACGTGTGCAGAACTCGGAGGTGCCGTGCGTTCGGTACTTGGATCAGTCGGATCGTGAAGACGTACGACTACATCAACCGCGTTGATAAACGCTTCCGCTTAGCGATCTTCAAGGGTATGAAGATACACTCCGCCTCTCATTGCTATGCATCACCATGATCTTGCGTGTGCGTAGGAATTTTTTTGAAATTACTACGTTCCCCAACAACAACACCAACCCCTCCGATGGGTTCTACGTAGACCTTGACGTCAACGAGTGACTAGCCACCCAGGTGGTGATCCAAGACTTGTGAAGGGCCGATGTAGATAGAAAGGCTTCGTCAAGCCCTCTTTCTTTTTAGTGTCTGTACTCAGACTAGTTTGCTTCCGCATGTGCTTGTATGCTTGTATGACTTGAGTGTCGGGTCATGTGACCCCTACCTGTATGAACATGTTATGTATGGCTCCTCGTAGCCTTTAAATAAAGTACTTGAGTTGTAGAGTTTTGTTGTGATGCCATGTTGTATGTACTCATATCGGGCATATTGTGTGTATGATTGAAATGCTTGGTATGAGTGGGATCCGACAATCTAGTTGTTTATCCTTGGCAGCCTCTCATATGGGGAAATGTAGTCTAGTGCTTCCCGGCGATAGTAGTCCGCTACAGCCCGGTTCACGAGTCCTGCTAGCCCAAAGACTACTGCTCGGACACTTGACCGGCTGGCATGTGATTCATTTCGTTCTGTGTCTTTCCTTGGGAAATGTCACGATGACATCCGAGTCCTGCCTAGCCTTCTACAGCCGGGTCACGAGTCCTGTTAGCCAGTGCTACAGCCCGGATTCATACATTGATGACCGACATGCTCGATGTGATTCATGTATGCTGTCCCCATGGGTTAGTGCCGCTTTGGGTTCACGACTAGCCATGTCGGCCCGGGTTCTCAGTCATATGAATGCTAGCGACACTATCATATACGTGAGCCAAAAGGCGCAAACGGTCCCGGGCCATGGTAAGGCGACACCCATGGGATTACCGTGCGTGAGGCCGCAAAGTGATATGAGGTGTTACCGGCTGGGTCGATGTGACTTGGAATCGGGGTCCTGACAGCACCATCAATATTCGTTGAGACGACGCCTTATGAACTGTGGTTTGGCAAGAAATCAAAGTTGTCGTTTCTTAAAGTTTGGGGCTGTGATGCTTATGTGAAAAAGTTTTCAACCTGATAAGCTCGAACCCAAATCGGAGAAGTGCGTCTTCATATAATACCCAAAGGAAATTATTGGGTACACCTTCTATCACAGATCCGAAAGCAAGATATTCGTTGCTAAAATTGGATCCTTTCTAGAGAACGAGTTTCTCTCGAAAAAAATGAGTGGGAGGAAAGTAGAAATTGATAGGGTAACTATACCCGCTCCCTTATTGGAAAGTAGTTCATCACAGAAACCTGTTCATGTGATGACTACAACAATTAGTGAGGAAGCTAATGATATTGATCATGAAACTTCAGATCAAGTTACTACCGAACCTCGTAGGTCATCTAGAGTAAGATCCGCACCAGAGTGGTATGGTAATCCTATTCTGGAGGTCATGTTGCTTGACCATGACGAATCTACGAACTATGAGGAAGCGATGATGAGCCCAGATTCCGCGAAATGGCTTGAGGCCGTGAAATCTGAGATGGGATCCATGTATGAAAACAAAATGTGGACTTTGATTGACTTGCCCGATGATCGGCGAGCCATAGAAAATAAATGGATCTTCAAGAGGAAGACAGACGCTGATAGTGGTGTTACTATCTACAAAGCTAGACTTGTCGAAAAAGGTTTTTGACAAAGTTCAAGGTGTTGAATATAATGAGATTTTCTCACTCGTATTGATGCTTAAAAGTCTGTCCGAATCATGTTAGCAATTGCCGCATTTTATGAAATCTGACAAATGGATGTCAAAACTACATTCCTTAATGGATTTCTTAAAGAAGAGTTGTATATGATGCAACCAGAAGGTTTTGTCAATCCTAAAGTTGCTAACAAAATGTGCAAGCTCCAGCGATCCATCTATGGACTGGTGCAAGCATCTCGGAGTTGTAATATATGCTTTGATGAGTTGATCAAAGCATATGGTTTCATACAGACTTTTGGAAAAAGACCTGCATTTACAAGAAATTGAGTGGGAGCTCTGTAGCTTTTCTAAAACTATATGTAGATGACATATTGTTGATTGGAAATGATATAGAAATTCTGGATAGCATAAAAGGATACTTGAATAAAAGTTTTTCAATAAAAGACCTCGGTGAAGCTGCTTACACATTGAGCATCGACATCTATAGAGATAGATCAAGACGCTTGATAAGATTTTTGAATGAGTACATACCTTGATAAAATTTTGAAGTAAGTTCAAAATGGAATAGTCAAAGAAGGAGTTCTTCCCTGTGTTGCAAAGGTATGAAGTTGAGTAAGACTCAAAACCCGACCATGGCAGAAAATAGAAAGAGAATGAAAAGTCATTCCCTATGACTCATTCATAGGTTCTATAAAGTATGCTATGCTGTGTACCAGACCTATTGTATACCTTGCTCTGAGTTTGGCAAGGGAGTACAATTTTGATCTAGGAGTAGATCACTGGACAACGGTCAAGAATATCCTTAGTGAGGACTAAGAAAATGTTTCTCGATTATGGAGGTGATAAAAGAGTTCATCGTAAAAGGCTACATCGGTGCAAGCTTTTACACCAATCCAGATGACTCTAAGTCTCAATCTAGATACATATTGAAAGTGGGAGCAATTAGCTAGAGTAGCCCCGTGCAGAGCATTGTAGACATAGAATATTTGCAAAATACATACGGCTCTGAATGTGACAGACCCGTTGACTAAACTTCTCTCACGAGCAAAACATGATCATACTCTAGTAAACCCTTTGGGTGTTGGTCACATGACGATGTGAACTATGGGTGTTAATCATATACAGATATGAATATTGGTGTTAAATCACATGATGATGTGAACTAGATTATTGACTCTGGTGCAAGTGGGAGACTGAAGGAAATATGCCCTAGAGGCAATAATAAAATTATTATTTATTTCCTTATTTCATGATAAAAGTTTATTATTCATGCTAGAATTGTATTGACCGGAAACATTAAACATGTGTGATACATAGACAAAACATAGTGTCACTAGTATGCCTCTACTTGACTAGCTCGTTAATCAAAGATGGTTAAGTTTCCTAACCATAGACATGAGTTGTCATTTGATTAACGGGATCACATCATTAGGAGAATGATGTGATTGACTTGACCCATTCCGTTAGCTTAGCACTTGGTCGTTTAGTATGTTGCTATTGCTTTCTTCATGACTTATACATGTTCCTATGACTATGAGATTATGCAACTCCCGTTTACCGGAGGAACACTTTGTGTGCTACCAAATGTCACAACATAACTGGGTGATTATAAAGGAGCTCTATAGGTGTCTCCGAAGGTACATGTTGAGTTGGCGTATTTCGAGATTAGGATTTGTCACTCCGATTGTCGGAGAGGTATCTCTGGGCCCTCTCGGTAATGCACATCACTATAAGCCTTGCAAGAAATGTAGCTAATGAGTTAGTTGCGGGATGATGCATTACGTAATGAGTAAAGAGACTTGCCGGTAACGAGATTGAACTAGGTATTGAGATACCGACGATCGAATCTCGGGCAAGTAACATACCAATGACAAAGGGAACAAACGTATGTTTTTATGCGGTTTGACCGATAAAGATCTTCGTAGAATATGTGGGAGCCAATATTAGCATCCAGGTTCCGCTATTGGTTATTGACCGGAGACGTGTCTCGGTCATGTCTACATAGTTCTCGAACCCATAGGGTCCGCACGCTTTAAGTTAGATGATAGTTATATTATGAGTTCATGTATTTTGATGTACCGAAGATAGTTCGGAGTCCCGGATGTGATCACAGACATGACGAGGAGTCTCGAAATGGTCGAGACATGAAGATTGATATATTGGACGACTATATTCGGACGCGGGAATGGTTCCGGGGGTTATCGGATATATACCGGAGTACGGGGGGGTTACCGGAACCCCCCGGGGGGTTAATGGGCCTCATGGGCCCAAAGTGGAGAAGAGGAGGGGTGGCCAGGGCAGGCCGTGTGCCCCCTTTCCTTCCTCCCCTCTCTCCCTTCCTCCCCCCTCTCCCACTTGGACAAGGAAAGGAGGGAATCCTACTCCCGGTGGGAGTAGGACTCCTCCTAGCGCGCCCCCTCCTGGCCGGCCGCCCCCTCCCCCTTGCTCCTTTATATATGGGGGCAGGGTGGCACCTCTAGACACAAAAAAATTGATCCCTTGGATCTCTTAGCCGTGTGCGGTGCCCCCTCCACCATAATCCACCTCGATAATATCGTAGCGGTGCTTAGGCAAGCCCTGCGTCGGTAGAACATCATCATCGTCACCACGATGTTGTGCTGACGGAACTCTCCCTCAAAGCTCGGCTGGATCGGAGTTCGAGGGACATCATCGAGCTGAACGTGTGCTGAACTCGGAGGTGCCGTGCGTTCGGTACTTGATCGGTCGGATCATGAAGACGTATGTCAGGACCCCGATCCTAAGTCACACCGATCTAGCATGTAACACATCATATCACTTTGCGGCCTCACGCACGGTATTCCCACGGTGTCGCCTTACCATGGCCGGGACCGTTTAGCGCTTTTGGCTCACGTATATGATAGTGTCGCTAGCATCCCTATGACAAAGAACCGGGCCGACATGGCTAGTCGTGAACCCAAAGCGGCGCTAACCCATGGGGACAGGCATACATGAATCACATCGAGCATGTCGGTCATCAACGTATGAATTCGGGCTGTAGCATTGGGCTAACAGGACTCCGGTATCCCGGCTGCAGCAGCTAAGCAGGACTCGAATATCACCGCGTGACATTTCCCGAAGGACGGACATAGGAACGGCGTGAAACACATGCCGGCCACCAAGTGTCCAAGCGGTAGTCTGGGCTAGCAGGACTCCGTGAACCGGGCTGTAGCGGACTACTATCGCTCGAAGCACGAGACTACATTTCCCCATATGAGAGGCTGCCAAGGATAAACAACTAGATTGTCGGATCCCACACATATCAAGCATTTCAAATATACACACAATATGCTCAATATGTGTAAATACAACATGGCATCACAACATAACTCTCGACTCAAATATTTATTCATTAGGCTCGAGGAGCGAGATATTACAAACATGGGTCTCATGACCCAACACTCGGAGCATACAAGTCAAAGCACAAGCGGAAGCTAAACATGTCTGAGTACAGACAACTATAAATGAAAAAGGCTGAGAAGCCTGACTATCTACCAGATCCTGCCGAGGGCACAAGATCGTAGCTGAGGTAACAAGCTAAACGTCGAAGGCCACGCGGAACTACTAGCGAGACTGACGTCTCTCTGCAAAACATAAAATAAGCAAACGTGAGTACAAACGTACTCAGCAAGACTTACATCAGAACTAACTACATATGCATCATTATCAACAAGGGGGTGGTGGAGTTTGACTGCAGCAAGCCAGCTTTGACTCGGTGGCTATCTGAACTACATTGCAAGTAACTCTTTTGAGGTGGCGCACACGAGTCCACATATTCACCATATCAATACACCACTATGGACCCGCTCCCGTCTCCCTACGAGAACGCCATCCATAGCACTCACACTTATCTTGCGCATTTTAGAGTATCCACTTTCACTTGTCTATGAACTGATATAGGCAACCCAGAAGTCCTTCTCCGTGGACACGGCTATTCAATAGATCATATTAACCTGCGGGGTGTACTTCTTCACACGCTCTCACCACTTACCGCCGTTTACGACATGTACTCGGCAACCTTCAGCGGAAGCCCAGCGAGGGTGTCGGCCACGACCTACCTAAACCCTCAAGTCCCTAGTCCAGGTTTATCGCCTATTCAGGTTCCATCCACGAAGTCCGGCCGAGGTTTCCCATACAGCCCCGAGCGATGTGTGCAGGGTTCCCGAGATACCAAGCGGGCATTGATGCACACCGGCCACGGTGTATCTACCGCATCATAGCCCACCCTAGGGTCAGCGCTTCATACGGCCTCCAACACATATCCTACAAACACCAGAAACTAGTTGCAACTCCTGGACAGAGGACAAGGGTGGTTAAGAAGCCGAGAGAGTCATTTAAGGATCCCAATGTGTGGTAGTAACTGTTTCATGGATCACAAACACAGAACTCAGTTCCTGAGGACGGTTTCAATGAGACAACCCACCATGTACTCCTACATGGCCTCTCACCGCTACCTTTACCAAATCGTGTTCACACACTTAGCTCACACATAGTAGGACATGTTCACACACCATTCCAATTCATTCCCGATGAATCAGACCTGACTCAACTCTAAGCAGTAGCAGGCATGAATGAGTAGGCACAACATGGCTCAAGCAACTCCTACTCATGCTAGTGGGTTTCATCTAATTACTGTGGAATGACAGGTCATGCAGAGGATAAAGGGGTTCAGCTACCGCAGCAAGTAACAGATGAAACGTTGTTGTCCTAATGCAGTAAAAGAGAGCAGGAGCAAGAGAGTGGGATTATATCGGAATGAACAAGGGGGTTTTGCTTGCCTGACACTTCTGAAGATAATATAGTTCTTCAATAGTGTCATCGAACAATCGTCGGACGTCGTCTCTTGAGAGGGACAAACACGGCAACGAGAAAGAACACAATCAATGCAATGCACATTCACATGAATGACATGTCATGTTAAGGTACTGAATTGACCTAATGCAGCGATAAGCCAAGTTAATTGAAGTGGAATTCAAACAAGGTTAAACTCCAACTCCAAATGCTAGTTTATAAATTGCCTAATCATGATTCATCCTATTCAGTGAGGTTAACTTGTTCAAACATGCATGATCATGGCATAAACAGATTCTTCATATTTTTACGATCATGTTTCATATATAACTTATTTCCATTGAGTTACGGTTGAATTTCTATGAATTTTAGAAGTTTTGGATATATTCGGAATTTCTAAACCTTTCGATTTATTTTAATTCGAAAAGGCTTTAATGCGTCGAGAATGACCTCACGGTGGCGTCGGCAAGTCAGCGGGCGCTGTCCAGTCAAATCGACTGTGGGTCCCGATTATCGGTGTCTAACTAAACTAACCTAGCTTAGTTAGTACTAACCTAACTTAACTAACGGGCGGGGCCCGCATGTCGATGGGTCGGGGTAATTAAGTTGGTCATTAGCACCTAATGACGATGCCACGTCATCACCATCGGTGTGTGATCGCGGCGACCAAATCATGGCGGTGTGCACGGAGTGGCTCGGGTTTCGCCTCGGTGCACCATTTTGCTCGGGGTTTGCGGCTCGGCGAGCTGGAAGACTCGCGCATCTAGTGGTGGTGGTGGAAGCAGCTGCGGTGGTCGGAATCGACGGCAGCGAGCTCAAAGCGGCGGCCGGAGTTCGGGCGGGTCGGGTTTGGCCTTCACGGTGCAGGAGGAGGAGCGGGTGGTGGCTCTGAGCTCCCGGTGCTGCGCTGAGCACAAAAGTGGGGTTGGCTTGAGCCATTGTGGCTCTAGCCACGACGGCGCCATGGCCGGCGGCGGGGAGTTTTCGGGTGAGGTGGAAACGGCGGCTACGGAGGCCAACAAGCACAGGAACTAGGGGGAGAGGAAGAGGAGTTCACCGTGGAGAGGGAGAGGTGGTCAGCGGGCTCGGGGGCGTCCGGAGTTCGACGAATCGGGCGACGGCGACCGGCGGGTCCGAGAAGGGGAAAAGCGGCGGGGCGGCGCCTCGGGGCTTCTCCGGTCGCGTGAGCCGTCGGGGAGGACGAGGGAGGCACGGCGGGTCTCTAGGGCATGTTGGATGGGCGAGGGAGGGCCTGTGGCCGCGGTGGTGGCGAGCGGCGGCGACGGCGTGTGTTCAGGAGAGAGCCGGGAAGGGAGAGGAACCAGAGGCGAGGGAGAAGCAGAGGGGTCGGGGGGTCCAGGCGGCGTCGAGGAGGGGCTTGAGGCCCTTCGGTGAGGCAAAGCGGCGGCGAGGAGGCGTGGCGAGCTCGGGCGCGTCGCCGTGTCCCTCCTCTCGCCCTCTTGGCGAGGGTAGGCGACAGCCGGCACTTGCCAGTGGGCTGGGCAGTGGGAAGCTGGGCCGTAAGTGGGCTGCCAGTGGCGCCCAAGTGGCTTCTCTCTCTCTCTATTTCTATTTAATCCTGTTTTCTATTATTCAGAATGTTGGGCTTTATTAAAAATACTAAATCAATCCCAAAATTCATGCCATTTGCTCATGACCACTGTTGGAAATATATCCTACAGTAAACATTTCAGTTTGGGATTATTTGAGCATTTAAATTATTTATTAGCATTAAATGCCCAAATGCAAATACTTTATGAATTAATCCAGTGACCAAATATGACAAGAAAAATGTGCAGCACCTCTGGTTCTGGTTTAAAGCATTTTTCCAGAAATGATGAACATTTTCTAAAGCCATTTGAAATCACTGAAAAAATATTTTTGGTTGAGCCTATTTGAATTCCTTTAATGCTAGGGTTTAGGCAATCCCCATTTCAAGTTTAACTGAAATTTAAATATGATGATATGGATGAAGATGCAACTAATTACAAGCAAACTCTAGGGCTGTGACAACGTACGACTACATCAACCACGTTGTGTTAACGCTTCCGCTTTCGGTCTACGAGGGTACGTGGACAACACTCTCCCCTCTCGTTGCTATGCATCACCATGATCTTGCGTGTGTGTAGGATTTTTTTTGAAATTACTACGTTCCCCAACAGTTTCTGCTATCTTTGGTAAGTTGCCTTATAATTATCAAACTTGAATATCGTTACTGATGATATGAACCACTTGTAACCCATCCAATGATCACTTTGCAAGCCCCTGAAGCACCAATCTGAACCAAGACATGCTGGTGAAGCTGAAGGCGGTTTACACCTTGGTGGAGCAGCTTTATACTGGTGCTCAGCGCGCTTTGGCCACAATTGCTCCATCCAATGAAGCCCCACACTCTTGGTTGATGTGCTAAGGAAACTTTCCGTCTTGCCCTAGAGGTTTAATGAAATGAAGCGATCATGTGCAAGAGCCGGAGCTGTAACTGCCTTAAGCCCGGCCAAAGCATGGCTACCTGAGTTAGACTCAGCCGATATCTCTATCGGGTATTCAAGCTTAAAGGAAGACGACACGCCATTTGAGTAGAAGGACTTTGCTGCTTGTGTAAAGGATATACGTCCTCTGGCCAGCCTGATTGCCAATGAGACTGACCTCACCAAGTATCAGCCGACTTACGACGTGGGAAATCGGAAGATGCCAACGCCATCTTACAAAGTGACAGGCCTGATCCCCCCAATCCGTAAGCACACTTTTGCCCCTGAAGTTGACCCGTCCAAGCTAATTGATGATGAAGCTGAGTTCCAAGCTTTGAGTGGAATTGACTGGTCGTCACCAACCTTCCAGGACGTAGAACAGGACAAAGAAGCAGAGAGGGATGATCCGGAAGCATCAGGCCATCAAGAAGATTGATCCGCTGGGCGGTTCATATTTGTGGCCTTCTGAAAAAACAGTTAATCATTTGGACTCTGGGAGTCATGTAATAGGGTAGGAACAACTTTGCTCCGTCGTGCCATCGTGCACATTTTGTGTTATGCTCCACACCGTTAAGCTGCCACCTGAGACTTATGGTTTTTGAGTGGTGTAGAAAAATTTCAATTGTATCTGCATACAAGTAAATCAAAGGAGATAGCTTGGCGGTTTACCGCAGGCCGGGTCATAATATCTCGTATGCACCCACTGATGCTTAAAGTAGTTATGGATAAAGCTGCCTGAACCTTAATTGAAACATAATAATGATATCATACCTGTGACATGGAACTGCACTGCTGGTTTGTGGTACATGTGTAGTAAGGGTGAGCACCCAAAGGTTTTGTAGAAGCCAATAAGTCCAAGTGCTGGATATCATCATGTATGGGCGGCTTGTCGCCTCTGTATTAAACCAGGTAATAAAAACCACGGTTAAGCTTCAAATATGAGCTATGAAAGTAAAGGTTGTCTGGCCGAAATTACTTGAAACCCAAAAGGCAAGAGAGTATCAAGAAGAACAGGGAAAAACTTTCAAGAAATCAAGCCAAATGTCAAAAGCGAGGCTATGGTTTGAATACGACTAGGAAGCCGGACCAAAAGGGTTAATAGCTATGATTCGAATACGATTAGGAAGCCCCCT
Source organism: Aegilops longissima (assembly GCA_021605205.1). NCBI lineage: Eukaryota > Viridiplantae > Streptophyta > Magnoliopsida > Poales > Poaceae > Aegilops > Aegilops longissima. Next base: position 142,384,485 of record CM038681.1, read on the forward strand.
AATGGTTTTTGGCATTGCGCCGATCAAAGGGGTACCGACAGCTATGATTCGAATATGATCAGGAAGCCCCCCAGTGACCAAAGTATTTAACGGCTATGATTCGAATACGGTCATGAGTCGGACCAAGAGGGGTTAACAACTGTGATTCGAATACGAAACAACCCCCAAGTGATCTAAGTGTTTACGGCTATGGTTCGAATACGACCAGGAAGCCGAACCAAAGGGGTTAAGCCATGATTCGAATACGATCCAGCCCCCAATGATCAAATTGTTTAACGGCTATGATTCGAATACGGTCATGAGCCGGATCACGAGGGGTTAATAGCTGTGATTTGAATATGATCAAGCCCCCAGATGATCAAAATGTTTACGGCTATGGTTCGAATACGACTAGGAAGCCGGCTGATACTCTCCAACATATCTATAATTTTTGATTGTTCCATGCTATTATATTACCCTTTTTGGATGTTTATGGGCTTTACTATACACTTTTATATCATTTTTTGGACTAACCTATTAACCGGAGGCCCAACCCAAATTGCTGTTTTTTTTGCCTATTTCAGTGTTTCGAAGAAAAGGAATATCAAACGGAGTCCAAACGGAATGAAACCTTCGGGAGAGATCTTTTTGGAACAAATGCAATCCAGGAGACTTGGAGTGGACGTCAAGAAGTAAACAAGGCGGCCACAAGGGTCCAGGGCCCGCCCTAAGGGGGGTGGGCGCGCCCCCACCCTCGTGGGCCCCTCGTGGCTCCCCTAACTGACTTCCTTCGCCTATATATAGTTGCATACCCTGAAAACACCGAGTAGCGCCACGAAAACCTTTTTCCGCAACCTTCTGTACCCGTGAGATCCAATCTTGGAGCCTTTTCCGGTGCTCCGCCGGAGGGGGAATCGATCACGGAGGGCTTCTACATCAACGCCCAGGCCTCTCCGATGAGTTGTCAGTAGTTTACCACAGACCTTCGGGTCCATAGTTATTAGCTAGATGGCTTCTTCTCTCTCTTTGAATCTCAATACAATGTTCTCCTCGATCTTCTTGGAGATCTATTCGATGTAACTCTTTTTGCGGTGTGTTTGTCGAGATCCGATGAATTGTGGGTTTATGATCAAGTTTATCTATGAGAAATATTTGAATCTCCTCTGAATTCTTTATGTATGATTGGTTATCTTTGCAAGTCTCTTCGAATTATCAGTTTGGTTTGGCCTACTAGATCAATCTTTCTTTCCATGGGAGAAGTGCTTAGCTTTGGGTTCAATCTTGCGGTGTCCTTTCCCAGTGACAACAGCGGAAACAAGGCACGTATTGTATTTTTGCCATCGAGGATAAAAAGATGGGGTTTATATCATATTGCTTGAGTTTATCGATCTACATCATGTCATTTTGCCTAATGCGTTACTCTGTTCTTATGAACTTAATACTCTAGATGCATGATGGATAGCGGTCGATGTGTGGAGTAATAGTAGTAGATGCAGAATTGTTTCGATCTACTTGTCGTGGACGTGATGCCTATATACATGATCATGCCTAGATATTCTCATAACTATGCACTTTTCTATCAATTGCTCGACAGTAATTTGTTCACCCACCGTAATACTTATGCTATCTTGAGAGAAGCCACTATTGAACCCTATGGCCCCCGGGTCTATTTTCCATCATATAAGTTTCGTATCTACTTTATTTTGCAATCTTTACTTTCAATCTATATCATAAAAATACCAAAAATATTTATCTTATCTTATTATCTCTATCAGATCTTACTTTTGCAAGTGGCCGTGAAGGGATTGACAACCCCTTTATCGCGTTGGTTGCGAGGTTCTTGTTTGTTTGTGTAGGTACGAGGAACTTGCGTGGAGCCTCCTACTGGATTGATACCTTGGTTCTCAAAACTGAGGGAAATACTTACGCTACTTTGCTGCGTCACCCTTTCCTCTTCAAGGGAAAACCAATGCAGTGCTCAAGATGTAGCAAGAAGGATTTCTGGCGCCGTCGCCGGGGAGGTCTTCGCACAAGTCAAGACATACCAAGTACCCATCACAAACTTTATCCCTCGCATTACATTATTTGCCATTTGCCTCTCGTTTTCCTCTCCTCCACTTCAACCTTGCCGTTTTATTCGCCCTTCTTATGTTCATCTTTTCGTTTGCTTTGATGTCTTACTTGGCTCGTTTGCTCATTTGGTTGGAATAGTTGTTTATTTATTGCTAAACAGAGAACCTAAGATCTATGGATCCTAATCCTCTTGCCAATCTTTTTAAGAGATCCAATTATGATGAACCAAATTCTAGTGATTTGAGTGCACTAGATTATCTTTATGAGGTTTTGCTTGAAATTCGTGAATCTGAAAATTGTGATGAAGAAATTTATGAAGAGATTCATGATAGCTCCTTGAATAAAAAGCATGATTGCAATGATTTTATTTTAAATTCTCTTGATGTCAATTGTGCTAACAATATCCAAAACCCTAAGCTTGGGGCTGCTAGTTTTGCCATGTATACTACTTGTTGCAATGATCATGATTGGGGTGACTCTTTTTATGATCTTGAAAATTTATTTAAGCCCAATGATGAATATGAGATTGATAATAGTTTTTGCAATAATATTGGAAGTGGGTTTGGAAGAGTGTCAACTTTAGATCCCACATATTTGGAGAATGTTCAATCTTATGGTATTTTTGATAAAAGTGGGTTTGGAGAGGTCATGACTTTAGTTAATGATAATCCCACTATTTTGGAAGAGTGTCAACTTCACATGCATGTGGATCGTGTTGAGAATATGTTATGTGATATCTATTTTGTTGAATTTGCCTATGATCCTACATGTAATTATTATGAGAGAGGAAAATATGGTCGTAGAAATTTTTATCTTACTAAATTACCTCTCGTCATGTTGAGATTGCTATCGTCTCTTTCTTCTTCGTTGCATATGCTAGTTTTTGCTTGCCTTGCAAATTTGTTTGCTTATAATATGCCTATGCATAGGAAGTATGTTAGACTTAGATGTGTTTGCCATGTGTTTCATGATGCTCTCTTTGCGCTTCAATTCTTGTCTTTCATGTGAGCATCATTAAAATTATCAATGCCTAGCTAAAAGGCCTTAAAGAAAAGAGCTTGTTGGGAGTCAACCCAATATTTTTCCTTGCTGTTATTCAATAAATAATTCATCTAGCCTCTGTTTAGATGTGGTTTTATGTTTTAATTAGTGTTTGTGCCAAGTAGAACCTATAGGATCATCTTGGGTGATAGTTAATTTGATCTTGCTGAAAAATAGAAACTTTTGCGCGCACGAGAATAATTTTAATAAATCACAAAACGTGCTTTCTAGTTGATTCTTTTTAAGTAGATTAATAGACAAATTGCCTAGGACTTACTATTTTGGTAGGATTTTTAGAGTTCCAGAAGTATTCAAAAGTTACAAATTGCTACAGACTGTTCTGTTTTTGAGAGATTCTGTTTCTCGTGTGTTGTTTGCTTATTTTGATGAATCTATGGCTAGTATCGGGGGGTATGAACCATAGAGAAGTTGGAATACAGTAGGTTTAACACCAATATAAATAAATAATGAGTTCATTACAGTACCTTAAAGTGGTGGTTTGCTTTCTTGCACTAACGGAGCTCATGAGATTTTCTGTTGAGTTTTGTGTTGTGAAGTTTTCAAGTTTTGGGTAAAATTTTGATGGACTATGGAATAAGGAGTGGCAAGATCCTAAGCTTGGGGATGCCCATGGCACCCCAAGGTAATGCAAGGACAACCAAAAGCCTAAGCTTGGGGATGCCCCGGAAGGCATCCCCTCTTTCGTCTTCGTCTATCGGTAACTTTACTTGGAGCTATATTTTTATTCACCACATGATATGTGTTTTGCTTGGAGCGTCTTGTATGATACGAGTCTTTGCTTTTTAGTTTAACACAATGATTCTTGTTGTACACACCTTGTGGGAGAGACACACATGATCTGGAATTTATTAGAATACTCTATGTGCTTCACTTATATCTTTTGAGCTAGACAATTTTGCTCTAGTGCTTCACTTATATCTTTTTAGAGCACGGCGGTGATTTTATTTTGTAGAAATTATTGATCTCTCATGCTTCACTTATATTATTTTGAGAGCCTTTTAGAACAGCATGGTATTTGCTATGGTTATAAAAATGGTCCTAATATGATGGGCATCCAAGTTGGGTATAATAAAAACTATCATAGGAAGTGCATTGAATACTATGATCAATTTGATACTTGATGATTGTTTTGAGATATAAAGGTGGTAATGTTAGAGTCATGCTAGTTGGGTAATTACGAAATTGAGAAATACTTGTGTTAAAGCTGGCAAGTCCCGTAGCATGCACGTAAGGTAAAAGTTGTGTAACAAATTTGTAGCAAGGGGTGCTCTTTGATTGTCTTCCTTATGTGTGGAGGTCGGGATCGCGTGATGGTTAACTCCTACCAACCCTTCCCCTAGGAGCATGCGTAGTAGTACTTTGCTTCGAGGGCTAATAAACTTTTGCAACAAGTATATGAGTTCTTTATGACTAATGTGAGTCCATGGATTATACGCACTCTTACCCTTCCATCATTGCTAGCCTCTACGGTACCGTGCATTGCCCTTTCTCACCTTGAGAGTTGGTGCAAACTTCACCGGTGCATCCAAACCCCATGATACGATACGCTCTATCACACATAAACCTCCTTATATCTTCCTCAAAACAGCCACCATACCTACCTATTATGGCATTTCCATAGCCATTCCGAGATATATTGCCATGCAACTTTCCACCGTTCCGTTTATTATGACACGCTCCATAATTGTCATATTGCTTTTGCATGATCATGTAGTTGACATCGTATTTGTGGAAAAGCCACCTTCATAATTCTTTCATACACTAGTAGAAAAAGGGTCAAATGTGAAGCACAATAGTGCTGATTTGAATTTCAGCCGGCACTAATGTGTACACTAGTGCCGGTTCATGGCGGCGATCAATAGCACCGGTTCGTGGCAAACCTTTAGTACCGGTTCATGCCGCGAACCGGTACTAAAGACGCTGTGTCAGCCTGCGGTCAGGCTATGGCCCCACCATCACCATTTAGTGTCGGTTCGTACCACGAACCGGTACTAATGAGGTTATGGCAAGCTGTTTTTAGTCCCACCTCGCTCCCCTAACAAGCCTTTTACCACCTTAAATATGTTATTTCTCAAACTATCACAAGCACTTGGTCTTCATTGAACTCTATGTGTAGAATTTGTGGCCGCAATATGAGTCTTCATCGGTTTATAAATCGTTGATGACTCATATTGACAATTCAGATTGTACACACAAAGATCATTGATGATCAAAGTATTTTTGATGTTATATAAGATCATATTGACAATTTAGACTGTAAAGAAATATAAGATCATGATCTAAATGCTCTTATTTTTTTGCGTTCAGTATGCACCATTCAAAGCGACGCCATCAACTTTCAACCGTTTATGCCTTCATTTGCTATTTTTCATGCATTTAATGATTTGTTTTGAGAAGTAAATGACCTGGAAATTGAAAAGCACTACAAATGAACTCTGAAAAAGTTGAAACTTGGCATGGTATCATCATTTCACCCACATATCATGTTCAAAAAAGTAGAGAGGGTTACGGCAAAAACTGGATGCACTTCGTTTATTTAACTGGACAATCTCTTTCAAGTATTCGGGTTTATGACTAAATTAAACTCATCTGTTACAAAAGCATTTCATTTTTAAACTTATTACAACTCAGACTTTTTGTGCATTCAAGTATGCACCATTCAACTGCTAGGCGGGAGGAGCTCTTAAGTACCGGTTCCAACTGCTAGGCGGGAGGAGCTGTTTAGTACCGTCGTGGCGAACCTTTAGCACCGGTTCGTGCCACGAACTGGTACTAATGAGGTTGTGTCAGGTAAGGCTGGGGCCCCATGAGCACCTTTAGTACTGGTTCATGGATGAACCAGTACTACAGTTCTTAGTAAGCTGTTTTTAGTCCCACCTCATGAAGAGAGAGGGACTAGGAGCGATTTATAAGCCACGAGTGCGAGAGACGATGAAGAAGAGGCTCAATGCTCACGTTGTTAGCTTCAAGCCTTCAGAATATGGTAGACTGCACGGAGCTATGCGTAGTGCAGTTTACTATTCGAAAGGCTTGAAGCAAATTAACGAGCATTGCACCTCTTTTTTATTTTTGGCAAACTAGATGAAAAACTACTCACAAATAAATAGAAGAAAACAAATATAACAGAAAAGAAAAAACTATACAAAAAACTACGCAGAAATAAATAAAAGAAAATAAAGCAGAAAAGAAAAAAAAACTATAAAAAAATTTGGGGCGCTGTCCTGTGGGCCTGCTAGGCCACGGGCGTGCAATTACAGGCCTTAAAGGCCCAGCAGACTCACAGGGCAGCGCGCAGAATTTAGGCCCACAAGCCTGCTATATAGAGGAGTTCAAAGAGGTAGCCGCGGCTGGGTTTATAAACCCCTTCGCCCGGCGAGGTGGGACTAAACTTTGGGGTGGCAGCGCGAGGCCTTTAGTACCGGTTGGTGGCTCCAACCGGTACTAAAGGGTGATCTTTAGTACCGGTTGGAGCCACCAACCGGTACTAAAGGCCTGCTCTTCCCGCCTCTTGGCCTGGCCAAAGTTGGCCTTTAGTACTGGCTGGTGGCTCCAACCGGTACTAAAGGCCCATCCTATATATATAGCACTTACGAAATTCAGTTACATCTCCCCGCTTCGTCTCCAACCTCTCGCGACATCACCGCGCCGCTCGATCCGTCGTCGCCGCCGTCGCCCTCGTCCGTCGTCGTCGTCGCTGTCCCGCCGCCGCCCGTCGTCGTAAATCGTCGTCGCCGCGCCGCCCAAACGCCGCCGCCGTCCGTCGTCGTCGCCCTGTCTCCCGTCGTCTCGCGCCCCGCCCGTCAGGCGCCCCGCCCGTCTGCCGCCGCCCTACGCACCGACGCTGGCGCCCCCAGACAAGATGTGGCGGCGGCGTCTGAAGCACACACACATACACATATACACACACATATATACACACTACACACATACACACACACACACACACATTTTTTTACTTATTTTCTTTTTTCTGTTTTCTGTTTTTTGTTTTCTGTTTTTTAGAAAATTTAATTAGATATTAATTAGCTAGGTATGTGAGATTTGAACTAGTTGAATAATTAATATTATTAGTTTATTTTTAGTAAGAAAATTGTCGAACTAGTTTATTTAGGTATATGAGATTTGAACTAGTTGAATAATTAATATAACTAGTTTATTTTTAGTAAGAAAATTGTCGAACTAGTTTATTTAGGTATTTGAGATTTGAATTAGTTGAATAATTAATATAACTAGTTTATTTTTAGTAAGAAAATTGTCGAACTAGTTTATTTAGGTATATGAGATTTGAACTAGTTGAATAATTAATATAACTAGTTTATTTTTAGTAAGAAAATTGTCGAACTAGTTTATTTTGGTATTTGAGATTTGAACTAGTTGAATAATTAATATAACTAGTTTATTTTTAGTAAGAAAATTGTCGAACTAGTTTATTTAGGTATATGAGATTTGAACTAGTTGAATAATTAATATAACTAGTTTATTTTAGTAAGAAAATTGTCGAACTAGTTTATTTAGGTATTTGAGATTTGAACTAGTTGAATAATTAATAGTAATGTCAATTGTTAGAGATGAATATAGTTAGATATATATTTGAATTGGCTAGATATTAATTAATGTTAGATAATAATAAGTGTTTAATGTTTCACCTATATGAACATATAGGAAATGTCATCTGACGATGAAAAAGATTTCATTATGTGCGAACACTTTGAAGACCAGCTGCGGCTGTGCGACGAAATTTCCTTGTTGATGGTAGGCGCTTGACATCAAGCTGAATGAGACATTCAAGTGGATACAGATAAGTCACAACGACAATTATTATTTGAATGCAAAACATATGCTTCATTTGCTTCAACTTATAACTTTAAAGCATGACTTATGCTTCATTTGCTTCAACTTATAATTTTAAATTTTCACTATTCTACTAGCGCATCCCCTGCCATGCAAGAATTTTTGTCTTGGATAAGATAGGTTTTAGTGCTATAGATGATATGGAGGTAAAGAGAGTTTACTTGAAGACGGAGCATGGGTATACTTTCAACGTCAAATAATATAATGGAGACACATACACCCATTTTGAATGCAAAACTTGGCAAGCACTATGCAAGGCTTATGCATTTGAGCCTGATATGGTTATCACCTTTGATATTCGTCCGGAAGATGATATTGAAGGTAATATAGACATCTGGGTCGATGTGCAAACGCCTCCAGTTCTACCATTATGTGAGTTTTTCTCAACCATGCATGCATATGTTTATGTCTTTGATACAATTTATTCAAAAATAGTTGACAACTAATTGGTATTGTCAGCTTATTTCGGTTCAAACAAACATGTCCGGCGCTTGGTAGACAGGACCTACTACTGCCCCAGGGCTCAACTAAACTGCGAGGAGATAAGTCATTATGTTTCATGGCTTGAGGATCTTAATACTGTCAAGACAAATTTTTTTCCTGAACTTAGAAATATTAGTACTCAAAACGTGCGACCAATGGTGATCGTATTGAACTACGGTCACATCTATAATCGTAAGATTTTAACTATTTGTCCTTAATTAGTGCATCTTTGCATACATTATTTTTGAAGCTAAACTTTCATTGCTTAGTATATTAATTACTATACGATGTTCTTTCATCAACAGGGACTTCCGATGACAGTTGTGCCTCAGTGGATCGAGACAAAAGGTCGCATGTCAATGGTTAGCTTACGACCAAGATTTCCTACATTACACATGAGTGCATTCAGGATTTCTGAAAAGCGAAGAATGCTTAATAGTGAGCGATTGGAGCAAAACTGTAGACGATCGCAGAGAAGTACTAGGGGCAGCAAGGAGAAGCGCAACCCAAGATTAGGAGACAGATTCATCTGCATGCTCGATATGATGAAGATGGAGAGCTATACATGTTCTATGCTATTCTACGAGAGGGAGCAGCAGGAGTAGCTAGTTCATGCTCTTAATTAATTAGTACTTGTCCTCTCTCATGCATGTCCATATTGTCCTGAACTTCGATGTTGGTGATGATTATGTTGAACTCGATGATATCTTTGCTTTTGTTATAAAGTGAACTCGATGATTATGTTGGTGATTAGATAGCTAGCGGTAATGACTATGATGATTAAATAGTAGTGGTAACTATAATGACGACTATGATGATTTTTAGCTAGCTAAGTTTATTTATTTATTAATATGCGATGATGATGATGATGATGATGATGATGATGACCACTACAACTCACTATAACTCACTAAAACAATCCTAAATTAAATTGATAACACAAATTTAATTGAAAAATAAAAATAAAACAAAACCCACAAACATTTAGTACGGTTGGTTACCAACCGGTACTAAAACTCCCCCGCCCCGGAGCTGCCTCGTGCCACGTGGTTGGCCTTTAGCACCGGTTCGTGCTGAACCGGTACTAAAGGGGGGCCTTTAGTGACCACACTTTAGTGCCGGTTGTGGAACCGGCACTAAAGGGCCTTACGAACCGGTGCTATTGCCCGGTTCTGCACTAGTAATACATGTCGCTCTTGATCCATTGCATATCCCGGTACACCGCCGGAGGCATTCACATAGAGTCATATTTTGTTCTAAGCATTGAGTTGTAATTCTTGAGTTATAAATCAATAAAAGTGTGATGATCTTCATTATTAGAGCATTGTCCCAAGTGAGGAAAGGATGATGGAGACTATGATTCCCCCACAAGTCGGGATGAGACTCCGGACTTTATGAAAAATAAAAGAGGCCAAAGAAGCCCAAATAAAAAAGAGAGGCCAAAGAAGCCCACCAAAATAAAAAAATAAAAAAATGAGAGAAAAAGAGAGAAGGGACAATGTTACTATCCTTTTTCCACACTTGTGCTTCAAAATAGCACCATGATCTTCATGATAGAGAGTCTCCTATGTTGTCACTTTCATATACTAGTGGTAATTTTTCATTATAGAACTTGTCTTGTATATTCCAATGATGGGCTTCCTAAAAAATGCCATAGGTCTTCGTGAGCAAGAAAGTTGGATGCACACCCACTTAGTTTCTTTTGTTGATCTTTCATACATTTATAACTCTAGTGCATCCGTTGCATGGCAACCCCTACTCCTCATGTTGACATCAATTGATGGGCATCTCCATAGCCCATTGATTAGCCTCGTCAATATGAGACTTTCTCCTTTTTTGTCTTCTCCTCACAACCTCCATCATCATATTCTATTCCACCCATAGTGCTATATCCATGGCTTATGCTCATGTATTGCGTGAGAGTTAAAAAGCTGAAGCGCGTTAAAAAGTATGAACCAATTGCTTGGCTGAAACCGGGGTTGTGCATGATGGGAGTATTTTGTGTGATGAAAATGAAGCATGGCCTAACTATATGATTTTGTAGGGATAAGCTTTCTTTGGCTATGCTATTTTGATAAGACATGATTACTTGTTAGTATGCTTGAAGTATTACTATTTTTTATGTCAATATGAAATTTTATCTTGAATCATTTCGATCTGAACATTCATGCCACAATAAAGAAAATTACATTGAGAAATATGCTAGGTAGGATTCCACATCAAAAATTCTATTTTTATCATTTACCTACTCAAGGACGAGTAGGAATTAAGCTTGGGGATGCTTGATATGTCTCCAATGTATCTATAATTTTTGATCGTTCCATGCTATTATATTACCCTTTTTTGGATGTTTATGGGCTTTACTATACACTTTTATATCATTTTTGGGACTAACCTATTAACCGGAGGCCCAGCCCAAATTGCTGTTTTTTTTCCTATTTTAGTGTTTCGAAGAAAAGGAATATCAAACAGAGTCCAAACGGAATGAAACCTCTAGGAGACTTGGAGTGGACGTCAAAAAGTAAACGAGGCAACCACGATGGTCCAGGGCGCGCCCTAGGGGATGGGCGCGCCCCCTACCCTCGTGGGCCCCTCGTGGCTCCCCTGACCGACTTCCTTCGCCTATATATACTTGCATACCCTGAAAACACCGAGGAGCACCACGAAAACCTATTTCCACCGCCGCAACCTTCTGTACCTGTGAGATCTCATCTTGGAGCCTTTTTCGATGCTCCGCCGGAGGGGAAATCAATCACGGAGGGCTTCTACATCAACGCCAAGGCCTCTCCGATGAGTTGTGAGTCGTTTACCGCAGACCTTCGGGTCCATAGTTATTAGCTAGATGGCTTCTTCTCTCTCTTTGAATCTCAATACAATGTTCTCCTCGATCTTCTTGGAGATCTATTCGATGTAACTCTTTTTGCGGTGTGTTTGTCGAGATCTGATGAATTGTGGGTTTATGATCAAGTTCATCTATGAGAAATATTTTAATCTCCTCTGAATTCTTTTAAGTATGGTTGGTTATCTTTGCAAGTCTCTTCGAATTATCAGTTTGGTTTGGCCTGCTAGATTGATATTTCTTGCCATGGGAGAAGTGCTTAGCTGTGGGTTCAATCTTGCGGTGCAAGGCACGTATTGTATTGTTGCCATCGAGGATAAAAAGATGGGGTTTATATCATATTGCTTGAGTTTATCCCTCTACATCATGTCATCTTGCCTAATGCGTTACTCTATTCTTCTGAACTTAATACTCTAGATGCATGCTGGATAGCGGTCGATGTGTGGAGTAATAGTAGTAGATGCAGAATCGTTTCGATCTACTTGTCACGGATGTGATGCCTATATACATGATCATGCCTAGATATTCTCATAACTATGCACTTTTCTATCAATTGCTCGACAATAATTTGTTCACCCACCGTAATACTTATGCTATCTTGAGAGAAGCCACTAGTGAAACCTATGCCCCCCGGGTCTATTTTCCATCATATAAGTTTCCTATCTACTTTATTTTGCAATCTTTACTTTCAATCAATATCATAAAAATACCAAAAATATTTATCTTATCTTATTATCTCTATCAGATCTTACTTTCGCAAGTGGCCGTGAAGGGATTGACAACCCCTTTATCACGTTGGTTGCGAGGTTCTTGTTTGTTTGTGTAGGTACGAGGGACTTGCGTGGATCCTCCTACTGGATTGATACCTTGGTTCTCAAAACTGAGAGAAATACTTACGCTACTTTGTTGCATCACCCTTTCCTCTTCAAGGGAAAACCAACGTAGTGCTCAAGAGGTAGCACCGGCCAAAAGGGGTTAATAGCATGATTCGAATACGATCAGCCCCCATTTGGTCTTTTAAATTACACTGACGAAGATGCATGATTGTTGAAGATGAAACAACAGAGACCCTGCTTTATTATAATCATCATAATATATACATCGTCATAAATATGTACATCATAAGAGCCGGTGGCTCAAGTGTAGTAAGGCCGAAGATGAGCAATATTCCACGGCCGGCGGGTCTCTTCCTCCGATTTACGTGAGTCCTTGTGCTCTCGAATATTGATAAGGTAGTATGACCCGTTGTTCAAGTTCTTGCTGACCACAAAGGGTCCTTCCCAAGGTGGGGACAACTTGTGCATATCAGTTTGCTCCTGGATGAGCCGAAGCACCAAATCACCTTCTTGAAAGGTTCTGGATTTAACCCGGCGGCTATGGTAATGACACAGGTCGCTTGTTGGTAAATCGCTGAGCGAGCCGCCGCTAGGTCGCGCTTCTCATCTAACAGGTCAAGTGCATCCTGACGTGCTTGTTCATTATTAGCTTCAACGTAAGCCGCCACGCGAAGCGAGTTATGACGGATGTCACTTGGGAGAACTGCCTCTGCTCCGTAAACCATGAAGAAAGGCGTGTAACCCGTAGACCTATTGGGGGTAGTATTGATACTCCATATCACAGTAGGTAACTCCTCCACCCAACAACCCGGCGTCCGTTGCAAAGGAACCATAAGCCGGGGTTTGATGCCTCTCAAAATTTCTTGATTGTATCTTTCATCTTGACCATTGGATTGGGGTGAGCTACTGATGACACATCAAGGCGAATATGCTCACGTTGACAAAATTCTTTCATAGCACCCTTGGACAAATTAGTGCCATTATCAGTTATGATACTGTGGGGAAAACCAAAACAGAAAATCACCTTTTTGATGAATTGAACCGCCGTTGCCACGCCACACTTACTGACCGGCTCTGCTTCAACCCACTTTGTAAATTTGTCAACTGCCACCAAGAGGTGGGTCTTTTTGTCCTTGGACCTTTTAAAAGGCCCAACCATATCAAGCCCCCAGACTACAAATGGCCAAGTAATTGGAATCATCCTCAATTCTTGAGCCGGTACATGAGCTCACTGGGAAAATTTCTGGCAGCCATCACATTTACTGACCAGATCCTCTGCATCCGCATGAGCCGTCAGCCAATAGAATCCATGACTAAAAGATTTAACCACAAGGGACTTTGAACCGGCATGATGACCACAATCTCCTTCATGAATCTCACGAAGAATCTCACGGCCTTCCTCGGGAGAGACGGAACGCTGAAACGCCCCAATGACACTGCGATGGTGTAACTCGCCATTGGCAATTGTCATTGACTTAGACCGCCGGGTTATCTACCTGGCCAAAGTTTCATCCTCAGGTAACTCGCCCTGGGTCATGTAAGCCAATATGGTACTGTCCAATCTGGGATAGTATGAAGAGCCGCCACCAATTGTGCCTCCGGGTCAGGAACAGCCAGGTCTTCCTTTGTAGGCAACTTGACAGAATGGTTATGCAGAATATCCAAGAAAGTGTTAGGTGGCATCGGCTTATGCTGAGACCCCAACCGGCTTAAGGCACCAGTCGCCTCATTTTTCCTGCAATCGATGTGTTCCACTTGATAACCCTTGAAGTGACCAGCAATAGCATCAACCTCATAGTGATAAGCCGCCATGAGTGGGTCCTTAGAATCCCATGTGCCTGAGACTTGTTGAGCCACCAAATCCGAGTCGTCGAAACATCTCACCCGGCTTAGGTCATCTCCTTAGCCATCCGAAGACCATGGAGCAAGGCTTCGTACTCAGCTGCATTGTTAGTATAGGGAAACATCAACCTTAGAACATAACAAAACTTATCACCTCGAGGGGAAGCTAAGGCAACTCCAGCCCCCGAGCCTTCCAACTGCCTGGACCCATCAAAGTGAATAGTCCAATATGTGTTATCCGGCTTCCCTTCAGGCATCTGCAGCTCTGTCCAGTCGTTGATGAAATCCACCAGTGCTTGAGACTTGATAGTAGCGTGAGGCACATACTTCAAACCATGAGGCCCAAGTTCAATGGCCCACTTGGCGACTCGTCCTGTGGCTTCTCTGTTTTGAATAATATCTCCTAATGAAGCAGAACTGACCATAGTGATGGGATGACCCAAAAAATATTGCTTAAGCTTCCGGCTGGCCATGAACGCCCCATAAACGAGCTTCTGCCAATGTGGATATCTCTGTTTGGACTCAATCAGCACTTCACTGATGTAGTAAACCGGTCGTTGAACCGGATATTCCTTGCCAGCCTCCTTGCGCTCCACCACAATGGCGACACCGACGACACGGGTGTTAGCGGCCACATATAACAATAATGGCTCTTTATCAATAGGGGCAGCAAGGACTGGCGGCTCAGCTAGCTGCCTCTTTAAGTCCTCAAACGCGTTGTTAGCAGCATCACTCCAGACGAAGTTATCTGTTTTCTTCATCGTCTGATACAGTGGTATGGCCTTCTCACCCAACCGGCTTATCAACCGGCTTAAGCCAGCAATTCAACCCGCCAGACGCTGAACGTCATTGATACACGCTGGCTTAGCCAGGGAGGTGATGGCCTTGATCTTCTCCTGGTTAGCCTCAATGCCTCCGTTAGAAACCAAAAAACCCAAAAGCTTGCCTGCTGGCACACCAAAAACGCACTTGGTCAGGTTAAGCATCATCTTGTAAAACCGGAGATTATCGAAGGTTTCTTTCAAATCATCTATCAAAGTTTCCTTCTCTCTGGATTTCACTACAATATCATCCACATAAGCATAACATTGCGCCCAATCTGACTGTGAAGACAATTCTGCACACATCGCTGATAAGTCACCTGGGCACTCTTGAGCCCAAAAGGCATAGACACATAGCAGAAGGCTCCAAAGGGAGTAATGAAAGTTGTCTTCTCCTGGTCCTTAACTGCCATCTTGATCTGATGATAACCAGAATAAGCATCCAAAAAACTCAAACACTCACAACCCGTCGTAGCATCAATGATTTGATCAATACGAGGGAGAGCAAAGGGATCAACCGGACAAGCCTTGTTTAAGTCCGTGTAATCCACACACATGCGCTAAGTGCCATTCTTCTTAAGCACTAGCACCGGGTTAGCCAACCACTCTGGATGAAAAAATTCAGCAATGAACCCGGCCGCCAAGAGCCGGGCCACTTCTTCACCAATGGCCTTACGCCTCTCCTCGTTGAAACGACGAAGGAATTGCTTGACCGGCTTAAATTTCGGATCAATATTGAGAGTGTGCTCAACGAGTTCCCTCGGTACACCCGGCATGTTAGAAGGTTTCCATGCAAAGATGTCCCGGTTCTGACGGATGAACTCGATGAGCGCGCTTTCCTAGTTTGGATCCAAATTAGCACTGATACTGAACTGCTTGGATGAGTCGTCAGGAACAAAATCAACCAGCTTGGTGTCATCAGCCGACTTAAACTTCAGCACCGGATCATGCTCTGTAGTTGGCTTTTCAAAGATGTCATATCCATCGGGTCAACATTATCCTTGTAAAACTTCAATTCCTCTATTGCACAGACATACTTAGCGTAAGCATCATCACCTTCTTCACATTCCAGGGCCACCTTCCAGCTCCCATGTACTGTGATGGTCCCTTTATAACCCGACATCTTGAGCTACAGATAAACATAACACGGCTGTGCCATGAACTTGGCATAAGTCGGCCGTCCAAACAGGGCGTGATACGGGCTCCTGATTTTGACCACTTCAAAGGTTAACTTCTCAGCCCTGGAATCATGCTCATCTCCAAAGGCCACCTCCAACTCAATCTTGCCCACTGGGTACGCCAACTTACCAGGCACCACTCCATGGAAAACAGTGTTGGATGTCTTAAGATTTTTATCAGTTAACCCCATGTGATGGAAAGTCTCATAATAAAGGATGTTGATGCTACTGCCTCCGTCCATGAGCACCTTAGTGAATTTGTATCCACCAACTTGAGGCGTGCTACCTCTTGAGCACGCGTTTGTTTTCCCTTGAAGAGGAAAGGGTGATGCAGAAAAGTAGTGTAAGTATTTCCCTCAGTTTTTGAGAACCAAGGTATCAATCCAGTAGGAGGCTACACTCAAATCCCTCGTACCTGCACAAACAAATAAGAACCTTGCAACCAACGCGATAAAGGGGTTGTCAGTCCCTTCAGGGCCACTTAAAAAAGTGAGATCTGATAGAGATAATAAGATAAATATTTTTGGTATTTTTATGATATAGATTGGAAAGTAAAGATTGCAAAATAAAATAGATCGGAAACTTATATGATGGAAAATAGACCCCGGGGGCATATGTTTCACTAGTGGCTTCTCTCAAGATAGCATAAGTATTACGGTGGGTGAACAAATTACTGTCGAGCAATTGATAGAAACGTGCATAATTATTAGAATATCTAAGCATGATAATGTATATAGGCATCACATCCGCGACAAGTAGATCGAAACGATTCTGCATCTACTACTATTACTTCACACATCGACTGCTATCCAGCATGCATCTAGAGTATTAAGTTCATAAGACAGAGTAACGCATTAGGCAAGATGACATGATGTAGAGGGATAAACTCAAGCAATATGATATAAACCCCATCTTTTTATCCTCAATGGCAACAATACAATACGTGCTTTACTGCCCTCATCCACCGGAAAGGACACCGCAAGATTGAACCCAAAGCTAAGCACTTCTCCCATTGCAATAAAGATCAATCTAGTAGGCCAAACCAAACTGATAATTCGAAGAGACTTGCAAAGATAACAAATCATACATAAAAGAATTCAGAGGAGATTCAAATATTTTTCATAGATAATCTTGATCATAAACCCACAATTCATCGGATCTTGACAAACACACCGCAAAAAGAATTACATTGAATAGATCTCCGAGAAGATCGAGGAGAACTTTGTATTGAGATCCAAAGAGAGAGAAGAAGCCATCTAGCTAATAACTATGGACCCAAAGGTCTGAGGTAAACTACTCACACATCATCGGAGAGGCTATGGTGTTGATGTAGAAGCCCTCCGTGATCGATTCCCCCTCCGGCGGAGCACCGGAAAAGGCCCCAAGATGGGATCTCACGGGTACAGAAGGTTGCGGCAGTGGAAATTGGGTTTCGTGGTGCTCTCGGATGTTTTCAGGGTATATGAGTATATATAGGCGAAAGAAGTTGGTCAGGGGAGCCACGAGGGGCCCACGAGGGTGGGGGCATGCGTACACCCCCTGGGCGCGCCTCCCTGCCTCGTGGCCGCCTCATTGCTTCCTTGACGTCCACTCCAAGTCTCCTGGATTGCGTTTGTTCCAAAAACGACTCTCCCGAAGGTTTCATTCTGTTTGGACTCCGTTTGATATTCCTTTTCTGCGAAACACTGAAATAGGCAAAAAAAACATCAATTTGGACTGGGCCTCCGGTTAATAGGTTAGTCCCAAAAATAGTATAAAAGTGTATAGTAAAGCCCATTAAACATCCAAAACAGATAATATAATAGCATGGAACAATAAAAAAATTATAGATACGTTGGGGACGTATCAAGGCGCCACCACCAAGGCCAAGTGACCCGGATTGTCAACCCTGGGGAGGGTGATCCGCTCTACTCCACATAATGGGCTGCTCAGACCATCACAAGTAATGAGGAACCGCTGGCTCAACGGCGTTTACGATCCACTTATGGAGCTTCTGGTCCCGCTTGCATAAACTTGTGGTGAAAACATGATACTGCCCACTATTCAGCTGCTTTGGATTACTCTGAAATCCAGATTGCTGCTGCTGACTCCCCTGGTCAGATTGCTGATTATAACCGCCCTGATTGCCTTGATTAAAACCACCCTGATTGCCCTGGAAGCCGTAATTAGAACCGCCACCTCCATAACCCGGACCATGAGAACCGCCGCTGCCTGGCCAATGAAACGAGTCCAAAATTTTGAAAGCCCTCATGATGGAACAATCCTTCCAAAGGTGAGTAGCTGGTTTCTCCTACGTGCCATGCTTTGGACAGGGCTCGTTAAGCAATTGCTCAAGAGTAGGACCTGGTCCATTGTTCCGAGGAGGCGGCCTCCCCTTACAACACTGATTATTGCCCTGTGCATTGGTGTTAGCTACAAACTCCGAGCTACCATCCGCCTTGTGTTTACCGTTGCCTCCCTGGTTCCCCGGATTATGCTGGTGACCCTTGGCATTACCGTTCTTCTTTCCCTTCCTTGTCTTCTCATTGTCAGACTCGGGGTCCTTGGTACTATCAGAGTCAGCATATTTGATTAGAGCCGCCATCAGCTACCCCATATCATTACAATCGCGCTTGAGCCACCCCAGCTTCTGTTTAAGAGGCAAAAACGGCAATTTTTCTCCAACATTAAGACCGCAGAGCCGGCATTCATGTTATGAGATGAATGTATGATAGCTTTGACCCGGCGCACCCAATGGGTCGTTGATTGATTCACCCTCCTCTTGGGCGCAAGTAGCAAGTCCACAATCGACATGGGTAGCTTGCATGTGTCTTTAAAATTCTGAATAAACCGAGCTTTTAACTCAGCCCATGACCCGATGGAATTAGCCGGCAGCCCCTTTAGCCAAGTACAAGCCGTTCCATACAACATCATGGTGAAGTACTTGGCACACACAACGTCACTGACTTCCAGTAACTCCATGGCCATCTCATAGTGAAAGTGCAACTATCCCTGGGTGGTTTTGGTAATTTGTAACAGCATATAGCTCATTGAGCTAATGCCATTTCAAGATAAATATTTCAGGAAAGCTCAATGATTGGCATGGCATGGATGAGAAAAGTGGATCCCTCAAAATGCTAAGGACAAAATGATTGGCTCAAGCTCAAAGCACAAGACTCTACATTTTCTATTTTAGTGATCCAAGATCACATTGAGTCTATAGGAAAAGCCAATACTATCAAGAGGGGATGAGGTGTTGCTTAATGGCTTTCTTGCTCAAAATTCTTAGTGATATGCTCCAAAGCCCTCAACTACTTTCTCACATCCACATATGACCCAAACCAAAAGTCCAACTCGGCCCCACCGATTCTTTCTATCCAGCGCCACCGAGTTCAGATGTCATAGCCACTGCCACAAACCCTAGTCAAATCGGTATCACCGATAGGGATCTCGCTCTCACCTAGATGGGATTGTAATGTCTCTGTTTCCCTTCGTAACGTTTCGGTCCAACCGAGATGAGCGATCGGTCCCACCGAGATTGCAATGCAAACTTTCTGTTTCCCTTTCGTAACGTTTCGGTCCAACCGAGATGAGCGAATCGGTCCCACCGAGTTTGCCTGACCAACTCTCTGGTTAGCTTATTACCAAAATCGGTCCCACCGAGTTTTTGTAATCGGTCTCACCGAGATTATGTTATGCCCTAACCCTAACCATGTCGGTCCCACCGAGTTGACATGTCGGTCCCACCAAAAATCCTAACGGTCACATTATTTGCTAAATCGGTCCGACCGAGTTTCACGATTCGGTCCCACCGAGATTGGTAAGTTGTGTGTAACGGTTAGATTTTGTGTGGAGGCTATATATACCCCTCCACCCACTCATCATTCGTGGAGAGAGCCATCAGAACATGCCTACACTTCCAACATACATTTTCTGAGAGAGAACCACCTACACTTGTGTTGAGGTCAAGATATTCCATTCCTACCATATGAATCTTGATCTCTAGCCTTCCCCAAGTTGCTTTCCACTCAAATCTTCTTTCCACCAAATCCAAATCCTGTGAGAGAGAGAGAGTTGAGTGTTGGGGAGACTATCATTTGAAGCACAAGAGCAAGGAGTTTATCATCAACACACCATTTGTTACTTCTTGGAGAGTGGTGTCTCCTAGATTGGCTAGGTGTCACTTGGGAGCCTCCGACAAGATTGTGGAGTTGAACCAAGGAGTTTGTAAGGGTAAGGAGATCGCCTACTTCGTGAAGATCTACCCTAGTGAGGCAAGTCCTTCGTGGGCGACGACCATGGTGGGATAGACAAGGTTGCTTCTTCGTGGACCCTTCCTGGGTGGAGCCCTCCATGGACTCGCGCAGCCGTTACCCTTCGTGGGTTGAAGTCTCCATTAACGTGGATGTACGATAGCACCACCTATTGGAACCACGACAAAAACATCCGTGTCTCCAATTGCATTTGCCTTCTCAAACTCCTCCCCTTTACCTTCATATGCAATTGTTTTACATTTCACTGCTATACTCTTAGGATTGCATGTGTAGGTTGATTGCTTGACTTGTCCTAAGTTGCTAAAATCTGCCAAGAACTAAAATTGGGAAAAGGCTAGATTTTTATTTGGTCAAGTAGTCTAATCACCCCCCTCTAGACATACTTTCGATCCTACACATATCTTTCAATCCACACCTCAGGGGGCAAGTCAGCAGTGTAATTAGGCACCTTTTGAGGTCCTTTGAAATCCTTGGGCAAACATTCATTCCGCAGAGCCGGCACCAAACAGGGTACACTCGTAGACCTAGAGGTCACGCCTGCCTCAATTGAAGTCGTTGGCTAAACCGGAAGGGGCTGGTGAGCCGCCTGCTGAGCCGCTTGCTCGGCTTCTTGACGTACTCTATCCTGATCCACCAAGTTAGGAGCTCCATCACGCGCTGGGTCATGCCCACACGGCTGGATACGGCGATAGGCGTTGATTGACACGGCTAGTGAGTCCATGTGCCTGCTATAACTCCGGCTTGGGCGAGGGGTCAAGTGAATCCTATCTCGGCTGTAAGAATATGCCTCCTGCTGCGCCAATGCTATCTGAAGAAGTTCTCTCACCCTTCGTGTTTCAACCGCCATTGGAGAGTCGCCATCCACTGGGAGAGCCGTCAATCACGCCACTGCAGCAATCATGTTCTCCAAAGGATTAGAATAATGACCCGATGGCATCGGTACATGCTGAGGCGGAGCGGTATTCAGACGAGGGGGTTCCGTCATACGTGGTTGAACCGGCGTCCCAACTCCTGGCGCCGCAGCCCAGTTTACCTCTGGCGGGTTACTGGTCCTGCACCAGCCGTGTGGAAAAGGTTTCTAGCCTCGTAAACCGGAGGTAAGTGGGACTGGTGCCTCCTTCTCATGATCTCGTTTGAAGCGTTTTGATCCATCGTAAGCTGGAAAGCCTCCGATTGAATCCGTTGGGCCTGAGCATCCAAAGCAGCTTGTTCCGCGGCTATCCTTACGTCCTCTGCCACCAAGCCTTCTTTGGCTAATGCTACTTCATGACGTAATTGTGCCACCTCCGCATCATGCTGAGCTTGATTCGCCGGGTTGACCAGGCTGTTAACAGAGCCGTCAATTTATCCATTAAAGCCATCAGAACCTAAGCTGGCGGGCGCGTAGGGCCTCCTACCCCTGTTGTCGTCACCGCTGTTGACCCGGAAGTCATCGCTGCTGCGGTTGAAGAATTTTGCCCAGGCTGGGTACCAGCCATGAAGATCCCGACTCTGTTCGACGGCTCATAGGGGTCCGGAATATTGTCACCGTCGGAATAGCCCCCAAGCCCGCCATCTTGCAGCTGATACAACGAAGTAGTCTCGCCCGTGGATGACTCACCATCAGAGTAGATGGCCGTCTCACCGCCAGACATAGACCCTTCATCAAATTCCGCTCCATGGATGCATCCCATGAAGGCATGCTTCACGGCGGGCTGAGCTCGGGCGGGTCTCGCATGCTGAGACGTCTCGATGATGTCGGTGCAGATGTCTAGCTCAGGGCCCGGCTCGTCGATCTTGCCGATGAAAACGTGGATTCCACCAAAGGGGACCCGGTACCCATACTCAATTGAGCCGGCCTCGGGGCCCCAGACTTAAAGTCAACCTGAAATGTCGTTTAATTATCTTTCTAGAAAATCTAGGCCACTCAATATTTCCTACATATTCTAGCACAAGTCATGCAAAAATTCACGGAAAAGTCCGACATGACCTTTGCTAAAAAAGGACATATCGAGCGCCTGAAATTTGCCGGAACGGAAATTAATCAACACTCCGGCAAAACATAGGCCACTTGGAGGTGTTTGTGGGAGTCCTGGATTAAGGGGTCCTCGGACAGCTGGACTATATACTTTGGCCGGACTGTTGGACTATGAAGATACAAGATTGAAGACTTCGTCCCGTGTTTGGATGGGACTCTCCTTTGCGTGGAAGGCAAGCTTGGATATTCGGATATGTGGATTTCCTTGTTTGTAACCGACTCTGTGTAACCCTATCCCCCTCCGGTGTCTATATAAACCGGAGGGTTTAGTCCGTAGGACAACAACAATCATAATCATAGGCTAGCTTCTAGGGTTTAGCCTCTACGATCTCGTGGTAGATCAACTCTTGTAATACTCATATCATCAAGATCAATCAAGCAGGAAGTAGGGTATTACCTCCATTGAGAGGGCCCGAACCTGGGTAAAACATCGTGTCCCCTGCCTCCGGTTACCATTAGCCTTAGACGCACAGTTCGGGACCCCCTACCCGAGATCCGCCGGTTTTGACACCGACATTGGTGCTTTCATTGAGAGTTCCACTGTGCCATCGTGATAAGGCTTGATGGCTCCCTCGATCATCTTCAACGATGTGGTCCAGGGGGAGGTTTTCCTTCCCGGACAAATCTTCGTATTCGGCGGCTTCGTACTATGGGCCAACTCGCTTGGCCATCTGGAGCAGATCGACAGCTACGCCCCTAGCCATCAGGTTAGGTTTGGAAGCTTAAACTATACTGCCGACATCCACGGAGACTTGATCTTCGACGGACTCGAGCCCATGACAGGTGCGCCGAGCAGTCACGACGAACATGACTTTGATCTGCCGTCGGACAGTATTCACGAGATCGCACCCGCGTTGGCGCCGGGAATCAATCCGGAGCAGATCGTGCCTTCCGAGGATGGGTGGATGGACCCCGCCACGGAGGCCGCACACTCATCAGCGTCGGAGCCGAACACTGATCCCACCTCCTGTGAGAGTGGCGTTACCGGACCCACGAACTCGTCTCCGGCTGCAGGGTCCAAACCGCGTGCGTCTGTGCCTATCGAATCAAATTGGGCACCCGTCATGGAGTTCACCGCCATGGATATTATTCACCACTCACCCCTAGGTGATGTGCTGAACTCATTAAGGTCTCTGTCCTTGTCAGGAGACTCTTGGCCAAACTATGTCCGGCTCGAGTGGGAAGTGGACGACTAAGAAATTCGTTCCCCACCCACCACCCACTTTATAGCCACTGTCGATGACTTAACCGACACGCTCGATTTCGACTTCGAAGACGTCGACGGTATTTACGACGACGCAGGAGAAGAACAGGAACCACCGCCCACTGGGCGCTGGACTGCCACCTCATCATACGATATATACATGGTGGACACACCAAAAGAAGGCGATGGTGACGATACAACAAAGGATAATCCCCTCGATAAGCCACCAAAGCGGCGCCGTAGACGCCGCTCTAAATCCCGCCACAGTAAAAACAGCGACAACAGCGCAAGAAATAATAATACCCCGGTTGATTCCAAAGGAAACGACGACCCCATGGACCCAGCAACGGAGCAGGGTGAGCCAGGGGACGATGAAAACAGTCCGGAGCCGATGTCAGATAACGCCGATCCCAAGGGTAAAACTCAACAACCTGTCTACGGAGAGGAGGACAGCCCGGACGATGATGCACTTATCATCCCAGAAAAACTCTTGGAACAAGAGAACCTCCACAGAAGACTTATCGCCACCGCGAGGAGCCTAAAGAAGCAGAAGCAAAGGCTTAAGGCCGCGCAGGATACGCTCAACCGTAGGTGGAACAAAGTGCTCGACATAGAAGAAAAATACGGCGACGATCGCTGCACAAAGAGCTATCCAAAGCGCAAGCTCCTGCCCGAATTTGACGACGAGGCCATAGAGCCCACTCCGCCGAAAACGACTGATCAGCTAGAACGACCGCCCCGCGTCCATGACAAGACGGCCAATGATGCCACCCACAAGTCAGCACACAATTTACGTGAGCTCCTGGACAGAAAGTCTGGTATGGCCAGATCCATCTATGGATCTAGGAAGCATGCTCCAGCACAGGATCAGAAATACCAAATCGATCATATAGATCGAATACCAGCTTGGAATCATAACCAAACACAACAACCGTCGACAGCATGCCACGACACAACCAAATACAGGGGTGCCGCACACCACCTGTGCTTCACCGATGAGGTGCTGGATCATGAATTTCCGGAAGGATTTAAACCCGTGAATATAGAGGCATACGACGGAACTACAGACCCTGGGGTCTGGATCGAGGACTTCATCCTTCATATCCATATGGCTCGCGGAGACTATCTCCACGCCATCAAATGTCTACCCCTCAAATTAAAGGGACCAGCTCGGCACTGGTTGAAAAGCCTTCCCGAAAACTCAATTGGAAGTTGGGAGGAGCTCAAGGATGCTTTCAGGGCCAATTTTCAAGGGACTTATGTCTGGCCTCCGAACGCTGATGACCTAAGTCATATAATTCAACAGCCCGGAGAACCAGCCCGAAAGCTCTGGAACAGGTTTCTTACTAAGAAGAATCAAATAGTCGATTGCCCGGATGCCGAGGCCTCAGCGGCCTTCAAGCACAGTATCCGGGACGAATGGCTTGCCAGACACCTCGGCCAAGAAAAGCCGAGGACGATGGCAGCCTTAACAAATTTTATGACCGCTTTTGCTGGCGAGACGATTAGCTGGCCCGTAGCGGCACCAGCGACCCAAGCACATCCGAAGTCAGGGATGGTAACGGGAAGCCGCGATGCAACAAAAACAAGCGTCGAAACAATGATAGCAGCCCAGAGAACACGACGGTCAACACCGGATTCAGGGGCTCTCGACCCGGTCAATGGAAGAAGCCATTCAAAGGGAGCAGAGATGGACCGTCCAGCCTAAACAAGATTCTAGACAAATTATGTCAGATTCACGGCACCCTCGAAAAACCTGCAAACCACACCCACAGAGAGTGCTGGGTCTTCAAGCAGGCCGGCAAACTGAATGCCGAACAAAAGGGGAGGGAGACACCAAGTGAAGAGGAGGATGAGCCTCATCAGCCGAACACTGGAGGACAGAAAAAGTTCCCACCAGAAGTAAAAACAGTGAATATGATTTACGTAACTCACATTCCAAAGAGAACGCACAAACGTGCACTCAGAGACGTATACGCTGTTGAGCCCGTCGCCCCCAAATTTAATCCCTGGTCGGCCTGCCCGATCACCTTCGATCGCAGGGACCATTCAACTAGTGTCCGGCACGGAGGATCGGCTGCCTTGGTGCTCGACCCAATAATTGATGGATACCATCTCACACGAGTCCTCATGGACGGCGGCAGCAGTCTAAACCTGATATATCAGGACACTGTCCGCAAAATGGGGATAGACCCTTCAAGGATCAGCCTAAGTAATACTACCTTCAAAGGAGTAATACCAGGCCTCGAGGCCCACTGTACAGGCTCTCTAGTACTAGAGGTTGTATTCGGTTCTCCCGACAACTTCAGAAGCAAGGAATTAACCTTCGACATCGCACCATTCCAGAGTGGCTGTCATGCACTACTCGGACGAACGACCTTCGCTCATTTTAATGCAGTACCGCATTACGCCTACCTCAAACTTAAGATGCCCGGTCCACGCGGTGTCATCACGGTTAGCGGGAACACAGAGCGTTCCTTACGCGCGGAAGAATATGTGGTGGCTCTAGCATCCGAACACTGAGCGGTCCCTCCAACCAGGACTAATGGCCGGTTGTCAGGACCACGGACACGGTTAGACGAGTCTGGCGCTCCACCTAATGTAACAGCCCAGTTGGGATTTCCCCACAAACGATGCTAGGGGCTGCTCGCAAAAGGAGCCCATAGTTTGGCTCGACCCTATCAATAAAAATAGCATATTGCATTTTCATGATTCATTCAAATTAACGAACACCTCGCACGAAGTCTTTCACCTGGGTTTTTCATTTACAGATGATCATCGTGCTACACCCTTCCAGGACATAGCACAACAGAGATAAAGGCGCAGACGTGCAGCAGGGCCTCGCACAAAGGTATCTTTTTAGATTAAGACCCTACGTAAACCTTTTAACATCTCTTGTTGCTTCTTCCCCTCCGGAAACTTTATACAACCAGGAGGGATACTAGCGTTTTCGGCATTTTTGTCACACTAGACTACTGCTCATACCTGGAAACTCAGGGCTTATTGTTAAGGGCGTTATTCAGCCCAGTACACATTATAAAGTCTGAATACCTTAGGGAGTGTTCGGCGTCGCGAGTTTGGCCTTATATGCATCAGCTCCGAAGTCTTTGGTCAAATGTTGGATTTGCCCGGCTCCCGTGTTTTGCTACCTTATGTTCCGTTCTATCGGCTAAGGCGGCATCGGGAGAACTAATGCGACTGTGCCCCGGTTCACCTGGACAAGCACCTCAGTAGAGAAAGCCGAAAACTGACTGTCATGATACAACGCGAGACTGGTCAACCACTCGATGACCTAGCGGAATCTTCGTGATTCCCCCGCATTAACGAAGGACTGGTTTCCCGGTCACGTACATATGCGCACCATATTCAACTGAACGTGAAAGTACCAGGGGCTATATAGTAGCCCCACCGTCAAACTCCTATGGCTAAGTGAAAGTGTTAAAGCTATATAGTCCGATTGCCTGGTTTGCCACGCTATCATCTCATTAACGGACCAAGACGTTGGATCAAGTGTGACTACGCGTTTTCTCGAACACCCGTGCATTATATGCGCGGGGACTGAAACCGACGACTGCAAACTTTCAGTATATATATACATAAACGGCCGCACAAGAGGCATTATAATACTTTTGGGCAAAAGTATAAAACAACCACTACTAGAAAAAGGGCTATAGATGGGATTGACACTAATGGCGCACCAGACAAGCGGTGCGCCATTAGTATATACTAATGGCGCACCACCTTCTGGTACGCCATTAGAGTTGAAACTACTAATGGCGCACCTGGCCCAAGGTGCGCCATTAGTATCAAAAAAAAAATTTAAACTAGTGCGCCTGTCCAAACATACTAATGGCGCATCCAGACTCAGTGCGCCATTACTAGTTACAACTAGTAATGGCGCACCTGTCGGAAAGTGCGCCACTAATGTTGTTTTTTATTATAGTTTTTATTCCTTTTTTTGTAAAACTACTAATGGCGCCTTGTTCCACCGCGCGCCATTACTAGTTTAAACTAGTAATGGCGCCTTTGTGGAACAATGCGCCATTAGTATATTTTTTTTGGCAAAACTACTAATGGCGCACCACCGGAAGGTGCGCCATTAGTAACTGGATTACTAATGGCGCATTTAGAGTTCGTGCGCCATTAGTAAGTGGGCAGCAACAAGATATTTTGGACAGCCTCTCCTACCCACACTCACTTTCTCCCCACTTAATTCTCTCCACCTCCTCCTTGTCTCGGGTGCCTCCTCTTTTTTACCTCATTTCCACCATAGATTCATTCAAATTAAGTGGTTAAATTACCTTGTTTTGATAGGTAAGTAAGGGGGGAAGCTATATTTATGTTGTTCTCCCTACAACAATGTGCACATGCACTTTTTATGGCCTAGCTAGATCTATGTATGTTCGTGGTGTTGCATATGTTTGTGGTGTTGCATATGTGTTTGTGTTTGGAGGTGTACGGTATTTGAAATGCGATAGTTGCCAATATTTTGCGGAATGTTGATTCATTTCCGTTTAGCGAGAATTTTGGCATTAAGCATTCTTTTGGTCCTATTTTTAGGGAAAGTCATGCCAAATTTTTCTTGGTTCTAAAATATCGTTTTGCTCTACCCATGAGCGACCATGGTCCGCACGATGACCGAAGGCATCGTGAATAGGTTTTTGAGGTCCGCGAAGGCCGAGATGCTTCAAAAGAACGAGACGGAGATAAGATGTCCGTGTCGAAGATGCAAGTCAAGAGCCTTATTGCGGACCCGGATTCCGGCAGGTGCGGGACCACCTGCTCTTGCGTGGTTTCATGGATGGCTATCGGTGGCAAGGTGATGAAGATGACTACGAAGTCGCCCATGGGGCCGGGCAAGAAATGAGGAAGGGCAGCAAGACAACCACCGCGGCTCGGTGCGGGCGAGAAGACGAAGAATCCCGTGAGATGATCACGACGGTGATGTTTGTACACGATCATCATGTAGAAGATGCAGGACATGATGATGAGGAAGATGCCGAGCGACGACGGGCATGATCATGAAGATGATGATGCGGCGGAGCGATTTACGCTGGACCATCGATGGGCTGGGTGCAGGACCCTCATATTCAAGAGATGCTTCTCAAGCAGACGGATAACGCAAGAGCTGCCGCCCGAGAGAAAGCCAAGATGGATCAACTTGAGTTAGACGCGGTTACTCCATTGTATGAAGGATGCAGGCCCGAGGATACCCGCCTGAAAGTAACGCTCATGGCTCTAGAGATGAAGGTAAAACACAAAATGACCGACACACTCAAGAAGGCGGTCTGTGAGCAGAACTCGGTCCCATTACAGGAGAAGAAGAAGGCACGCAAAAGAAAGACTAACAAGAGTGCGGGCCAGCCGGCACCGAGTACGATCCGTGCTCAAGACGGGCCACCTTCACCTGAGGATATCTCGAGGAGGGTGCATGTGGCGGGTAGGGCGATGCTACCGACAAATATGCTCAATGCTTGCAACCGCTGCTATCGCGGAGTCCGCATGATGTTGTTCTTTCTTTGGAGAAGCGGCGTCTCGAGAGAAGGATGTGGCATACCGGTTTTCGCGCCAAGGTGCCAGAGGGCAAGGGCTTTGTGGATAACTCCATCGGGCGTCGATCGTCCTGCGGTTTGATGACATCCACGCTATGTTGAACCTTCATCCGCTGCACTACACCTTCGCTCGCTATTTTCACGAGTATGGAGATGCAGATCATTCGCGACAAGACCCGGACATCGTGATAGTCGACCCCTTCTACATGCGTGCCAAGATCTTGGGCAGCGCTGGGACCGCAAGTCGCGAGTTCTTACCTCGATGGCGCTATTCGGCAAACCAAGATAAGGATAACTTCCTCGTGCCTTACTTTCCCGAGTAAGTCCTCCCTCAACCGCCCGTAACATATGAATTCTTAGATTTCGATCGTTTTCTTTTAACATTCCGTGTTTTCTGCAGTGACACATTGCACGCTCATCCTCCTAAGCCCAAAATATTCCATGGCTACGATTTCGACCCGGACCGTCACCGAACGTAGACTACACAAATGTCAAGAAGGTTCTTGATGATGTTCTCCCGCCACGCCAAATCTGGAGGCACCTTCACCAGCCTATTCGTAGCACGGCAAGCACGTGTTCTCCCACAATCTGACGTTACGCTCGCTCAAGCAGCCGCGGGCGGTCGAAGGGTGCCTACTACGCCATCCATCACATGCGGGCGATCGTGCGGGACCATCATCAACTTCGCCACGAGTAAACTCAAAGATTGGGCCGCGAAGCGTGTCGGCAATCCAGACGCGGACATCGACAAGAATTCTTTCGCATCCAAATGGAGTTTGCGGAAATCATCCATCAAGATGTCCTTCGTACCTGGGCAACTCTACCTTAGAAATCAACCGTCCAACGGTGACATCGACACAATGCTACAAATGCAGGCTGACAACGCCTGTTATTTCATGACTCCCATGGTAGACGGCGGCTTCATCCACGCCCGGTCCCTTGAGTCGAGTCGAAAGCGGTGATGCTGTGTCTAGTTCTAAAACATCGATTGGCTCATGTTGTAATTAAACTTTAATGAACTTGTAGTATGTCTCTTTGGTTTAGAGAGTCGCTCAACTTAGATGTAATCGATGCTATTAGTGTCTTGCTTTTCTCTTCCGATCGCTCGCTGCATACTTATATATTGCTTATGTATTGTCTGTGAATTGGTACTAACATTTCGTTTGGCTAGTGCATAGCGATGCCGTCGTATGTCGTGTACAAGGGTAAGGTTCCCGAGTCTACGATGATCGGGAGGAGTGTCGGAGACAGGTTCACCGATTCAGCGGTAACAGTTACAAAGGGTACACCACTAGGGCCGAGGCCGAATCTAGATACGCCCGCTATCTAGCGGGAGAGGGGAGGGAGCGTTGGAGGAACCGGATGAAGACGAGTTTCATCGTGATGATGCTCATCGTGATGACCGCAGCTCTCTTCATCGTGATCATAATGTGATCGATATCGACTTGTAATGTGAAGACAAACTCGCTACTCGCGGTCTCGAGACTTGTAATATAATGTTCTATCTTTGTTCGGTCTTTTCAATTCGGAAACTAATATGATGAATTGTATTCAGAGACTAATATGATGAATTGTATTCAGAGACTAATCGTCTATCGTATTCGATGAATCTGTTGTTGATGTGTGCTGTCTATATTTTGTCCAATTATACATTTAGTAACCTGTGCAAAAAACAGAAAATAAAAAAAAATAAAAAAACCTAATATTCATACTAATGGCGCATCACATAAGCGCCATTAGTATGCCAAAGGATACTAATGGCGCATCATTAAACAGTGCGCCATTAGTATGCCGAAGTTACTAATGGCGCATCTTGTTGTTGTGCGCCATTAGTATGCCAAAGCACCTGGGTATACATGGCCCCCTGGGAGGCATACTAATGGCGCACTGTTGTATATACTAATGGCGCATCTGAGGTCCGCCGCGCATCAGTGGTGCGCCATTAGTAAAATATACTAATGGCGTGGCACTAATGGTGCACCACTAATGCACCATTAATGGCCAAATTAGGTGCGCCATTAGTAGGCCTTTTCCTAGTAGTGGTGTGTAGGTGCGGGTGGGAGGTTCTTCGTCTCCGCAGAGGGGTTCTCCGTCTGGTGCGAGGGAAGCAGCCATCACATGAGGATGTTCGAGGTACCAGAGGCAGATCTGATCCTGATTAGCAAGTGGTGCATTGGTGGTTCCCGCCGGCTTCTAGCACCGTGGCAATGACTCCAATGGTATGGTGGATGCCACAGTGTGACTCGCACCGATGTGGAGTGGCGGGGGCCAACCCTGCTCTGAGATATGGGCATCCACCTGATGGCCCTGGCGGTGGTCTAAGGCGGGAAGATGCACCACCAATCTGCTAGTGCTTTTTGGCCCTCGTGTGGAGTACCAGCCGAAGTGAGCATTGAACGATCCATCATCAAGATTCTGACTAGAACACCTCTTCACGCACAGAGGTGAAAACTCTTGTCCTGACCTTTATTGGTCTCATCTGGCAACGGCAAGTTGCGTCGTTAAGTAGTTGAAGACGTCGTCTAGTTGTTGTGATGATATTCATTGACTGGTCTTGGCAACCAGGATAATATCATTGTCCGTTGTCTCTGGCTGGACGTGACGGTGATGGCCCTGAGGATGTTTATCCCTTCTTGAAGACGTTGTGTGGAAAAAGTCGATTTAGTTATAGGTGTCAATTTCATACCTTGTAATGATTTTGATCTTGGTTGTCTCTGTTCTTTACTCTACCTAATCATTAAAAGAAAGAACAGATGCATTTTTGCCCTTGGTCGGAACCACCCCACGTGTTTTGCCCTTACTTTTCGGCTCTGCTCAATTTTGCCCTTATATTTGTCTCTGAGGTTGCCCGAGTGCCCTTTGAGGGTTTGACCAATAGTTTGAAAATAAATAACCAATTCATATGAACTTATAAAAATGCAAACAAGATATCAAAATGTTCAGAAATGCATTACTTTTATGTGCATGCCATTTGCATTCAGGAAAAAAGTATTGTTTACATACCTGAGGTTATTAATGTTATTAACTTTATTAAAAATAAAAAGATATAAACAATACTTTTTTCCTTGATAAAATCACATGCAAATGTAGGTGATGTTTTCTAAACATCCTGGTATCTTATTAGCATTTTTCTGATTTCATATCAAATTGTTATGAATTTTCAAACTACTTTGACCATTACTTTGAAAATTCATAAACAGTTGATATGAACTTAGAGAAATGCAAATAAGATATCAAAATGTTCAGAAAACATCACCTATATTTTCCTATAATTTTTATTCATGAATAAGTATTCTTTATACATTTTTATGTTTAATAATGTTAATAACATTAATAACCTTAGTTGCTTAAACAGTACGGTTTTCCTGAATGCAAATGACATACACATAAAAGTATTGTTTTTCTGAACATTTTGGTATCTTATTTGCATTTTAGAAGTTCAGATGAATTTTCAAAGTATTTTTCAAATGGTCAAAGAGCACTCAGACGACCTCAGAGACAAATCTAAGGGCAAAACTGAGCAGAGCCGAAAAGTAAGGACACAATCCATGGACTGTCACAACTAAGGAAAAAAAAGTGTAATCATCCCTTAAAAGAATTATTGTGTGCATCACAATGATGTAGGCGTCGGGGTTTTTAACCTCCTTTTTAAGGGAAAAACTATCGTACAAGGGGTTAGGAATTTAAAATAATTGTAAAGGTACATTTAGAAGTTTGAAATGAGAAATGCAACATTGTCCATAAGGAAGTCACTTGCTTATGTTCACAACCTATCAATTGTCAAGAGTGATCGCCAATGAATTTTTTCACTTGGCCTTCATGACTAGTGAACATTAGTGTGGTTAGAGCATCTATAGTCGGGCGCCTCAACCTCCTCAACCTCCTTCGACTAGGGCATCATCCCATAAGGGGCGGGGAAGGCTATGATCGTCCGCATGGCCCTCCGCCGCTCCTGAGAGGAGTGCGCCCGACCGACATCGGAATCGTTCTGGCGGAAATCCACTGAGTCGGCGCAACCGGTGCTCAGGTCTGCCGATGCTGGAGGCTCGAGGTCCGTCTGCCACCCCATCTCCAATGCGGCGGTGTATGAGGGCTACAAGGACCAATGTGCCCTTTGTGGGAAGGAGAGGATGCGGGTGGCCGAGGTCCGTCTCGCTGCCTACATGGCGGAGGTGGAGGCGGCGGGTGCGACATGTCTCACTGCATTGGAGGAGGAAGCCGTCTGTGTACGCATCCTACAGAAGCGGCAGAGCAGGAACACACGTGCCCTCATCCTAGAGCAAAACCGGGCGGTTCGTGCCATGGTCGGACTGCCCCCCAAAGAGGAGGAGGACATTGACATGGCTGACAGCTCTAGCGATGAGCAGATCCAGCTGGATCCATTTTGCGTTTTTTGAGCGCTACTTTTGTGATAAAGACTGTAAGGGCGCCGGCAATGACAAGGGCAGTCGTGGATGATCTTTGTTCATGACTAATATGTACATAGAACATGCCAATTTTTTTGTAGTTCGATGACATGTGTTGATGTAGTAGCCGACTG
Source organism: Aegilops longissima (assembly GCA_021605205.1). Classification (NCBI taxonomy): domain Eukaryota; kingdom Viridiplantae; phylum Streptophyta; class Magnoliopsida; order Poales; family Poaceae; genus Aegilops; species Aegilops longissima. The sequence goes on from CM038681.1 coordinate 142,418,015, forward strand.
CTTTGCGTTGCATCCAGTGATAGTTTACGATGCATGTGGTGTATGGATTTGAGGTTTGCTAAATGAGGTACATGATTGTGTAAGTGAAAATTTAAGGGGTGAGCAATCACTGTCTGCGGACGCGCCCGGGCGCGTCCACGGAAGTTTGAAGGGGCCAGATTAGCTGTAGATGCTCTTAGAAGGCTAAATTTAAAAAGCACAAAGTATCTGTATGTAACTTGTTTTTTCTTCGCTCAATACTATTACAAAACCTCGATTTCATGGAAGTGTGGTGGAAATTTCAAAAGATTCAGCAGGCCCAAGACTTATCAAGCTTCCTACTTCTGTAGGTGGCTGAGCAAAGAACTGTACATATAAAAGTTCCAGATCAATAAAGCCCAATGCAGTAGAGTTTAGACTAGGGCAAGTTGTGATCGTACTACCATACCAATACACCTTCTATCTATCTGATCGTCCATTTTTGCATCAAAGTTCATGTGGACAAACTTCTCTTTTTTGTTTCTCAAAGAAAAAACATTTGAACTCAAAACTTTGCAAATAAAACATCACACAAGTACTCCCATGTGAAGAAATGTTTCGGATTTTTTTGGCGCAATAGAATTTTTACAATGGTATAAATCATTCGAAATTTAACAATTTTATGTGTTGTAAGAAAATCAGAAATATTTTATACAAAGAGTGGCACTTGCATATAGTTGACCTGCAAAGTTTCAAGGTCAAATGCTCTCTTGTTTGAAAGAAACCAGAATAAAAGGAAATTTGTAATCATGATGCAAACTGAATGGTCTAGATAGAAGGTGTAGCCATATGAGGGTATGAAAAATCCACACGTGGATGGCTCCCTCTCCCTCCCCCCTCGTGGCGACGCCTGCTTCAGCTCCGTCCCGGCGGCGTCCCTGCCCGTGCGACCTCCCTCCTCCTCCCCCCCCCCCCCGCGGACTCCTCCGGGCTCCGCTCCCCCCTCTCCTCTCTGGTCTCCCCTTCTCGCTCTGGTCTCATCGCCCCTCTCCGTGCTAATAAGTTTTGGGCGCTTGATTCGGATGGCTCCGGGTCGGATTCTGAGGCTCCTTCTCTCCCTCCCCGCCCTGTCCCGGTGTGTTGTTCCCCTGTGGCTGCGGCGGCGGGTCGCCGGCGTAAGTTCGCGCCTGGGGGGCGGGGGCGGCCCGTCGGGCCTGCCGTGGAGGTGGATGGGTGGCGCCGCGTTTCACGTGGTCGTCGACGTGCATCGTGCCGGTCCCCTGTTGCGGTCCCGCTGATGCCCATTAGGGTGGATGGGGCTGCGCCGTCGTCGGCGTCTTGCTCTCCGGCGGGTCCCCTTGCTTGCTCGCCCTCGGTTGCGGTCTCCGTCGCTCCGGCAGCGTCGGCGCTGGGGCCAACCCTAGATCTGGGATCGGGGGCAGCGCTGGTTCCCCCACTTGTGGCGCAGGCCCCGGTGGGTGCTGCTGGGTCTGGTGGGCCGGTCTCGGTGTTGGCTTTGGCGCCCTTTGCTGATTCCCCCCCCCCCCCCCTTCCTTCTTTGGTTTCTGGGTCGCGGGCGGCCCAGGTCCAGCCCACCCCTCCAGTGAGGCCTAGTATCGAGCCGGGCCTGGCTCGGTTAGGGTACTTATGGGTGCGGAGGGGTGTGGTTCCCCCATTTCTAGGGTTTCCTGCCTCCTCCTCAGATCTATCTCGACGCCGTGTACCCATCCGGCGCTTCGTCAGATCTACTCCTCCCCCTCCCCTCTCCCTCTCCTTTGCGGCGGTGGCTGCGATGGATCACTCTCGTGCTTCCTCCAGTGAGGCGGTCTCCGGGCAGAAGCGGGGGCGTGAAGGCTCCGGCGAGGCGGTCGCAGATCTGGAGTACGAGGCAGCTCTTCGTGCGAAGCTTCAGGCCTCGCTCGCCCCGGAGGCGGGGTCGGCGGCGGCGTCGGCTGGCGTGTCTCCCCGCGCCTCTGGTTCGGGCCCGTCGGCGCCTCTCCCCCCGTGTCTGGTGCTCCTTCGGCTGCGGTTGATCCCTAGGAGTTGGCGGCGGCGGCCAGAGGGCGGGCTCGTCGGGGCCAACCCAGGCGTCTCCTCCGCTGGGTGCTGCTCCCCGGGGTGGCGCTCCTTTGCGGGCTCCGGTGGTGGCTGGGGGAGGGCCATCCCGCTTCTTCCCGAGGCGTCGGGGCCCCGCCTCGCCGCCGGCCGTCTTCTTTGGGGGGCTTGGTCTGGGCTCACTGCGCTTGGTGACGGTATCCTTCCTCCTCCTCCTCATGGCTCTGGTCGCATCCCCCCTCAATCCCAAGTCTCCAACCCCATCCTCACCTGTTTTGTGTGTCACCGCCCCGGCCATTTCCAATCTCGGTGTGAAAACCCTCCCTTCTGCCTCATCTGCAGGGAAGACGGTCACCTAACGGTGGACTGTCAAAATCGTGTCAAGCCTCCCGCTTTTGTTCATTATGGTACCGGCCTCCCTGGGTGTTCTTTCTTTGCTTTAGATAGGGGGATCCCGGAGGCAGCCCCTATCCCGTCGCTATCCAATGTTGGCATTAACTCCGTCCAGGCTAAACGCATTTCTTCCCAGACCCTTCTTGACGAACTTCAGCTATGGGATGAGGGTGGTTGGGATTGGCAAATTCGCCAACTTTCTGAGTTCGAATTTGTTGCGACTTTTCCTTCCAAAGAGAGCCTCCGTATGATTTCCTCTTGCACTAGCTTCACGCTGCCTCTGAATCAACTTGTGGTCTCGGTCAAAGCTGCTTCTAACGGGTCCAAGGCGATTTCTTCTCTGTCTGATGTGTGGGTGCTGGTTGAAGATGTTCCTCCTAACATGCGCACCATGGCGTTCCTTATGGATTTCGGGGTTCTCATCGGGAAACCCATTGAAGTGGACCAAGATTCTCTGGCCATCCTGGGGCCGGCCCGACTTCGGGTCTGGTGTGTTGACCCTCTGTGCATTCGTGGCGCCATTGACGTCTTCCCTGCGGCTGGTGGCTTTCGGCTCCGGGTGCGGGTGGAGGGGGCCTCGGGTCCGGTGTCGCCTCCTCCTCCTCCCCCGCCCCCGGCCACTGGCAATGGCGACAAGAGCAAAGATGGGGATGGATGCCCCGACGACTCCATGCAAGGGACCGATCCTCGCTTCACCCAGTCGGAGTGGGATGGTCTTTCTCCCGAAGATCAGGAGATGCTAAAGGAGAATGCGCCTGCTGGCAGGGGGGCCCAGGACTCGGTGCCTGATTTGGGCGGCGGGGGTGCGGCCTCTGATGGGGCTAAGGGCACGCCTTTCTCGGCGGTGTGCTCCAATCTCCCTGCCCGTCCCGCTTCCCCCTCCTTGTCTGGCATTGAAGATCTACCCCCGGTTGGCCTCGCTGTGTCCAAGAAGAAGAAGAAATCCTATGTCAAGAAATATTCCACCAAGAGCCGTGCTTCTGGTGACTCTAGGCAGTCCGCGGCTGGGCTCTGCCGAAGGCTTGATGCTGATCTGGGTGCGGCCTCGGGCCCGTCCTCTGCTGCGGCTTCCCCCAGTCGTGCTTCGCCTCAGGCCGCTCGGCCACTCGCTTCCACGGCTCGCAAGAGCGGCCGCGTCTCCAACAGTGGTGAGCAGGTGGCCGATCGGGCTGCTCGGCGTGCTGCGGCTCGGGATCTGCCCCCTTCAGGTTCATTCCTAGCCCTCTCCCCCTCCCTCCCCACAGTTCCTTCTCCTGTGCGTTTAGTTCTTCCTTCGCAATCTGATGATCACTTGCTCAAAATTTTAGACGATGTGGGTATTTTCTTAGACTCTAGCTTGGGATCTCCCTCGTCTATTCTTGGTATTATTAGGGCAAATGAAATAGACCAGGCTGACATTGCGAAAGCCAAGGAGGCTGGGGTGGGTTCGGGTGCCCCACTGGTTGTGGCCGGTGGGGACGAGGGGGGAAATGACAGGTGTCAAGCTCCCCCGGTGGTTTCTAAACGTGGGGCAGGGAAGCGTGCAAAACCCTGCATGGCGCCGAGCAGGTCGAGTCTCCGTATTAAAAACTTGTCTTATAGATGAAGGCCTTATTCTGGAACATTAGAGGTTTCGGCGCTAGGGGGCGCAGGGACCAACTTAAAGATTTGGTTCGGTCTGAAAATGTAGAATTTATTGGCCTTGTCGAGACTATCAAATCTTCCTTTTCCGTGAGCGAATTATCGGCCATTGCTGGGATAGACAGATTTCATTGGAACTCTGTGGCCTCAGTTGGTCATTCGGGTGGTTTTCTGCTTGGTTCTAAAAAAGATACTTTCGATTTTGTGGCTTTTGACCATGGCATTTTTTGGGCTAGCACGGTGGTTTCTCTTCGATCTCTCAATTCATTGCTGGAAATCATGGTGGTTCATGGTTCGGCTGACCACGCGATGTCTTATGCTTTTTTGGACGAGATTAGTATTAAAATTGAATCATGCCAGCTACCTTGATCGGGGGCGACTTTAACCTGCTTCGTTTCCCTTCTGACAAGAGCTCGTCTAACTTCTCTTGGCCTCTGGCTGATGCTTTCAATGCTTTCATTAGGGACACGGCTATTCGTGAGATTCCTAGGGTCGGAGCCCGTTTCACTTGGTCTAACCATCAAACTCCCCCCATCCGCTCTGTTCTCGATAGGGTTTTTGTTTGTCCTAGGTGGGATTCTTTATTCCCCTGTGTCAGTCTTAGAGCCCTTGCCTGTGTTGGCTCTGATCACACCCCCCCTGATTCTAGATGATGGAACGCGCCCAGTGGGTCTCCCGAGGTTTCAGTTTGATGCTTCCTGGCTACAAGTGGAGGGTTTCAATGAGTTGGTGGCACAAAAGATTCTGACTTTCCTTTCTTCTACTCGCCGTTCTTTTGGCCCGATGGATGACTGGCATCAATGCTCTTATTTCCTTCGTAGATTCCTTAGAGGATGGTCCAAAAACCACTACGCTGAGTCAAGGCGTGACAAAGCCAGGTTGATGGCTCAAATTGGCGTTCTGGACGAACGCGCGGATAATTCTGGGCTGTCCTTGAATGAATGGCAAATTCGGTATGGTCTAGAAGAGGAGTTGTTGGGCTTTCATAGGCAGGAGGAAGTGTACTGGAAACAGCGTGGTACTATCAACTGGACCTTAAAGGGTGATTTGCCCACGTCCTACTTCTTTGCTATTGCTAACGGTAGACGTCGGAGATGCATTATTGATAGCCTTATTATAGACGGTGTCAGGGTATCTGACCCTCCGGTGATTATGCGTCATGTGGTTTATTTCTTCTCTAACCTTCTAGCGGCTAAACCTGAGTTAGGCTTTAAGCTGGCTTCGTCCTTCTGGTCTCCTCTTCATCAACTTTCAAACGCTGATAAAGACAGTTTGCTGATCCCCCCCACGGAAGAGGAAATTTTTGAGATGATCCGTTCTGCCAACGCTAATGCGGCTTCAGGTCCTGACGGCTTTTCCATTCCTTTTTTCCGGCAATTCTGGCCTCAGCTAAAAGGTCTAATTATGGCTATAACTCAAGGGTTTTGGTTGGGGACTGTTGACATCTCGAGACTCAACTACGCAGTACTCACCCTCATCCCTAAAGTCAAAGGCGCTGACTTGATCTCCCAATTTAGGCCCATTGCTTTTATTAACAATTTTGCTAAGATCCCTGCCAAGGGCATGGCTACTAGGGTTTCCCCGATCGCCCATCGGGTCATTAGCCCTTTCCAATATGCGTTCATTAAGGAGAGATTCATCTTGGACGGGGTGCTTTGCTTACACGAGATAATTCATGACCTTCGTTGTAAGAACACCAAGGTTGTGGTCCTTAAGCTTGATTTTGAAAAGGCGTATGACTCGGTGAGCTGGTCCTTTCTTCGCCAAGTTCTGCTGGCCAAGGGCTTCGATGGTTCGGTGGTTCACCGTCTGATGCAACTTGTCACTGGGGGCCACACGGGGTGGCTGTCAATGGCCAGACCAGTAATTTCTTTGCGAATGGTAGGGGTTTGAGACAAGGAGATCCGGCGTCCCCCTTGCTTTTTAATTTTGTAGCCGATGCTTTATCTCACATTTTTGTCACGGGCTGTGGCTGCTGGTCACATTTCGCCTGTTAGCTCTCACCTCATTCCTAATGGCATCTCTCATTTACAATATGCGGATGACACCATCATTATGGTTGAACTTAATGACAACTCCATCACGAATCTGAAATTTCTTCTTCTCTGCTTTGAAGCTCTGTCGGGCCTTAAAATCAACTTCTCTAAGAGCGAGGTCATTGTGACTGGGGTACCTGTCTCGGAAGCGCAGCGGGTGGCCAAACTTTTGAACTGCTCTCTCGGATCTTTTCCTCTCAAATATTTGGGCTTACCCATCTCCCCTCTTAAGCTTTTGGCCAAAGATTTTGCCCCGGCTGTGACTAAAGTTGGCAATAGAGTTTTGCCGTGGCGAGGTCGTTATAATTCTCAGGCGGGCAAGGTTGCCCTTCTTGCCTCTCCTCTCTCCCGATGTTTCTAATGGGCTTTTATCTCCTGTCCGAAGGGACTCACTCGGGCTTCGATAAGCACAGGGGTGCCTTTTACTGGAATTCTTCCGATAATAAACGCAAATATAGGATGGTTAAATGGGATCTCACTTGTAGACAAGAACATGGGTGGCCTTGGCATCATTAATACCAGAATCATGAATAAATGCCTTTTGTTAAAATGGTGGTGGAAGATTATGTTCCTTGATGATCGCCCTGCTTGGCTAAACCTTCTCAAAGCTAAATACTTCCCCTCCTCGAGCCCTATGTTCGCACCCTCTTCTGGTGGCTCTCAATTTTGGCGTCAGCTTGTTAGTATTAGATCGATTTTCCGTTCCCTTGTGAAATTCGTTGTTCGAGACGATAAATCTACTCGTTTTTGCTTAGACTGGTGGGTTGGGGACACCACTCTTGCGGTGGCTCACCCGACTATGTTTTCGTTTTGTGCTGATCCCGAGATCTCTATCTTTGAGCTCTCGGCTCAGGGTTGGGTTTTAGATTTCCGGCGTTCTCTTTCCCCTGTGGAGTTGGAAGATTGGCAACGCCTTACTGCCTGCTTCCCCTGCTCTCGGAGGAAGAGGACTCCGTTTTGTGGCCCCATTCCTCTTCGGGGCGTTTTTCTGTAAAGTCGGCGTATTCAAAACTTATTGCTGGTGGTCGCACTGACAAGTTTAAATACATTTGGTCTGCCCGCATCCCTCCTAAGATTAAAATCTTCCTTTGGCAAGCTCTTCGTCGCAAACTACCAGCGGCTAACCAGATTAAGAAGAGGAACAGGCCGGGCTCTGACAGTTGCCAGCTGTGCGGTGCCCTAAAGAATACCGAGCATATCTTTTTCCAGTGTTCTTTGGCTAAATTCATTTGGAGTTGCATTAGACTTTGGCTTCGCGTTAATTGGAACCCATCCTCTTTTGAGGATCTTCGGCGTTGTATCAATTCCCTTGTAGGCCGGTCTAAGCGGGTGTTCATGGTGGGATGGGCTGCGATCTGTTGGGCGCTATGGACTACTAGAAACAAGTTCACTATTGAACACATTTTCCCGGCTAACCCAGTCAATTGCTTATTTAAAGCCAATGTCCTTTTGCAGCAGTGGAGATCATTGACTAAGGATGGGGACCTAGAGGCGTTTGACGATATGCTATCCAGAATGAAATCTACGGCTTCTTCTCTGCTGCGGCGCTCCAGGAGGACGGTTTCTTAGTGGTTTGGCTGCTCGTTTGGCTGGCCTGCGCGCCATGATAGGCCGGATGCCTTGTACCCATACTTCTTAGTTGTTTCTGTTAAACTTATGTGGTGCCGTGTGATGGTTGTGACTCTGCCTGGTGGCTTTATCTATAAAGTCGGGCTCTCGCCTTTTATCTAAAAAAAACCCACACTCGTTAGAGAATGCATTCATGCGTCGTGCATAGAAAAACAAATGCACAAAAGGGAACTTAAAGCAAAAGAAGCAAGGGGAAAATCAGATAATTTTATTAACTGCCAGCTACTAGGCTATGGCCAACAATAGGAAACAGGGAGTAAAAACTACAAATGACCCTTTAATGGTTGAACTAACTACAGGATGAACCTTCCTTACCTCTTGACTAGTTTTGCGTACATAGTTAATTCATGCCAAATGTAACTATTTATTTCATTATTTAATTGTATCAATATCCTACGGATCTGCTTGCATTTGATATGAGCTTATTGTAAAGTGCCCATTTTATAGTCTCGTAGTAGATTTTATATCCAACGAATTTACAACGCTAGCAATGGTAATAATAGAACTATACGTGCTTTGATATGTATGAAGATCAACTCACAATGTGGTATGACTAGGAATTGGCCTGCTTGCGACTTTTTTCCACAAGAAAACTTCACCTCTTTCTTTGTATAGTCGTACTTCCTTTGTCCAACTGCAGGGAAAAAGCTCAGCATTACTGAACCATTTATGTTCACTAGAGATCCTCCGGACTGATATCACAACCAAATCATATGCACTAGGCAACCCCGGCATGTATCCCATAGCTACATAACTGCACCTCTTCTTGCCATCAGACTGAAGTCTTGTGATGTTACTTCCTTGTGATGCTAAATATTACACAAGTGCAGCCAACTTGGAAAAATGAATGCTTGATATAGGGTTTGCAGTGCAGTGCTATTCTGGTTAGCCGTGAGCATCTGGGTTCATTTGCTTCAAGAAAAGATGCCTCGGAGTGGGAGGCCGTTAAGCACAAAACATAAAGCCTAATTACATGATTAGTCAGAATAAACAACTAAAAACACTTGTTTTTACTTTGTATTGGTTGGGGTGCGCCTGGCCTGGGCAGTAGTGCAACGCCCAGGCGACACTTAAGGGCCCCACTAGCAAGCTAGTGTGATGGACCCTCCCCATAAAAAATAAATTTAATATCGTTGTGGGCGTATAGCCCACATATCAGATATTAAACTGATAAGAACAGATACTACACTTGATCTTAGCCAAAAGGCCGAGAAAGGTATGCTTTGGAACGTTGCCCTGCCCCTCCTCTTATAACTGTCTCGGCTGCCCTGCTGCGTTCCGCGAGCGAGGTGGTACTAAACAAACAAACAGGAAGTCATTAGATGCCTGCCCTATGCGCTGCCCCCTTGTTTCTACCAAAGCAGCCCAGCTGCCTCGAAGGCCCAGTAGGTTGGCTTTACGGCCCCAGTACGTTCTGAAAGAAAGTATGGTAAGATGGCAATCTGAAAAAAGCAACCTGAGACGTGATGGTCATAGAATAATTTGGAGTTGAAATAAATGTTGGCAACTGCAATGTTCAGTGTGCCGTATCCACAAGGTTACAGAGTGCTGCCATCCACCTGCTTGCATTTTTATGAGGGGAATTACCTACTGCAAAAAAAAAAGGACGAAAAACTAGTACTCCTACATGATGTTTACAGGAAGTTAGAGATCCAGCTATGAAACCTGAGTGTATTAATCTTTCTTATGGCTCCATGCAAGTCCAAATTCATCATTTCTTAAAGATTATATCATACATCTGTAAAGATCAAGCAGCACTCCTTCGAAGATGAAGATAAGACCAGCATCATCTAAAGACAAGATCTGGCAAATACACTACGCAAGTAAGGAATATATTATACCTGGATTCTGTCACTGGTCTCACAAAAACTTTCGCTATTTTTCTCAACCAGAACTATATTATTATCCACATGTACAGTGATTCCTTTGCTCATCAGTCTACGCTGGGAACAGAGCGTCAAAACAGCATCATCTAAAACATAACTATATATAATACCCCAAAAGAAATACAACTCTTTACACCAGCTATATGTTCAACTGAACTGGCCAGCAACCAGCCCGAAATCCGGCCTGTTGCAATCAACCATCCTGCAATTGCAAGTCCTCGCACGCTATCCTGTCTACTTGAGCTCACAATCAATGTTCCGGAATGGCGCGCCGGTGAGTGAAGCCGGGGGAATGGAAAACAACAGCAGACATACGCACCAGGCAACGCCGGCATGACAAAAGAGGCAAAGAACACCAAGTCACTGCATCCATGAGGCTACAAACTTGCCCTTTTTTTGTTACCAGTCTCAAGTCTTCCTTGACTAGACCTTTGACGCTTTACATAGTCAGGGCACATCAGAGGGGGCATCCCTTATTTTTCCACAACAAGCAAGCTGCATGTCACACTATTAAGTGCAACAGTGACTACTCCGTGGTCGATAAAGAACTCCAGAAGGGCGTCCGAGGAGGGCGTCCGAGGAGGGCCTCCTCGTTGATAGAAGCAACCATCTGAAGAAGAAGCGTCATGATAGTTTTATAAGAAAACTATGCAGCTCCTCCAGTTTTTACAGGCCTTCCCCTTTTCTCCGAAAAGAGGCATAACACCCAGCTGCCTTCATTTGATATTGCACTTGCACATACCTTCCCTTAACCTTGCTCTTGTGCAGATCATCTCCTTGGCCTCTTTCTTTCTTGCAGGACGGTTCCTACAGACAAGCTGCTCTGTGTACATGCAAAATTTCAGGTCGCCTTGTGATGCAAAATCTTACGCTAGTGGACTCATTAGTACAACTTGCAAAATCTTACGAAATCATGTCATAGAGCACCAATGGCCATTCTTGCCCTCAGAATGATCCTTGACCAGACCACTAATGATGTACCAAGTCAGGGTACAACATAAGCATCTGGTTTCCTTTTGTTTCAGGAAAACATGTGAGTTACGTGCCGTATCATTAGGATTAGGAAACAAAGGTCCATGTAGAATTTAGTTACAACCACAAACTTGGGTGGCGGAGTCAATCAATTCAGTCATTGCAAGGCGACCTACTTGCTAGAAGTAACAAGTACAGAACAAGGAGAAGCACGCTCTATAATACCGTAGAAGCAACCAGCTAAAGAATAAGCATCTGGTGTCCATATGCCAGTTTCATAAGAAAACCATGCAGCCACTCCAGCTTTCACACATGAGATACGACAGAAAACTACCGATAAGTTCCCTTGGCATTGCTCTTGTGATGCTCATGTCCTTGGCCGCTATCACTAGCTCCTGCCCAGAGCAAGAGAAGGCTCCCTCCTCAAGTTCCTCACTGGGCTCTCACAGGATGGTGGCCTTGCCGTGTTGTGGCAGAACGGCACAGATTGCTCCACGTGGGAAGGGATCACCTGCAACATGGATGGGACGGTTACTGATGTCTCGCTGGCTTCCAAGGGTCTTCAGGGGTATATCTCACCTACTCTTGGCAACCTCACTGGATTGTTGCGACTCGATCTGTCAAACAACATGCTGTCCAGTGAACTACCACAAGAATTGGTGTCTTCCAACAGCATTGTCGCCATCGAAATCAGCTTCAACCATCTAGACGGAGAACTGCACGGGGTGCCATCTTCAACCCCAGTGTGTCCCTTGAAGGTACTAAACATCTCCAGCAATTTGTTTACAGGACAGTTTCCATCCTCCACATGGGGGGCCATGAAAGACCTGGTCGCACTCAACGCCAGCAACAACAGCTTTACTGGGCAACTGCCAACTCATTTCTGCACCAGTTTTCCATACTTGGTTGTGCTTGAGCTCTCTTACAACCGATTCAGAGGGAGCATTCCACCTGAATTAGGTAGCTGCTCCATGCTCAGAGTGCTCAAGGTTGGCCACAACAACCTCAGCGGGACTCTCCCAGACGAACTCTTTAATGCTACCTCTTTGGAGTTCCTCTCTTTTCCCAGGAGTGGTTTACAAGGAACACTTCAAGACACAAATATTGCCAAACTCACTTTTTTGGTTACCCTTGATCTTGGAGAGAACAACTTCAGTGGCAGGATTGCGGAATCTATAGGCCATCTCAAGAGATTGGAGGAACTCTTTTTGAACAGTAATATCATGTATGGGGAACTGCCATCAACTCTAGCAAACTGCACAAATCTCATAACCATCAACCTCAACTGCAACAATTTTAGCGGACAACTCACCAAGGTCAATTTTTCTCGCCTACCAATCCGGAACAACTTCGATGGCACAATTCCAGGAAGTATATACTCTTGCAGAAATCTAATTGCACTGCGACTATCTTCCAATAAGTTCCACGGCCAGTTAGCAAAAGGGTTCGGCAATCTGAAGTCCCTGTCGTTCCTGTCACTATAATAATAATCTTACAAACATAACAGATGCACTTCAGATTCTTGGAAGCTCCAAGAACCTCAGCACCCTTCTTATTGGGCGTAACTTCAGCGTGTTCTTTGGTGTAGGGGTGTTGTATGATCAGATAGTCCTATCTAGGTATTTTGGCTAGTACTACTCCAGTTTCCGTATATGTTTAGGTCAATTTCGTTCAGGTTAGGTTGCTATTCAGGTTTATCAACATTTCCAGCAAATAAGCTTGTCATCTATGTGCAAGTCATAATTACGGCTACAAAACATTATCGGATTAAGAGTGATTCCATTTCAAGGAGATGTACAAGTATCTATACCAATATAAAAAGACCCAAAGGGGCAGATCCAATTAATCTCGGCCATCAAATCATGTCAATCCAACAACCTAGACTGCTTCAATGTCGAGCACTCAACACGTTTAGCGTGCAGTTAATTTCATGCCAAATATAGTGCTAATCACATAATAACACGCAAATAATATCGTACTTAATATCCGCATGCACTTAATATACTTCCAAATTAACGTGCATTGCACGTACACATTGACTAGTATGTAACAATGTGGGGCAGTTTAAACTGAATCAGCATTAATACAATGGATACTCTGATCTTTTCAGGGCTCTTTATAACTCATATTGGAAGATGTACAAGTATATGTAATCAGAATATAAAAATCACTGTAAGTTTAAGTTCACCATTTCCTTTGCTTGCTGAACAACAACAATGGAGCCATGCTATAAAGTTTTAGGTTCACGGGTAAGTAATGAACAAAATAAAATGTATGGTTAAGTACCAGTGCACCACTAACCATAAGTTGTCACAACATACGAAGCAGCACATGCCAAAATCCATCACAAAATCTTCTCAGAGTTTGTTAAAACGAGAGACTGCAGCTGCTACAACAATGGAGCACATGTTGTGAGGAGTGCATCCCAATCTTTTGAGTAGTCGCAAAAATAACTTGTAACTGCACACCCCATTCTTTTCACAGCAAGTTAATTGCATGACATACCTTGGGAGCGCACGTCAACAACTCAATAGCCCTGCTTCCCTAGCATCATTCCACCGGCGCACGCAGTGCACTCCGAACTCCGAGGAGCCTCTGCGCCAGGGCTAGTCCTCTTTTTCTTCTCTTGGGCCGGTCTACTTGACTACAACTGGGAAGAAATATTCTCAAATTAATGATTAGTGGTATCAATAGCAGGGAATATACATTATGTATTTTTCATTTGAATGGCAATGACTGCCGTTTTCTGAAAGCCCTATTAGTAAGAATAAATATCACAAAACCATAACTTTTGGGTTGGCATATCAAGTTACCACACTTCAAAAAAATCACAGAATCACAACTTTTGGCACAAGATCGTTTGACAGCGTCAAATGTCTAGGACAGTTCCCAAAAGAAAAATTGACCACTCTACACTGATCAATGACAGAAACAACTAGGAAGAAAGCCCACATGAAAACATAGGTAAAGGCAAATCACAGGATCCAAGCTGGCATGAAATTGCAGTTTTAATTTTTTCCTGTTCCTGCAAGTCTAGAATCCCACGAATCAAAGAGCTCCTTAGCTGTGTTTGGCCCTATAGAGGTTCTGTTGACGCAGTACATAACTGTTGGCTACGAGTTGTGGCTTGGCTTGTACTTCCAGGAATCGTTTCCCATTTGCTATAGAAGATTAGTATTTCGTAGAAATAATAAAGTGCACATGGCATGGATAGCTTAATTATGGATTAAAATAAAAAGTGAGACTGATTCTTATTAAATTACATCTATAGAAAGAAAGAAATCTTGACTATGGGTGAGAATGAGACGAGCTTGCTTTTTGTTCAGTCTTGGGGGAAAAAAAGAACAGTAGACACCACTTGTTTGTTATGCACAATTAGGTAACATGGCACATAAGTTCAGTTTCCTGCTGATTCAGTTACACCTAGTGGGTGTATTTTTATTAAGAAAAGGGAAGTCGTTGTCAATAAGTTGTAAAAAGAAGAATCAGACCTGTTGAAGTCAAACCAAATACAACCAACCTATATACATGATGTTACTCAAGTGTAAAAAATGCACGCATTGTTCAGCAACAACCCCTTCACATAAAACTAGTAAGCGAAACGGACAGATTAAGTATCAACACGGCAATTCCTGCTTGGACAGACTTACCAATAAACTACAGTAGATAGGACAAGCAATAGCAGCTAATCCTTGACCCAAATTTTCTTTTTATAACTAACGACCAGAGACCGGATCAAACAAAATGGAGAGCAGAGCAGGTTGCTCCTTTCCACTCTTGCTCTTTCTTCATCAGATAAATTAGCAGTTCATCCTGGCAGACCAAAGCTAAGTTTCCAAGCTAGTTTCTCAAGAAAACCATGCAGCCACTTAGTCATTCACACAGGAACCAGTTTCCCATACCTTTCTTTGGTTTCACCGTTGTGCTACTAGTCACCTTGGCTTCTCCCACCAGCTCTTGCACGGAGCAGGAGAAGAGCTCCCTTATCCAGCTCCTTGATGGGCTCTCGCAAGACGGCGGCCTCATGGTGTCATGGCAGAACGACACAGACTGCTGCAGGTGGGAAGGGATCACCTGCAGCCCCAATAGGACGGTCACTGATGTTGAGCTGGCTTCTCGAGGTCTCAAGGGGTCCATCTCGCCGTTCCTTGGCAACCTCACTGGCCTGTTACGTCTCAACCTGTCGCGCAACTCACTGTTCGGTAGCTTGCCACTGGAATTGGTGTCATCCAGCAGCATCATTGTCCTTGACGTCAGTTTCAACCGCCTGACTGGAGCTCTGCACGAACTGTCATCTTCAACCCCTGCCCGGCCTCTGCAGGTACTGAATATCTCGAGCAACTTACTTGCAGGACCATTTCCATCCACCATATGGAAGACAATGGATAACCTGATAACACTCAATGCCAGCAATAACAGCTTTACTGGGGCGATACCAACTTATTTCTGCAATAGCTCACCATCCTTCACGGTGCTTGACCTCTGTTTCAACAAATTTAGTGGCAGCATTCCCCCAGGGCTTGGTGAATGCTCCATGCTGAGAGTGATCAAGGCCGGCTACAACAATCTCAGTGGAACACTCCCAGATGAACTCTTCAATATAACCTCATTGGAATACCTCTCTTTTCCTAACAATAATTTACACGGTGTCATTGATAGTGCACGGATAATCAGCCTCATAAATCTCCGTACCCTTGATCTTGGATGGAATAACTTCAATGGCAGGATTCCAGATTCTATAGGTCAGCTCAAGAGATTGGAGGAGTTCCATTTGCACTACAACAACCTGTCAGGGGAACTGCCATCGACTCTGAGCAACTGCACAAATCTTGTAAGAATTGGCCTCAGGAGCAACAAATTCAGTGGAGAACTTATCAATGTCAATTTCTCCAACCTGCCCAATCTAAAAATTTTAGACCTTTGGTCCAACTTCTTCACTGGTACAGTTCCAGAAAGCATGTACTCGTGCAGTAATCTGACTGCGCTGCGGCTATCTAGAAACAACTTACACGGGCAGCTCTCATCGAGAATAGGCAATCTGAAGTATCTGTCCTTCTTGTCACTTGGTGGAAACAATTTCACAAACATCACAAATGCACTTCGGATCCTTAAGAGCAGCAAGAATCTTAGCAGCCTGCTTATTGCGCACAACTTCAGAGGAGAGCTCATGCCACAGGATGACAGAATTGATGGCTTTGAGAATCTTCAGGTTTTGGACATGGATGGTTGCCAATTATCTGGAAAAATACCTCTATGGATATCAAGGGTCACAAATTTGGAGGTGTTAATTTTAAGAAGCAATCAACTAACCGGACCAATGCCAGGCTGGATCAATTCCCTAAACCATCTCTCCTATATAGATGTGTCAAACAACAACCTTAAAGGAGAAATCCCATTAGCCTTGATGGAGATGCCAGTGCTAAAATCAACTGACAACTCAAATCATTTGGATCCATGGGTCTTCAACCTGCCTGTTTATTCTGGGCCGACGCTTCAATACCGTGTGTTTACATCTTTCCCAAAAGCATTGAATCTAAGCAACAACAACTTCACAGGTGTGATTCCCCCACTGATTGGCCAGTTAAAAAAGCTTGGTGTACTTGATTTCAGCTTCAACAAGTTATCAGGACAGATCCCCCAATCGATTTGCAACCTCACAAAGTTGCGGGTGCTAGACTTATCCAGCAACAACCTCATAGGTGCAATCCCAGCTGCATTGAACAGCCTGCACTTCCTTGCTGCATTTAACATTTCTGACAATGATCTAGAAGGTCTTATTCCATCTGGAGGCCAGTTCAACACATTTGAGACTTCTAGTTTTGATGGGAATACAAAACTCTGTGGATCAATGCTCATCCACAAATGTGGTTCAGTGGAGGCACCTCCGGCCACTATTCTGTCAACAAAACAAACTGATTACAAGGTGGCCTTCGCAATTGCCTTTAGTGCGTTCTTTGGTGTAGGGGTGCTGTATGATCAGATAGTCCTATCGAGGTATTTTGGCTAGTACTACTCTAATGTACATATCTGTTTATTGCCAACTTAGATCATATTCGGTTGTTATTCATGTTGTGCAACATATCCAGTGAATAAATTTCTCCTCTAGGTATGAGTCATAAACTCATAATTAGGTCTGCAAATTTAGGATTAAGAGTTATTCTATCTCTTGGAGATGTGAAAGTATGTAATATTGTGGGACAGTTTAAACTGAAGCAATATATGAATACAATGAAAATTCAGATATTCTCGACTGTGTGTAAATCTTTTCAGAACAGAAAAATCGTTGCAACTTAAATGTCACCTGTCATGCCCGAGTGGTCATGCCGCTATGCTCTCATTGGGCTTTACTTCGGAAGGGGCTGTGGTGCTTGGGCTTGGCCCAACTACAGGAGTCGAGGTCGCTGGTTATAAATGAAGAGAGCAGCACATGGGAAAGGCATCGAACTGATTGAAAAGTCTGAACCTTCTCGTCCTCCTGCTCCCGTTCCTCACCCTTCTGCTACCTGTATCTCATCCCTCTTCTGCTGATCCTCACCCCAAATTCCCCTTGTATCCCTTGATTTGTACTCGATATTGGTACTGATCTGACTGTCCGTCCCATATCCATGTTTGGGTCGTGACAATTTGGTATTCAGAGCCAGCAAAATCACCACCCACTTCCTGCCTACCATATGTTCGACAAAATGTCCAGCCAACCAGAGGTGTTCACCGGCGGCGTTCTCCGCGTCACCGTACACCATGTGTACTCCTCGGTCACTAAGGAGACACTACAGCAGGTGTTTGCCGCGTATGGTGTGGTGAAGGTCTCCATGTTCCAGAGAATCCACCATGTGGAGGCAGTGGTTCAGCTTCGATCAAGAGTCGGGGCGGCGCGAGCTCTCGCCTTGCATGGCCGGTGTGTCTACGAGCTTTCCTGCCTCCTCGACGTCCAGGATGTGTCGTCGGAGTATAACCTGCACTTGTGCTCGCTGCTGGAGCTCAAGCAGACTGCAACTGTGGTCGAGTACACGGCTGCGTACTAGGAGCGTCTACACCGGGTGCTGGATCTTGACCCCAGCCTCAGCATCAAGAGCTTCGTCCATCAGTATGTTGAGGGCCTAAGGGAGGATATTCAAGCAGCGGTGCGATCGCGGTCTCCTTCCAGCATCACCGATGCATCGGTCCTTGCTCGGATAAGGGAGGACGAGATCGGGAAGGATGCGGCAATGGGTGACGACAAGGTTGGCGTCAGCAATGCCTCATGCCTATGGAGAACCTGACCGACGCCATTCCCGAGCCCGCCGCTCCAGGGCAGTGCAGAGCGGGCCACAACTTCACCACCATCGACGTCTGCTGCAGTTCTGCTCTGACGCTAACCATGTGCTCTATGGAGTCTCCGAGTAGCGATGTCACCGTCAAATTGTTCCCCAAGCCCGCTGCCTCGGCGGAGAGCGAGGACCTTGACACCGTCAGTATTGCTGCACTGACACCCTCCACCTACTCGACGGGTGGCCTGGCACATGGTCACGGTGGCACCAGCCCCACAGCGGTGTCCCTGATCCTCTGGACCACGCCCCCATCATCCATAGCTCCTGCAGAGGCAGCACCAACCCCGTCACAGCGGCCACCTTCTGTCCTCGAGCTAGACGCCATGGTGCCGACAAGGTGTTCGACCCTCTGTTTCGACGACATTGGCATTGGCGTGCTGACTTTCGCTTTCCAAGTGGATGTGACTCTGAATATCAAGCAACAAGGGTCGATGCCCAGGCCATCGCCATGGCCTTTATTCGCCTCTGAGCACACAAGTACACCTTACAATGACATTTTCAAACCGCCAATGAGCGCCGCTGCTGCATCATGGAGGGCTGTGATTCCCAATTCGACCTTGTCGCAGTTTCCTCTTACACTTGAGGTGTTCCAGACATTCTTATCTGGGAATGGACATATGGGCCCAGCTGGGCACCATGGAGCATCACCTTACCATGGGTCTATATCGGGGGTTGTCACAACCCACGAGATATTGCCGGAGGATATTCACCGCACAAAGGTGTGTCAAGGGGAGCACGTTTTCTGGCCTTCAACTGAAAATCAGTTGAAGCATATAAGACTGGCACCTTGGTTGTCTCAAGAAATTCCCTTGCAAGCTGCAGTTAGTACAGAAGCTTTCAGCATAAACCAAGATGGTATTCAAGCTGCAGGTGATTGTCATGTGTACAAGAAGCTGTTGTGCATGTTCAGAGAATTATCTATGGGAGTTGTTAGTGCAGATTTTCATCAATGGTTAATTCTTATCAAGAACATCTTGGTCCGATCACTATACTGGCTTCAAATTATGAAGAATTTAGTTGCTACGGGAGAGACATGTTGTGGGACTGAGGAGTTGGATCTGATGCCTGTACGTAAGTATATGAGGATACTAGTGGAATTGAAGCCGTGGCCTTCTTGGGAAATCAATTATTTCTGCGACACCATGGCTTTCTTTCGGTGGTCGTTTCTTCAGAATGCATTGTCATCAATATTTTCTGCCACTACATCAAATGTGCTGCACTCAACGAGTCGTATCTCAAATTCTCTTAGGAGTATCATTATTGTCACTGCTCTGCGCAATTCTAGTGCGATGTGGTGCTTGGGTGTTGTGCTCAGGAGGCTTAAGAAATGGTGGCATCATACTCGATATGTTCATACAGCCAGTGCACATTTTGAAGCTCACAGCCAGTTCCTTAACACAAGTGTGGTATTCAATACAGAGCTTTATTGGGAAACTGAACTTCTGTCTACAGAACTCATGTCCAGTTGGTACACTAAACTGAAGATTGTTGAATGGAATAGTAATATAGTGCAGCCAGTCCAGCTTGACTATCTTCTACTACTGACTAAACGTCCTGATCGTAGCGAAGTACATCAAACTATGCTCAGTTGTCACCAGTTTAGTATAATAAGAGGAGTTAAAGGTATCTTCCATGAAATTCCACCCACTCAATTAGTGTTCAACCGCTACTATTTCGTGTTTGGTAGTACAACTGAAGATCCTTGCGGTATCATGATTAACAATCAATGGTGGATATTACTAATGACAATGCACAGTTTGATGAGAGGCCAGTTCACTTATGCCGGAGATCCGTTGCCTAAAATACTGGAGAGATATGTACGAAGTCATGGGAAAATAGTTGTAATATTCTCCTGTCCATGCTCAAAACAGAGTGATAGGCTGGAAGAAAGCGTTGCAGTCCTAACTTTCCTGAGTATTATATTGGGTAATGAGAAAAAGCATCATCAAGTGGGAAAGAAACCTCATGGAACTATGGTGATACATACACAAGATAGCGCGCTCCGGGTGCTTACTAATCCTCCATTCGCTTACAAGAATAACAGTTTGACAGTTTGCTGCACTGGTGGAGCAATGAGTAAAAATCAAGTGTTATACAAGCCAACAAACAAAGAGCAATCAGATAGTGTGTTACGAGTACATATTTTCTCCGCTTCGAGTCATCTTGGTCAGGAATCTGAGTTTGCTTCTGCAACACCGTGGGATTATAGAATAATCATGGTCCATATTTGCCTGGCAACACTTCAAATTAGTGATATACTATACATTCCTGGTGCTGCTTTAGTGAATAGTGTTCACGATTATTTGGACTATATTGTTCTAGCCATGATTGCTACTGTTCGGAGAGCAAGTATCAACATGCAGATATTTGATACCATGAATATCTGGACTTCCCTAGAGTTGCCTTGTTGGATATGTCATTGTTTGGACCTGATGCTTCTCGGTGGTAACCAACAAAACCTGGGCTTCGAAGGTTACTTCCTTGGAGATGATGTTGCTGATGGTCCAAGTTTTTATGCTACGGTTGCTATTGAATATTGGTTAGCAATTTTTATCCTACCAGTGCAAACACCATGGGATCCCGGTGGTTCTGCTCCTCCTTGGTACCACAGTCATCGGCTTGAGGACAAGCTGCACTTTAAGGGGGCGAGAATGTCATGCCCGAGTGGTCATGCCGCTATGCTCTCATTGGGCTTTACTTTGGAAGGGGCTGTGGTGCTTGGGCTTGGCCCAACTACAGGAGTCGAGGTCGCTGGTTATAAATGAAGAGAGCAGCACATGGGAAAGGCATCGAACTGATTGAAAAGTCTGAACCTTCTCGTCCTCCTGCTCCCGTTCCTCACCCTTCTGCTACCTGTATCTCATCCCTCTTCTGCTGATCCTCACCCCAAATTCCCCTTGTATTCCTTGATTTGTACTCGATATTGGTACTGATCTGACTGTCCGTCCCATATCCATGTTTGGGTCGTGACATCACCATTTCCTTTGCTTGCTGAACATTGAATAATATTACCTCCATAACAAATTACTCCCTCCGTTCCTAAATATTTGTCTTTTTAGTGATTTCAAATAGATTACCACATATGGATGTATATAGACATGTTTTAAAGTGTAGATTCACTCATTTTGCTCCATCTGTAGTCACTTCTTGAAATCTCTAGAAAGAAAAACGAATTCGATCCTGGACTCCTTTCCTCCTCCTCTGGCGCTCCCGCAGGCGGCAGGGGAGGAACCCTAGCCGCCGGCCGCCTCACCTCCTCTCCCCTACTCCTCCTCCTCCCTTGCCGCCAAAGGGCGCTGGTGGCGAAGCTCGGCGCCGCCGCCGGCGGGGCCTTTCACCTCGAGGCGGGGGGCGCTGGCCGGCGCTGTCGAGCCGGGCGCCATGAACACGGACGTGGCGGCCTTGGGCGCTCTCAAGGGAGACAGCGCTTGGGGTCCGCTGGGCGCGGTGGGCTGCGTGGTGGCGGGCGCCGACGGGTCGATCTTGGCTGCGTCGGCCGGACCAGCCTGCGGTGGCGCGGGCCGAGGGCGGCGTGGCCAGCGGGTGGCCACCTCTGCCATGACCTTTCGGGCTGGTGGAGGTGGGTGGTTGTGCGTGTGCTGGAGGTCAGGGACGGCGGACGCGATGGCGGCACGGCGGCTCGGCCAGATCTGGCCTTGGCACGGCGCGGGCTACGGGTGGCTGCCCCGACCGAGGCCACTCCGGCTGGTTGGGATGGCGGCGCAGTAGCGGCGGTTCGAACTCCTTCCCCTGATTCTTGGGGTGCTCGGAGCTGCGGATGGAGGTGCGCTCGGCAGGTGGAGCACGGCGGCTCGACCTCGTTTGTGGCTCGCCATGGTGGCAGGGGCGCTCCGGGGAGTTGGCAGGGGTGCCTCCTGGTCTTGCTGTTGCCGGGAGTGGCGACGGAGACCTGGCCCTGGTTCGTGAAATGGCGTGGTGGCTGCGGCACGGCCGGCAGCCTCCGATGGCTTCCCCTGCCTTGCTCCGGCCGGCTGGGTCCCATTCTTTGCCAAAAGGGTGTGCTTTTTTCGACTGCGGTGTCGGTGGCTCCGGTTGAAGGGGTTAGGGTGGTCTTGGATTCCGGAGCGGCGGCTTTGGAGGTGGGAGCACGGTGCTCATGGGCGGAACCCGTGGCTCAGGTGCTGCCCTGTGGCCATGGCCGTGTGGGCGGCATGGTGGCTAGGGTGGGTCGATCGGTGGCGGTGGTGCGACGTTCGTACCTTGCCAGGGGCGGTGAGTGTTGGCCGGGGTGAAAACCTGTTCTGTCTTCGGGCAGGCCGGCGGCGGCGAGTTCGTTCCCTTCTTGAAGGCGTCGTCGCGGTCCTCATTGTCCATCGTGTTGCTCCAGGGGAAACCCTAATCCGCGGATCGGGCGGTGGCGGAGCTCTAGTACCGTGACCTTCCTGAAGGCGCCGCCTTGGAGCTCACGGTTCGTCGTATGCGGCTTCGTCTCTTCACGGTGGTGTTCACAGTTGAGGACCCTGGTAGCTCTTGTAGCGATAGGGGTGGTGTAGCTGCACTCAGCGTCTATGTATCTAGCTTTGAGTGTGTGCATGTGTTGGGGTGACGTGTGTTTGTATCGGCTTGTTAATGGTTATTGCTTTATATATAAAGCGGGGCGAAAGCCTTTTTCGATAAATTTCTAGAAAGACAAATATTTAGAAACAGAGGGAGTAGTTGCCTTAGATATTTCTAGATACGACAAAAGGAGTACATAACACTGGAACCATGCTAAATTTTTAGGTATACGAGTAACACTGGAGTCATGTTTAAGTGCTAGTGCACCACTTGCCGTAATCTGCGAAAACGGACAAAGCGGGGCGTCCAAAAATCATTGAAAAAAATAGCGTGGCTCTTAAAATATGCTATTAGTGTGCTATAAATCGCTATAGCGTGCTATTAACAAGGCATTGTATACTGATTTATTTAACAAGGCATTGCTCAAAACGCTATATCGTACTATTAGCGGCGCTATAGCGCGCTATTTCTTTCACTGCCAAAAATACATCACACAATCTTGTCAGAGTCAACTAAAACGAGAGACAGCAGACCATTTTGTGTTCCCGCGACGCAGATTTGTAGCCACGCGCCCTATTCTTGATTCTTTTCCGAGCAAGTGAATTTACACGACGTACCTTGGGAGCGCGCGTCGACGGCCCTGCTTCCCTAGCCTCCCTCCGCGGGCGCCGCGGGCAGCGCACTCTGCGCCGCCGCTGCGCCGGGTCACGGCGAGTTGAATAATCGGCCTCCTGCGGGAAGCTGCGGGATCAGAGCACGGGTCACCGATGCATCCCGAGCTGATCCCCTTCCAGGCCTCCGGCCACCGGACGAGGTAGCACCTCTGCGCCGAGGCACCGCCCGCCGGCGTACTGGTTGCGTTGTGTACGAAATGGGCTCCGTTTGCATCGTCCGATAAGAAAACTTCGCGCATTGCGGGCAAGGTGGGCCGGCTGCGAGGCCACAAGGCTAGGCGCTCGTCCGTGTGGCGTGTCGAGCTTTTCTTGTCCA
This sequence comes from Aegilops longissima, assembly GCA_021605205.1. Classification (NCBI taxonomy): domain Eukaryota; kingdom Viridiplantae; phylum Streptophyta; class Magnoliopsida; order Poales; family Poaceae; genus Aegilops; species Aegilops longissima. Next base: position 142,441,379 of record CM038681.1, read on the forward strand.
GCGATTTGTTTTTAGTTTTACTGTTGTTTCTGGTCATGTTTTCCATTACCCAAAAAGGCTTTCGCCCCGCTTTATATTATAAAGCACATGCCCAAGCCAACAGTCCACAAAGGTTCAAACACACACCAAGTTCACACAAAACACATGATCCATACGGGTTAATGCTGAGGGCACAGCTCAACAAGCACTAGAACAGAAATAAGCGGCGGAAGCGGTGGCGCCAGGCGGAAGGCGAGCGATCGAAGGTCGGCGAGGAGGGTGTTGATGACGTCCCGAACCTGAGGGCGGAAGCGGCCGTCAAAGCTGCAGGTACCCACACATTTTAAAAATGGCGTCAGTAGCACGTCTGAGAGTGACCTTTTGGATGACAAGCTTATTACGGACAGTCCACATCGTCCAGGCGAGGACCCCTACGCAGAGCCAACGGATATGTCGGTAGCGAGGGGGGAGGCATGGATCTCTGTGAGAAGGTCGGGGAAATTGAAATTGCACCACTGTCCACCAACCGTCTCACGGAAACTGGACCAAAGAAACTGGGTCGTGGAGCACGCGAAGAAGATGTGGTTAGCGTCCTCCATCGTGCCGCACAGGGGCAAAGCCCATCTCCAGGTCCGTTACGCTTGAGGACTTCGACTCCGGAGGGGAGGCGTCCACGGATCCATTGCCAAAGGAAGATCCTAATCTTCGGCGGCGGATATCCCGATCAAACCAAGGGCTCGAGGCGGGCGAAGGCGCGATGGCCGCGTATAGGGACTTAGTAGAGAAGCGTCTGGAAGATTCTAGGCGCCAAGAGATGGCGTCCGGGGTGTCGGTGCCTCTCCTCTCGATCCACCCCGAAAAGATACCATCACGGTTACGCACACGGTTGGTGTATTTTAGAAGAGTTTACTTCAAGTTTACTACAACCGGATATTAACAAATTCCCATCTGCCACATAACCGCGGGCACGGCTCTCGAAAGTTTAAACCCTGCAGGATGTCCCAACTTAGTCCATGATAAGCTCTCGATCAACGAAGGATATTCCTTCTCCCCGGGAAGACCCGATCAGTCTCGGAATCCCGGCTACAAGACATTTCGACAGTAATAAAACAAGACCAGCAAAGCCGCCCGATGCGCCGACAATCCCGATAGGAGCTGCACATATCTCGTTCTCAGGACAACACCGGATAAGCAAAGCATACAGGTACCGACGTAACCCAAGTTGCCAAGAGATGGTCCCGCACGGTGCTCTAGTTTGAACCAACACTTAGACAAGCATTGGCCCGGGGGGCTAAATAAAGATGACCCTTGGGTTAATTACTCACAAGGAAAAGTAGGTGGTGGTGAGGCAAATGGTAAAACCAAGGTTGGGCCTGCTGGAGGAGTCTTATTCAAAGCGAACTGTCAAGGGGGTCCCATAAATCACCCAACCGCGTTAGGGACGCAAAATCCGGGAACATAATACCGATATGACGGAAACTAGGGCGGCAAGAGTGGAAAAAAACACCAGGCATAAGGCCGAGCCTTCCACCCTTTACCAAGTATATAGATGCATTAATTAAATAAGAGATATTGTGATATCCCAACATAAAAAATATCCAACATGGAGCAATCTTCATCTTCACCTGCAACTAGTCACGCTATAAGAGGGGGCTGAGCAAAAGCGGTAACATAGCCAAACAACGGTTTACTAGGAAGGGTGAAAAAGGTTAGAGGCTGACATAGCAATTTGGGAGGCTTGAAGAGCGTCAAGTGATAGGTAGCATAGCATAGCGATAGGACGAAGCTACTAGCATAGCAATGATAGTAATGAGATCCAAGGTGACGGTCATCTTGCGTGAAATCCCGCTAGGAAGAAGAACGAGTCCATGAAGAAGATGAAGCCACGAAGACGAACCAAGCGTAGATGAACGAGTCCTCACGATCGCAACGAAACGGGAACTATTGAGAAGAAGCACACAACATGGTAAACACACCACACATAGGCATGACATGATGCACAACCAAGCATGATGCATGACAAGGCTACATAAAGCTACTCATGGCAAGAGATGATGCATACAAGAGCAACACATCCAAGCAAGGTTAAATGAGGCCGGAAACAACATATAACAAATCCGGTAAGTCCTCATATGCAAATTTCGAAATTAGTCCAGATCTGAATAAACCTTATGTTCAAGTTGTTAAACAGCAATTTAAGATGCGCCAATAGAATCTACACGAAATTCTAGTCAAGTTACATATAAAGTTCAATTAATTCGGAGCTACGGCCTAGAAGATATGAGCAAAACAAGATAAACATGACATTGATCCAAAATGCATTCAAACATCAAGCAAACACCTCAAAACAAGGATGCAACATGATAATATGAAGCTACATGCAATTCTAAGCAATTTTCATGTAGAGCACACTCAAAACGGAGCAACAGTGCAACACATACACTATACAAGTTTAAAGGACAAGCTGTCCAAAACAGCAACTAGGCATATTGAAAGCACCAAAACATTAAGCTACAGCACCTCAACGTGAAAAAAAAGGCATGGGCATGATGTACAGGTAAAGCATGACAAAACATGAACACTGAGCTATCTCCAGAAATCACTAGAACATGCTCAAAATGACATGGCAAGATTGCAAATACTAACAGTTTCAGACTTTGTAGAAATAACATCAGGTTGCAATGTTTAGAGCTATCAAAAAACATGCTACAGGAACTTATCATGTCAAACAAAGGTATGGCATGAATCTACTAATTGCATATAACAAATATCCCTTACTGACCATGAGCCAAAAGGGCACAGAAAATATGATGGCACCCATGTAAACATGGCAAGTTATATGACAGATTCATACATGGCAGGAACAACAATAAGTAGGCATGTTGGTGAGCTTGAACCACTCACCACAGAGAAATACATGGCATGGCAAGCCAACTCACAGTAAGAAGACATGTTTATGAAGCTAAGAATGGCAAGATCAAGTTCATAGAGTGCATGGATCACTAACAACAATCATGGCAACATTTAACTTAATGTTAACAGGCTGACAGCAATATTATTTAGCAATTTGAGAGCAAGATTACAACAAGTTACAGCAGACTATAATTGCAACAAAGGGCATGGATAGATAGAGCAAGACATGTATAACAAAACATCCTTAGTGAACATCTCCAGTTTATGCATAGAATGACTTGTAGCAGCAGGTTTACATAGCATCATAATATAACAGAAACAGCCTAGCAAAACAGCAACAACAAGTACCCTACTTAACAAGCTCGATGCACTCACTACAAGACCCACAAAAATCCATGGATGGCACCACTGTGAATATGGAATGACATAGTTCAAAACACATGTAGACATCAACCTCATAGGATGCACACATCAAATGCAACAAAAATGACAAATCATCAAGTTATAACAGTTTCAGCAGATTAACATTATATAGCACTCTTGCAACAATGATTCAGGCACCAAGATGGACTCGAATGAACATGAAGCAATGGAGTGAAATGAAGTACTCGTCGATACAAACAATTTGACATATTACACACATGAAACGGCGCAGTATGCAGCAAGTTATGATGCGATGAACATGGTACCAGAATGCAAAAAAAATCCGGGGACTGTGTGAAATATCGGGGTCAACCTTCGGTTTGACCGGATCTGGATCTGGGCTGCACCGGGCCCGAGGTTTGCCGGAGTGCGCTCGCCGGGGCTGCAGGAGGAGGTGGCCGGCGGGGTCGGAGAGGGCGGATCCGGCGGCGCTTGCGGATCCGGCGAGGGCGAGGCACGCGGGACGGCGCGAATGACGGCGGCGGCCGGGCGGCGCTGTCGAAGCGGACATCGGCGGCCGGGCGGCCTTGTCGAAGCGACGACGGCGGCTGGGCGGCGCCAATCGGCGGCCGGGCGAGCCGAGGCGGCGGCGGCAAGGCCAAAGCTTGAGGCCGGCGAGGCGCGAGAGGCGAGCGGGCGGCGTGGGCTCAAGGGCCTGATGGGCTCCAGCAGCATGCATGGTGGCGGGAGGCGGCGGCGCGGTTCGTCCGGCGGCGCGAAGAGGAGGGGAACTAGGGTTAGGGTAGGATTCATCCGCGAAAAATGGAGGGGGAGGTCTTTTATAGATAGAGGGAGCTAGGAGAGTCCAAATGAGGAGCGGTTTTCGCCCACACGATCGTGATCGAACGACTGGGAGCATGGAGGGTAGTTTGCTGGGTTTTGGGCCACTTTGGAGGGGTGTTGGGCTGCAACACAAAGAGGCTTTAACGGTTACCCGGTTAACCATTGGAGTATCAAACGGACTTCAAATGGCACGAAACTTGACAGGCGGTCTACCGGTGCTATACCAAGGACGCTTGGCAAACCTCGGGTCATTCCGAGAAAGTTTAACACCCGCTCACAACAGGAGACAAAAGGAGGACGCCGGAGGACATAGGAGTGCCGGATTGCAAAACGGACAACGGGGAAAATGCTCGGATGCATGAGACGAACACGTATGCAATGCAATGCACATGATGACATGATAAAATGCAACACACGAGCAAATGACATGGCAACGACGGCGAATAACTGGCGGACACCTGGCGCATCGAATCCGGGGCGTTACAACACTCCTCCACTAACAAGAGATCTCGTCCCGAGATCTTAGGACCGAGACGGAAAGGAAAAGGGATGAGGTGAAACAAGAACTCAAAAGAAGAAGCAAAGAATCGAGAGCACTCGAGAAGAGGAGAGGAACGACGAGAATGAAGAGAATCCAAAGCTCACTGAATCAGATAGACTATGAAACAACTTCGGTTAGAATGAGATAAGAAACGAATAAGACTGAAAGGGTTTAGACAGCACTCCGGCTGAAAAATGGAAGAATGGAACACGAGCTTCAAGATGGGATGGCACTTGGTGAGATGAACACCGCAAAGTCTCCGGTAGAATTGAAAGAGTTGAATGAAAAGAACGGAGAAGAAAATGACAACTTGTGCCGCGAATGAAATTGAAAGCATCTTTAGAAGGAAGGTTTAAACGGAGTTGTTGAGAAAATCAACAATGAAAAGAATAAGCTTGTTGTGGTCTTATAGGTAACATCTCAAGATCATAAGGTGATAACCGGCCACAAACGGAAATGATTGGATAGCTGAGAAGAACGAAGAAATGCAAAACTCCACTTCAAAAGAATATGGAGAATTAATTGCCCTTCGGGACGCGAGAAGAAAAGATACTTGAATTTCTCCAACAAAGTCTTGACGAACTCTTGAAGAATGAATTAACTCATGAAGAACCACCATGAAGAACTCCGGTGACAAAAAAAGATGATGAGATAGAATGAAGGATGATAGAATAAGATGAGCCTTGCGGTGATTTAGATGGAGGTTCCGATGAAATGGCCGAGGAAAATTGAACTCCGGAAAAGAAAAGATGAAAACACTTGGAACTAGAATTTATTCCTCACGAACAAACTCTGAAGGAAGGGATTAATCACTATGATGAAATAAGAATAAGATTTATTGTATGCTTATCCTTCATCAAATTAAATTGATGACAAGTAATGAATTTTGCATACTACTTATTCTTCTTGAAAAGGATTGAGGGGGGTGTAGCACAAAACTTGAGAAAGTCTTCATGAACCACCGGTAGGATTCGAAAGAACGAATGGATTAATATGATAATCAAAGAAAAAGAATCTTGAACGAACCACCGTTAGCATTCGGAAATGACTGACGAAAGAGAATGAATCACCGGGAAGAATTAGAAGAACCAATAAGCTAGAGGGGATTTAGATGCAAAAGAACAAAGAGATCATGAGCTGATTAAAGAACACTTGAACGAGGCATCGGGATAAATAGAGAACGATAACTGGAATGATGGCCTCCGGTGAAAAGAAATGGAAAAACAACCCCTGACATACTCCGGATGGGTAGGAGAAGGGATATCTAATGAATGGAATAATTCGAGAGGATAACAAGAAGCTAGGACCACGAATCTTCGAGAGAACGGGCAAGATTTAGAGGAAAAAACTCTTCTTCTATCTTCGAATGACGACGAGAAACACCACCAAAATTACTGAGATACTCCGGGAGAATGAAAAGCGAAGAGGTTGAGCCAACAATGAAAAGAGTTTGAACGAGATCTTGGAGAAGGCATGTGTGAAATTCATTCTTACGTCACACTTGAAAAGAATTGAGAATAACTCCGGGGAAATTAGAAGAGTCAGGTAAGATCCTGGGAAAAGACCTGTGGGTTAGGGCCCACTGAAGAGATAACACCGATGGAAAGGGATGATGAACAGATAGATGAAGCACCGGAACAATTGAAATATTTGAATGAGGTGACAACCTCGAATTAATTCAAACACCGACAAATCTCCTGAGATATCTTGAACACTCCAGAATGATAGCATGGCGAGAGGCAAACGAGCAAGGAGAACACTTGATCCAAGGAAAAGAATGTGATCAACCCGAAAAACTTGAATTTAGTGCACCGGAAAAAGAAAGGGGTGAATAATGACGAACGAGACGAGAATTCACCGGTTGAAACAATTTACGAAAGAAAGCAAGGACTTCTCACGAGTAGGAAGGATACTCGATTACGTACTCCGGCTTCGAGAAGAAAAGGGTGGGCGGGTGGGAAAAGAAAACAACTGAGGATTGAACTCAAAGATGAAGAGGCTCGAGTCAACTTGACGAGAAATGCACCGGATGAAAAGAGCTGAGGAACAACGAACGAAAAACTAACCACGTGATCCTAAAGAAAAATTTGAAGGGGAAGAGGAGTAGTTCAAAACACCTACGTCACGATTCCTGACCAGAGCGACGAAGGGGCTGAGGAGTAAAAAGAATCCTACTCTCCGATATATATAATCCTAAGACTCAAAATAGTTTTCTTCTAGACTCCACAACGGCCAAACTACACGATCAATCAAGGGGGCTCCTAGGGTCGGTCGAGGCTCTGATACCAACTTGTCACGCCCAAGATGCGACCCTATCCAAAAGGAACTCGAAGGTCCCACCAAGGATAGACCCGCATATTGAAACGCTTTTGCAAGGTGGATATCATTACATCAACATTACATAATAGATAGGGATACATACATAAGGCATACAATGCCACACGAATACAACAATACATCATCCAGAAGATCAACATCCGACTACGGATGAAACACAAACAAAACTCAAACGACATCCACCACCTGCTAGCCCAGTGCTGCCGACCGAACCTATCCCCGATCAAGAAGAAGCGGAGGAAGAACTCCAAACAAGCAAACATCGCTCTCGCGTCATGATCATCGCACAACTTGCACCTGCAATCGTTGGTGTAGTAATCTGTGAGCCACGAGGACTCAAAGAATCCCATTACCATGGGTATCAAGACTAGCAAAGCTTAATGGGAAAGAAAGGGTAAAGTGGTGAGGTTGCAGCAGCGGCTAAGCATATATGGTGGCTAACATACACAAATAAGAGCGAGGAGAGAAGCAAAGCAAGAGGTCGTCAACTAGTAATGATCAAGAAGTGATCCTGAACTCCTACTTACGTCAAACATAACCCGGAAACCGTGTTCTCCTCTCGATCCACCCCGAAAAGAGACCATCACGGTTACGCACACGGTTGGTGTATTTTAGAAGAGTTTACTTCAAGTTTACTACAACCGGATATTAACAAATTCCCATCTGCCACATAACCGCGGGCACGGCTCTCGAAAGTTTAAACCCTGCAGGGGTGTCCCAACTTAGCCCATGATAAGCTCTCGCGATCAACGAAGGATATTCCTTCTCCCCGGGAAGACCCGATCAGTCTCGGAATCCCAGCTACAAGACATTTCGACAGTAATAAAACAAGACCAGCAAAGCCGCCCGATGCGCCGACAATCCCGATAGGAGCTGCACATATCTCGTTCTCAGGGCAACACCGGATAAGCGAAGCGTACAGGTACCGACGTAACCCAAGTTGCCAAGGGATGGTCCCGCACGGTGCTCTAGTTTGGACCAACACTTAGACAAACATTGGCCCGGGGGGCTAAATAAAGATGACCCTTGGGTTAATTACTCCCAAGGGAAAGTAGGTGGTGGTGAGGCAAATGGTAAAACCAAGGTTGGGCCTTGCTGGAGGAGTCTTATTTAAAGCGAACTGTCAAGGGGGTCCCATAAATCACCCAACCGCGTTAGGGACGCAAAATCCGGGAACATAATACCGATATGACGGAAACTAGGGCCGCAAGAGTGGAACAAAACACCAGGCATAAGGCCGAGCCTTCCACCCTTTACCAAGTATATAGATGCATTAATTAAATAAGAGATATTGTGATATCCAACATAAAAAATATCCAACATGGAGCAATCTTCATCTTCACCTGCAACTAGCAATGCTATAAGAGGGGGCTGAGCAAAAGCGGTAACATAGCCAAACAACGGTTTGCTATGAAGGGTGAAAAAGGTTAGAGGCTGACATGGCAATTTGGGAGGCTTGAAGAGCATCAAGCGATAGGTAGCGCAGCATAGTGATAGGACGAAGCTACTAGCATAGCAATGATAGTAATGAGATCCAAGGTGACAGTCATCTTGCATGAAATCCCGCTAGGAAGAAGAACGAGTCCATGAATAAGATGAAGCCACGAAGACGAACCAAGCGTAGACGAAAGAATCCTCACGATCGCAACGAAACGGGAACTATTGAGAAGAAGCACACAACATGGTAAACACACCACACATAGGCATGACATGATGCACAACCAAGCCTGATGCATGACAAGGCTACATGAAGCTACTCATGGCAAGAGATGATGCATACAAGAGCAACACATCCAAGCAAGGTTAAATGAGGCCGGAAACAACATATAACAAATCTGGTAAGTCCTCATATGCAAATTTCGAAATTAGTCCAGATCTGAATAAACCTTATGTTCAATTTGTTAAACAGCAAGTTAAGATGCACCAAGAGAATCTACACGAAATTCTAGTCAAGTTACATATAAAGTTCAATTAATTCGGAGCTACGGCCTAGAAGATATGAGCAAAACAAGATAAACATGACATTGATCCAAAATGCATTCAAACATCAAGCAAACACCTCAAAACAAGGATGCAACATGATAATATGAAGCTACATGCAATTCTAAGCAATTTTCATGTAGAGCACACTCAAAACGGAGCAACGGTGCAACACATACACTATACAAGTTTAAAGGACAAGCTGTCCAAAACAGCAACTAGGCATATTGCAAGCACCAAAACATTAAGCTACAGCACCTCAACATGAAAAAAAAGGCATGGGCATGATGTACAGGTAAAGCATGACAAAACATGAACACTGAGCTATCTCCAGAAATCACTAGAACATGCTCAAAATGACATGGCAAGATTGCAAATACTAACAGTTTCAGACTTTGTAGAAATAACATCAGGTTGCAATGTTTAGAGCTATCAAAAAACATGCTACAGGAACTTATCATGTCAAACAAAGGTATGGCATGAATCTACTAATTGCATATAACAAATATCCCTTACTGACCATGAGCCAAAAGGGCACAGAAAATATGATGGCACCCATGTAAACATGACAAGTTATATGACAGATTCATACATGGCAGGAACAACAATAAGTAGGCATGTTGGTGAGCTTGAACCACTCACCACAGAGCAATACATGGCATGGCAAGACAACTCACAGTAAAAAGACATGTTTATGAAGCTAAGAATGGCAAGATCAAGTTCATAGAGTGCATGAATCACTAACAACAATCATGGCAACATTGAACTTAATGTTAACAGTCGACACAGAATATTATTTAGCAATTTGAGAGCAAGATTACAACAAGTTACTGACAGACTATAATTGCAACAAAGGGCATGGATAGATAGAGCAAGACATGTATAACAAAACATCCTTAGTGAACATCTCCAGTTTATGCATAGAATGACTTGTAGCAGCAGGTTTACATAGCATCATAATATAACAGAAACAGCCTAGCAAAACAGCAACAACAAGTACCCTACTTAACAAGCTCAATGCACTCACTACAAGACCCACAAAAATCCGTGGATGGCACCACTGTGAAGATGGCATGACATAGTTCAAAACACATGTAGACATCAACCTCATAGGATGCACACATCAAATGCAACAAAAATGACAAATTATCAAGTTATAAACAGTTTCAGCAGATTAACATTATATAGCATTCTTGCAACAATGATTCGGGCACCACGATGGACTCAAATGAACATGAAGCAATGGAATGAAATGAAGTAATCGTCGATACGAACAATTTGACATATTACACGCACGAAACGGGGCAGTTTGCAGCAAGTTATGATGCGATGAACATGGTACCAGAATGCAAAAAAATCCGGGGACTTAGTGAAATATCGGGGTCAACCTTCGGTTTGACCGGATCTGGATCTGGGCTACACCGGGCCCGAGGTTCGCCGGGGCTGCGGGAGGAGGTGGCCGGCGGGGTCGGAGAGGGCGGATCCGCGGCGCTTGCCGGATCCGGCGAGGGCGAGGCGCGGGACGGCGGCGGCCGGGCGGCGCGGCGCTGCGCGGCGGCAAGGCGAGCGAGGCGGATTATGGGCAAGGCCGGGCGGCGGGAGGCCGGCCGCAGGCGGAGAGGCAGGCGGCGTGAGGCTGCTGGCTCACGATAGGCTCCATGGGCATGGTGGCGGGAGGCGGCGACAGTGGGCGGTGCTGATTAGGCGTGGGCGGCGGCTGGAATTGTCCGGGCGACGCATGGACATGTCCGCGGCCAAGAGGAGGGGAGCTAGGGTTAGGGTAGGATTCATCCGCGAAAAATGGAGGCGGGGGGGGTTTTATAGATAGAGGGAGCTAGGAGAGTCCAAATGAGGAGCGGTTTTCGCCCACACGATCGTGATCAAACGATGGAGAGCATGGAGGGGAGTTTGCTGGGTTTTGGGCCACTTTGGAGGGGTGTTGGGCTGCAACACAAAGAGGCTTTAACGGTTACCCGGTTAACCGTTGGAGTATCAAACGGACTCCAAATGGCACGAAACTTGACAGGCGGTCTACCGGTGCTATACCAAGGCCGCTTGGCAAACCTCGGGTCATTCCGAGAAAGTTTAACACCCGCTCACAACAGGAGACAAAAGGAGGACGCCGGAGGACATAGGAGTGCCGGATTGCAAAACGGACAACAGGGAAAATGCTCGGATGCATGAGACGAACACGTATGCAATGCAATGCACATGATGACATGATACAATGCAAAACGCGAGCAAATGACATGGAAACGACGGCGAATAACTGGCGAACACCTGGCGCATCGAATCCGGGGCGTTACAGTGACGCTCATCCGGAGAAGGGCGATGTCCTCGAGGAGGCATCCCAGGCGGCCACTTCGGGCGGGCCAAAAGGGCGGCGAAACGCGAGGCGCCCTAAGTCAATAAGGGCCATCTCAACAGAGACCCGAGGGTCAACAGCAATGGCAAAGAGCTCGGGAAAGCGGGCGGCCGAGGGTGTCGCCGATCCACCGATCAAACCGTAGCAGGTCGCGACCTGCACTCCAACCGAGATGGACGTGCCAATGCGAAGCACAGAAGCAGCTTGAATGACGGCTCGCCAAAACCGATCCGCCTCGGCGACGTAAAGCCGAGGCTGTCCACGGAGGTACCGGGTTCCGGATGATGGTGAGCCAAAGCCTCCATCACCATTAGCAATACGACATAGCCACCGGGTTAGAGGGCGATGTTCATGCGTCGGAGGACAAAATCCCTGCACTTCGGGTCCTTGGGTTTACATATGTCCGCCAACTGACCATATGGTACTTGTCATCATCCTCGCCAGCCCAAAGAGAACCTGGATTGGTACCGCAATTTCCGTGCAGCGTTTCATGGAGGCTATAAAAGCTCATGAGGTACCAAAGAAGGCTGGCGAGTGAGGAGCTGATGAGAATCACACGCAGCCTTCGATAGCCGCCCTTTCCAAGGCTCGACGCGATGTTGCATACAGGTCACCGTATGGAGGTCCGCCACGGTGAGGCGCGAATCACTAATGGGGATCCCTGTAGGTCGTGGGAAAGAACCCAGCCGACAGCTAAGTCGGTCAGCGATAGCTCGTGCTTCCACCGGAGGGTAACCAAGAACCATCACTTCGCTCTTATCGAAGTTGATCGTTAGGCCCGACATCCGCCGGAAGCACAGGAGGAGGAACTTCAGGTTAGCCACGCCCCGAGTAGAACCTTCAACCATTATTATGGTGTCATCCGCGTATTGAAGGAGGGAGACCCTCCCTCCGACTAGGTGGGGACAATGCCGTGAATATGGCCGCACCCTTGGCTTTGTCCAGATGGCGCCGAGCATCGACCACCATGTTGAACAGAACGGCGAGAACGGGTCCCCCTGACACACCCAACAGAGAGTGGGGAAGTATGGCCCAATCTCGCTGTTGATGTTCACCGCGTCCGCCTACGTGAGACTAATTGCATCACGCGAGTCACCCAGCGGTCGTCGAAGCCCTTACGCAGCAAAGACTTCCCAAGGAAAGGCCGTGAACAGATCATAAGCTTTATGAAAATCCATCTTCGTGAAGACAACATGATGTTGTTTCACCCGAACTTCGTGGAGGACTTCATGGAAGACCAACACGCCATCTAAAATAAACCGCCTTGGATGAAGGCCGATTGGTTCGGTGAGTGACCGAGTTAGCAAGCAGTTCACCCTATTGGCGCACCTTTGGCCAGATCCGAATATCACGTTAATCACGGTGATGGGACGGAATCGCGAATATCGAGGCGCCGGAACCTTTGGGATGAGGGTAATGATCCCATAATTGAGGCGCCCAAGGTCCATAGAGCTCGAATAGAACTCCTCGAATAGGGCCATGACCTCGGTTTGACTGCCTGCCGTAACGCTTTAAAGAACGTACGGGCAAGCCATCCGCACCGGGCCGAGGAGGGTTCATTCCTTTAATGGTCATGAGGACCTCTTCTTCGGCGAAGGGGCAACGAGGGCCGCTGGCCTCGCTGAAACCAACTCCACCCCGTCCCAAGTGTTGGGGCGAGATTAGCCCCACCCCGAGGGGTGGGGGTAAAGAGGGCTTTGTAGAAGCCGTCTACATGGGCCCGAATGGCCGCAGGGCGGACAAGGGGGGCGTCATCCTCCCACAAGCAGTGGATGGAATTTCTCCGGCGTCGGCTATTCGCAACCGCCTGGAAATATGCAGTGTTCGCATCGCCGTGGAGCAACCATCTTTGGGTACCACGCAACCTCCAGTATGCCTCCTCATCTGTGTAGATGGAGGAGAGTTGATCCTCAAGATCATATCTCAGCATCCACTCATCTAGGGAGAGCCCGGAGGAGTCGGCCCGGGCGTCCAGAGCTTGAATAGCCAACATGAGAGATCTTTTACGCTCGCGGAGGTCACGGCCAAGATTAGCACCCCAGCCCTTCATGAATTGGCGGGCAAGCTTGGCGCAGAAGTGCCACGAGTCAACGACGGACATGGAGCGATGGGGAGAAGCGCGAGCAAGAGTCCAACGAGCAGAGACCGCATCCCGAAAGCTGGCCTGGTTGAGCACAAAGGACTCAAACCTAAACCGCTGCGGGCAGGGGGGCGCTCGTCCGCGGAGGATAGGAGGAGAGGGACGTTGTCAGGCCCAATCCGGGTAATCGCCCGGAGCGAGGTCAGGGGGCACCTCAATTCCCACTCCGGGGAAACTAGGACATGATCCAAGATGGATCGCGTCGGGTCGGCCTGGCGGTTAGTCCAGGTGAATCGCGCCCCCGTCCGCTCGATCTCCCGGAGGCCGAGCTCCACGATCCAGTCGTTGAACAACTGCATCCGGGGGAGGTTAATCCTATCATTATTCTTCTCGTCCGGAGAACGGATGAGGTTACAATCTCCGCCCACAACTCTCGGGAGGAGGGAGGCGGAGATCTTTGGTGGAGCTCCGCAAGGAAGGTCGGGAACGGCGGTGATCCGCCGACCATAGACAATCACGACCTCCCATTTGAAGTTCGAGCTCGCCAAGAATTCCATGCTAACGAAGAATTCGCCCGGTCCATGCCGCCACCTCAAGGTGGCATCCTTAACCCCTAAAAGGATGCCACCGGAGTGGCCCGTGGTCCCACTAGAAGGGAGCCAATGCCAGCGAAGAGGTGAGAGCCGAGGCGCAAGCTCATGGAGGGAGAACTTAGTACGCATGGTTTCTGGATCGCAATGATGTCAATGTGTTCGCCACGCATGTATTCGATTAGTTGGCGCGCCGCCATCATGAACGGCCGCGGATGTTCCAAAAAGGGCTCAGATCTAAGCCCCTTCGGGGCTGCTTGACCAGACACGAGATGCGCTTTGGGCGCAGAGAGCAGTAGCGCGGGACCAAGTGCGCCCACGAATAGCCCCGTCGACCACCGGAGGGGCTTGAACAGCGGTACGGGCAGTCTGGTCCTCAGGGGTCCTACGCAGGCGAGCCCGAGTCTCAGCCAGCTTGCCATCAAGGATCTTGCGAGCCCTAATGGCCGTGATCTGCTCTAAGGGGGGACCCACTTCCCCCTGAAAACGATGGCCGAGTCAGTGGCCACCTTGGCAAGGTGTCCAAGAGGAACGACCTCAAGCGCGGAAAAGGAACAACTGGAAGAATTGGGGACGGCGGAATCCACACCTGACTCGAGGTTCCGGGCAGCCGCCCGGATCTCAGCACGCTCGGCGATGGACGGAACCGAGGCATCGGCCAGGCGGGCCGCATCGAGGCGGGCGCTGCGGCGAGACGCAGTCACCGGCGTCGAGGAGGAGCAGGGCCGCCTGGTGTACGCCACCGTCCGGGGAGGGATCGCGGAGACCGGAGTGGTGACGACCACATCCATCGCCGAAGCCGGGGAGGCAGGGGAAGTGGGGTGGGCGTCGGGGGCCACCAGCGGGGGGAGCGGGGCGACGAGCTCCAGGGTGTCGCCAGACGATCCCCACAAAGGGAGCACCGGAGAGGGCTCTCGAGGGAGGGTCCCATCGCTACCACCCGTGAGGACCAGAGGGTCGGGGCGGGGGCGGTGGTTCCGGACCCGATGGAGAGGAGCGTGAGCGGAGTCGGCGGACGGAGAACGGGCGACAAGGGGGCACGGCGAGCGGCACCAACACTCGAGATGTCACCGCCGACTCCGAGGCAGGGGGAGGGCGCCAGGGTGCGGCCAACAAGAGCCACCGCGAGGTCGGCGGACACTGGTGTGGCCGCCCGAGCCGCCACCCGAGGGGGGGGGTTGGCGGGCTCACGAGACGGGAGCGGAGCGCCAGAGATGTCGCCCTCCTCCTCGTTGTCGCCAAAGCGGAGTGGCGGGGCGCCGTGGTGGGAGCCATCGGCATCCGCGGGCCCGCCCCCTGGAGGCTGTCGACTAAGACGCGGGGGCGGCCAATGTGGTTCAGCGGCTCGGGGTAGATGGTGAGGTCGTAGCCGTCGTCGTTGAAGAAGACCCGAAGCGTGGTGTGGAGCTTGGAAGTGTCCAGTCATTTCACCTTGATCCGGACCTCCTCCTCCTTGCGCAGAGAGAGCTCGTCGACCACCACCACCTTGCCCAGGATCTTGGACATGCTGCGAATGACCCGCTGCACCGGCCACGCCTCTGAGGGCGGCGATGAGGAGCCAAGCAGATGTCGAGGACTGCCATGGCCTTGGGATCCCACCTCGGCTCGGAGATGTTCACCACAATCCCGTTGAGGGCCAAGGTGATGTTGTCGCTACGGGTGCAGAAGCCCATGCTCGTGGCGCCGGGAAGATCACCGAGAAGGCGCGGCGCGTGGAGGTCACCTGCCAATCCCACTTGCATCGGCAGAGGTGGTTGAGCTCGGCCTCGATCAGCTCCGGAGTGGCGACGCCCTCCCCCACGACCGTCACAAGGGCCAGGAGCGAGGGGGAGGGAGGCGGGAGCTCCGGCACCTCAATGTGGAAGAAGCCCATGTCCTCGATGCCGTGGCCGTACATCATGATCTCCTCTATGACCGGGCGCTCCGGACAGAGAACCGCAGGGTAACCGGCTTCCTTGCAGAGGTAGCAGGTCGATGGGTTGGGGCAAGCCACCTGGAAGTGGCCGGGCAGGCCACAGTTGAAGCACGGCAGACCCTCGGGGGCGGCGACGGCACCCGAGGCCGGGGTCACACACGGCGGCAGAGGAGGCGGCAGGTGGTGGGCGAGGCGGACCCTTCTTCTTCTTCTTCTTAGCGCCCGGGCGCCCACGGTTCCCGTTGCCACCGTTAGATGGCGGAAAAGCGGCTTGGGCGCGCGGGGGCTGGTAACGCCGGTTCTCAGGGGCGGTGGACTCGGAGGCTGGAGGAGCCTGACGCGAAGGGGAAGGCCGGCGGTAGCCACGGCCGTCACGGGCCGACGAGCGCCGGGTCGGTGACCGCCTCGGCGAGGAGCGCCGGGCAAAGCGAAGGTTCCCGGTCCCGAGAGTCCTCCCGAGGCGGATCCCGGCGGGCTGGCGAGTGTGAACGGCGGTCATCCCGCCCGGGAGCGGCGTGATTGGCGGGAGGAGCGCGGGGTCGCGGAGTCGCGAAAGGGGGGAACGACGAGCCGGGCGGGAGGTGAGCTGCTCGAGAGTCAGCCTCCCGCCGGAGGCCGTCGGGGGAGGATCCCGGCGGTCATCCACGCGCCGCCGGGCGGGTTCGCATCGCCTATCCTCGGCATGGCCGCGGGGGGGGGCGAGGGGCGGGCGGCCGAGGGGACGAGGGAGGCGGCATGCGTGGCGGCGGGATGGGGAGCGAGGGGCGAGGCACGGGGAGCACGGGGAAACCCTAAGGGGGCCAAATCAAGCGCCGGGACAGGCCAGACCGCTCCAGGGGGCGCTGCTGGGCCACACCACGCGCGGCTGGGCTGGACGGCCGGCCCACGCTATGGTCGGTGGCCCGCATCCCACTGGGGTCCAAAGCAACGACAGCCCGGGAAGGCCAACTGGTCGGGCCCTGTGGAGGCCCAAAGAAGAAGGCAGCCAAACGACCGCCCGGGCAACCAACCGGGCACGAGGGTTTCCCAGCGCCGCCATGAGGTCGCCGCCGGGCAGACGGGCGGCGCGCCTGGCACGCACGCCGCCGGCCGGAGACAGGAGGAGCAGCCCGGCGGAGGAAATGAACGGGCGAAGGGGCTCTCCGGACAAGGATGCCCGAGAGCGCTGAAGCGCCGCCGGCGATCGGCGGGCGGCAGAGGCGGACGCCGCCAGCTGGGGACCGCCAGAGTCGAGCGCAAGATCATGCTGTCGGCGCGCCGGCGACGCCCACCGCCAAAGACGACGCCACGGGAGGGGCCCGAGACCCTAAGGTGTCCCTTTCGACCAGAGACGGCAAAGGCCTCGACGGCCGCCGGTGGCGCCGATCGGTCCTGCTGGAGGCCGAACTCCCACCACGAGTCGGGCCGCCGACAGGACGGATGAAGGTGGCCGGACCGGGCGTGGGGATGCGGTCGCAAGCAAGCGATGGGCGCCCGCAGCCACATCGGCAGCCAGCGAGGTCCGCCAGACTCGCGGGAGGAACAACCGGAGGAGACAGCGAGAATCGGGCGAGGCGCCATGGGCCGGCCATGGCGAGGCGAGGGGCGAGGCGGCAGGGCGCCGCCGAGGCGACTGTATGTCGCCAGAGCCAACAAGACGCGAGAGCCATCTCCTTTTCATGTTTTCCGTTACAAACACAGAAATCTAGAAAACAAACATGGAAAATATTTCAAACTATATAACCATTTTTTAAATCCATGAATTTAACTAAGTGTTCAGGAATTTTAAAAATGTTTGTCAATTTTAAAATATTCATGATTTTAAAAAATGTTAGTGTATTTTTTAAACACTCACGAAATTTTAAAAAGTGAATTTAAAAAAAACATTAAGAATTTTTTGTTTTTGAATGTGGGTGGAAGGTGTTTTTTCTGAACATTTTTCATGCCCCAGCTTGATTGGACTTCGTCAACTCTTGTTCAACTTCCCCTCTCCTATCTCATCTTGCCTCTTCGACATTAAATCCAGGACTCCTTTCTATTCACTTCTCTATTTCTAAATTAAGTCTATGTAAAAATTTCACTATAGACTACATACAGAGCAAAATGAGTGAATCTGCACTCTAAAATGCATCTACATACATCCGTATATAATCCATAGTGAAATATCTACAAAGACTTATATTTAGAAACGAACGGAGTACTCCCTCCGTCCGGAATTACTTGTCGCGGAAATGGATAAAAATGGATGTATCTAGTACTAAAACATGTCTAGATACATTCATTCCTCCGACAAGTATTTCCGGACGGAGAAAGTAATTGATTATGGAAGGGGATGCCTCTTACTCGAATACGCCTTTTGGGGTGTGCATTGTCCAACCAGCTAGTCAGATCCTTCATCTATATAAACTATCCCAAGCACAGAGTACGAGATGGCATGAATATGATTAAGTTCCATTGGCATTGCTAGTCAGTCCAGAACGACTCAAAGACCCTAAGAAGGTTTTCCTGCTAAGTTGAAGACAGCGATGGCTGATGGCTCCATGCCAGGTGGTAAGACAAATGGTATTGACCTTAACAACACACTCAAAAGGTTTTCATACTGGTGTATGTGCTCTTGATAAGCAGTGTTTTCAGTCCAGCCATGTCAAACTGGGTGTCGATAAAGCAAATCTAGGTTTTCGCGTTCTTTATGATAAAGTAAACTTAGCTAAACTACCTGCTTCAACATTTCTACTCCGGCTTTCGTAGATGAACTTGCATGACTCAAACTCAGCCGCTCTTGCCTGCATCTCCTTTATGATTGCTGCATGCTAGCCCTATGCTTCCATCAATGTCTCATACTATCACCTGACAATCAGATGAGATGATAACATTGATAAGGACGAGATCCTTAGCCAAGGCCAAAGCTTCACGGCACGCAAGAGTCTCTAATATGGTAGGCCCATTATCCCAACATAAGTGATCGACGAAGAACACAAGTAGAGACCATTTGCATCCCTGCGGGCTAAGTATCGGGGAGTTCCAATCCTAGACTTGCTTCATCTGGATGTGCATGAACCGACTATGCGTCCGATTTCTATATGACAGTGCAACTGTACCATAATGCAATCAAACAGCTGCACACCACTGGATTGGTCTTTGTACAATGATCGTATACACTAAATATCATATGCACAATAGCTCTGGTCAGATAATAGAGTTAAAAAATTGTTGAGTTCAGTGTATCCTTCACAGATAGGTGTGCCCGCCACTTGACGTTACTCTCAATAAGAACAGAAGTATTATTAGCCAAGTACTCCCTCTGTAAACTAATACGAGTATAAAAGTGTTTAGATAACTAAAATAGTGATCTAAACGCTCTTATATTAGTTTACGGAAGGAGTACGTAGCACTGATATAATTTTCCCTTCTAAAACTGAACCACTCCACACTGATCAGATCAGAACAGAATCATACACCCAAAGGAATAGTAAAATTCTTAAGAGCCCGGTTAAAACTGCTGCACTCTCTGTTGTTTCATTTCAATGAAACTGAACAGACTCTGAAAACCGGACTACTTGCAGCAAGCAAATCTTGCAAGATAAGAAAGCACAGGGCACCAGGCTCATTAAGCTATAAAATCGCTATTCTTTTCTCTTCCTCGTTACTAGAAATCGAGGAATGATGAGAACGGCGTTTTGAAAACGCCCGAGCTCAGCTGAACCCAATATCCAGCACCGTCCTCCCCCACATGAGCACTAGCAAGTTAGTGTGGTGGACCATCTCTCACAAAAAATAAATTTAAGACCATTGTGGGTACATGGCCCACATATCACATATTATAAACTGATAAGAACATATAGTACACTTGATCTTAGCCAAAAGGCTAAGAAAGATATGAGTTGAAGTGTTGACCTCCCCCTTCTTTTTGAACCTTTTGGCCTCCCCCTTTTCAGATAGTCTCTTGTCTCTCTTCTCAAGACCAGCGAGGTGGTACTATATGCCTGGATGGCCCAATACCTTTTCTTTTTACATGTGTAGTAATGCGTCTTCTTGATCCGTATAGCTCTCGCTCATGGAATTCATAATCGGGGTAAATCTTAGCCTGGATTAGCATGCAACTCTAACAACGTGATGAGCCTGCAAGGCGTTGAAAGATGTTCATGTCAATCAAGTGTCCAGTGTGTCACATCCAAACAAAAAAAAGTGTGCCACAGCGTCCTACTCACAAGGAACAGAGTGCCAGCCAAATCGAGCTGTTTACCCTCAAAATCAGAATAAAAACATTCGTATCCACTTTGAGCACAGTGATATTCCTTCTCTTTTTTCTGTCTCTAGGCTGAACCTCTCTCCAAGGCTGCACTGATCAACGACAGATTAGCAACTACTCCGTAGGAAGAAAGGCCAGATGTTACATGACAGCAGAGCAAGGGCACAGGGCACCAGGATCCGTCAATCTGCTCCGCACCAGGGACGGCCTGTTCGTCACCGTGCTCCTTGGAGGTGACCATCTGGGCAGCATATATAAATCAATAGCAAGTTACATGAGCAACCTTCTGATTCCAATGAGAACTATAAAAATAGGTGACCATCCAGTATCAATGATAAACATAATATCCATATGTAGAAATGAATTATCCCGCAGCAGACACCTTTTTATTTTGAAAACAAAATTGTCCCGCTGGTCAGACACTACTTCGTAAATTAGCACATACAGTCCTGGCATTATTGCTTTGCTTAGGATCAAAATCTTACAAGATCATTAAGAGAAAGTACTAAAATGACACAAAAAAGATGATTCGGTTTTTTTTGTTAATAGTTGCTCTCGCTCTTGCTCGAACTCTAATACTGACAGTCTGGAATAACTCAAAATATATTAACAGCACACATAAAGAAAATGTGTGGATTGAACGTATGAAACTATTGGAGCTGGGGTGATTATCCAAATACTAACCAACTTTATGTACAGGATCGAAGATACAAACTGGGGTCTTAATGCTTGCACTGGAACCTCAAACTGTACTTGGATGCAGAGAGAAGAGCCCTGCACAGTAGATAAAAATAAGTGGCTTATTCAGGTGAAACATGAACAACTGTGATGGACCAGAAATAAGAGAATATGCTTTGATTATTACGGGGCAAGGAAAAGAAAGAGAATTTGGTGTGTACACACAAGTGCTTTTTCCCCCTCTCTCAGAAAGGTCTATGTCTCTACGGGGTTCTTGAAACACCTGAACTTTTCGTGACCGCGCAAAAACACGCATTGATCTTTCTTACAACTTAAGATTAGAGACAATTAGCTAGTTACCTTGGATTAGTCTTCGATTATTGGAATAATTCCCTTTAACTTGCGGCACTGCCTCATTAGCTCCTCGCTGTTGCCAGACCGGAGAGTTAACTCCCGCAGTGAACTTGGGAGGCCATCCTTGGGCAGCGATGTCAAGGCAGGACAGTCCCAGATCTTTAGATATTCCAGAGAATTTGGGAGGCTGTCCTTTGGCAGCGATTTGAAAGCAGCGCAGTCCGAGATCTTTAGAGTTTGCAGAGAACAAGGGAGACCTTCCTTTGGCAGCAATTCAAAGGCAGGACAGCGGTAGATCCCTAAATGTTTCAGAGAACTTGGTAAGCCGTCCTTGGGCAGCGATTTGAAGGCAGAACAGCACCAAATCTCTAAATGTTTCAGAGAACTCGGCAGGCCGTCCTTGGGCAGCGATTTGAAGGCAGGGCCACCCACAATCCGTAATGTCTCGAGGTTGGAAAGTCTGTGTAGCCCTTCTGGGAGGTATTGCAGCTTGTAGAGATCGTTAAAAGTGAGGTCTTGGAGGGAGGTGAGTTGCTGAAGGGCATCCTCTTGCTCGTTAGTGAAGCGCTCCACCTCCTCCTTATGGACAGACCCAGTGCATAGAAGCTCCCACACAAGGTGGGGTCTGGGGAGGGATTATAGGAACCTAGTCTTACCCCTGCGATGTGCAATGCAGAGAGGCTGGTTCGAACCCAGCTTATAATTGCAATAAAAGTTTAAGCGGGTGAGGGAGGAGAGGAGGCTGCTGTCAGACCTGGGTGGTTCGCGGAACCAATTTCCTTTCCAGCAGCAGCTCAGGCTCCAGGAGGATGGTGCCATCAGGGTTGATCAGTGGAAGTTTGGGATTGGGCACCGCCATAGGGCCGATGTGTTTCTTTAACTGGCTGATGTGGAATGTATTGTGGAGTTTGCAACCCTCCGGTAACAGCAGCTTGTAAGCGACCTTGCCAATTTTTTGTAGGACTTTGAAGGGTCCATAGAATTTTGAATGAAGCTTCAGGCACCTGTGAATGCTGAGAGTGGTATGTCGATACGATTGCAGCTTTAAGTAGACCATGTCTCCCACTTCCAAAGACCTTTCACTTCTCTTTTTGTCTGCATAATGCTTCATCCTTTCCTATGCTCTGAGTAGGTTGCCCTTGATCTGATTGGCTGTCTGTTCAGCCGTGAGCACAGAGGGTAATGTGTCAGTACTGTCCTCGGGGTATAAAGCAGCTTCAGCTAGCATTTGTGGTTTCCTGTTGTACAAGGCCTGGAATGGTGTGATTTGTAGGGCTGTGTGAAAGCTTGTATTGTACCACCATTCAGCCAGGGCCAGCCACTGGTGCCACTTAGTTGGTTTGAGGAAGGCCATGCATCTTAGATAATTTTCCATGCACTGATTAACCCTCTCAGTTTGGCCGTCAGATTGGGGGTGGTAGGAGGTACTAAGGTGGAGTTTTATGCCCAGTTTCTTGAAAAGTTCCTACCACAAGTTGCTAGTGAAGATTTTGTCCCTGTCAGTGACTATCACGGATGGAAGACCATGGAGCTTAAAAATATTATCCACAAATGCTCTAGCCACAGAACTGACAGTGATAGGGTGCTTCATAGCGATGAAATGGCTGTACTTGGTAAACCTGTCCACGACCACTAGGATTAAGTCTTTGTTGTTGGATGTAGGCAGCCCTTCTACAAAATCCATGCTGATATGGCACCAAGCAAAGTCAAGGACTGGCAGTGGCTGTAACAAGCCAGGATATCTGCAATGCTCTGCTTTGTTAATTTGGCAAACAGGACACTGTTTGATAAAATCCACAACTGCTTGCTTCATGCCAGGCCAATGGAATAATAGCTTGATTCTCTGATAGGAAGCTCTATGACCTGAGTGACCCCCCAATTCAGAGCTGTGTAAGGCAGCAATTAATTTGTTTTGGAGGGGTTTGCTGTTTCCAATCACTAGTCTGTTTTTGTATCTGAGAATACCATTCTGGAGAGTGTAGTTGGACAAGCCTGAAGGATTAATGGATAATTGGGTGATCAATTCCTTGCATTTGCTGTCAGATTTGTAAGTATCAGTAACCTCTCCTATCCAAGCAGGTTTAGCTGTACTAACAAACAAACTATGGAGTTTATGTTGCACTCTTGAAAGTGCATCAGCCACTCTGTTGGTATTTCCCTTCTTGTACTCAATTGTGTAGTTGTATCGCAACAACTTAACCAAGAGCTTATGCTGAATGCCTTCAGTAAGTTTCTGGTCTTGGATGTACCTTAAACTTTGTTGGTCAGTCCTTATTATGAGAGAAGAGGCTGAAAAGTAATGTTTCCATTGTTTGAGTGCTTCTATAATAGCCAAAGCTTCTTTGTCATAAGTGGACCAAGCAGTAGCTCTGGGTCCAATTGCTTTGCTGAAGTAAGCAATGGGCCTTCCACCTTGCATGAGAACAACACCAATTCCATAAGCACAAGCATCAGCTTCTAGCACAAATGGTTTTGTGAAGTCAGGAAGAGCGAGGACAGGAGCTTGGGTCATCTTATGTTTAAGAATGTTGAATGCCTCCTGCTGCTCATTTGACCATTGGAAACAGTCCTTAAGGGCATTGAAAAGAGGTTTGCAGATATATCCATAATTTTGCACAAATCTTTTGTAATACCCTGTGAGGCCCAAGAAACTTCTCAATTGTGAAACATTTTCAGGAGCAGGCCATTTAGTGATTGCTTCAATCTTCACAGGGTCTGTGGCAACCCCATCTCCCCTAATAATGTGACCCAGGTACTCCACCTGAGGTTGAGCAAAAATACATTTGCTTAAGTTGACCACCAGTTGATTTTCCTGTAGGGTTTTAAAAACCTCATCCAAGTGTGCCAAATGGTCCTCCAATGTTTCACTGAAAATTAATATGTCATCGAAGAAGACCAACACAAATTTTCTGAGATATTTCTTGAGGATTTTGTTCATTAGCATTTGAAAAGTGGCAGGAGCATTGGTTAGGCCAAAAGGCATAACCAAATATTCATAATGTTCACAATGAGTAGTGAAAGCTGTCTTTTCAATGTCTTTCTCCTTCATTCTTATTTGGTGATAACCACTTTTCAAATCTAACTTGGTAAACACAGTAGCCCCATGAAGCTCATCCAGCAAATCCTCAATAACTGGAATAGGGTATTTGTTCTTGATGGTTTGGGAATTTACCTTTCTGAAATCATTGCACAGCCTCCAAGATAGGTTCTTCTTCCTAATCAGAATAGCAGGAGAAGAATAAGGGCTGGAGCTGTCCTTAATTATTTGCTTATTGACCATGTCCTGTATGATTGTCTCCATCGCATTCTTCTGATGATGAGGCAGTCTATAAGGTCTTTGATTGACTACTTTGGCCCCAGGAATAAAAGGAATTGCATGGTCACAAGTCCTAGCAGGGGGCAACATAGTAGGACTAGAGAAAACCCTTTTGTACTTTCCCATCATGGCCTTAATTTGCAGGTGTACAGGGGTTGTTGGTGTATCTTCAGGCTGTAGCTTGTTGACAACAAGAACTGCTCCACAAACTGCTTGCTCCATTATATGCTTATCCATGCTAGATTCAGTGACCGGACCAGACGGCAAGCTCTCATCAGAGAAAGTGACCAACTTCTGTTTGTCCTTGGTAATCTGAAATTCCATAAGGTCAAAATCTAATTTGAGAGGGTTGTGGGTGGACATCCAATCAGCTCCCAAGATAATGTCATAGCCTTGAAGTTTCAGAATTCTAAAATCTGAAGCAAATTCCTCTCCTTGAATGGTATAAGGACAGTTTGGGGCCATGAATTCAGTCCACAAAGTGCCTCCATTGGCCACCAGCACCTTTGTTTTCTTAATGGGAGTAAGAGGGCACTTGCACAGAGTAGCAAAAGCCGGGGACATGAAAGTTGCAGAACTACCACTATCAATGAGGGCAGCAGCAGGGAGTTTGCCCACCATTACTGTGACAGTAAAACTGAATTTTGAATTGCTGATTCCCATTAAGGCATGCATGGAAATTTGTAACCGTTGCTGATCAGGTGGTTCTGCATTGTCTTGTTCCAAATCTTCAGACATTTCAGTGACATAGACCAAATCAGTATCATCATGGGTCTGTTCTTGCAAAGCCTGAATTTGAGCTTGGTTGCTCATTTTACACACCTTTTTGTGACCAGGAAACCAAGTTTCCTTGCATTTATAGCAAATACCCTTGAGTCTTGCTTGTTGAATAACAGCAGGAGTGTTATTGATGTTAGTTCTGGGCTGTTCTAGCACCACTGATTTCCTAGCAGTTGTGGGAGGGAACTGAGCAAAATTCCTTCTTGGGGGTTGGGCTTGCTCCATTCTCCTAGCTAGCCAGATTGCTCTTTGTAAATCAGCAGGTTCATGACACTGGACATAGTGTTGTATGCTGTCATGCAAGCCAGCTATGAAACTGTTTTTGAAATAATCATTTGGAAGTGCAGGATTGTCCCTCCTCATGAGGTTCATGTGCTGTTCGAATTTGAGGATGTAATCATTGAGGCTGCCTGACTGAGTGAGGGCATGGAATGCTCTGACATTATCACAAACAGAATTTTCTGCAAATCTATCTCCTACATGTCTGCAAAATCTATACCAGGGCAGAGTGTTAGCTTGAATTCCAGTGCCTCTCCACCATTCCATTGCAGGGCCAGTGAGGTATGTGACTGCAATTTCTGTTTTACTTTCAGTAGGAGTTCTAGCAGCATCAAAATACATCTCAATGGTTTGCATCCAAGAGTCTGTGCCACTTCCGTCAAATTCAGGAATGTTCTTCTTGGCCGGTTTAACCAGAGCTAGGGGTCTTCTGCCATCATTCTGCACTTCTCTGTTGGTCTGAGCATTTCTCCTCAGCAGCTCTAATTGAGCCTTTGCTTCAGCTTGAGCATTAGGAGGAAGAGGAGGCAAGGTAACAGGTGGCTGCATTGGTTGTGGAGCTTGCAAAGCCAATCTATTCTCCAACACCGTTTGGACTGGCCTGTTTTGAGCGAAGTGTGGATGTCTGTAGGGAGGCTTGTTACTTCCATCCAGCTGCAGTTCTTTACCCGTGTTGACATCCACTAAAACCGCAGATCCTGCTGTCTCTGGAGTGTGCACGCCCTCTCCAGGTTTTTTAGTAGGGCCTTGTGGAGTTGCATTGCTAGTATCCGGGGCCTCCTGTGGAATTGGGGGTGGTACGTCTCTGGGTTGGGGAAAAGACGTAATGAACTTGTTCAAGCAAACTTGCAGCTCACCCAAGGTCTTTTGCACTGATTGAAAATTGCTTGATACATGTTCTCTGAAATCCAGGAAGTCCTTTCTGTCCAGCTCTCTGGTCTGCTGAAGGGTTTTAACATCCAATTGCAGAGATTGAAATTCCAGAGACTGAGTGCCCGAAGAATCAGCTTCTCCCCCCATAGTGCCAACTAGGACTGGTAGGAAGGAATTAAGCTGGCAGGAAGCCAAACCACCTTTCTACCGATGATCCAGCAAGAGAAAGGAGGGGATTTCACAACAGCACAAGGCTGCAACCTGACCTTAGTCTTGAAGATCCTGCCGCCGCCACGCCGCCGCCGTCGCCGCGCCGCCAAGAAGTACTCCGGATCCGGGAGGTGGTGGGATTTTACTACCAAAGCAAGGGGCTTTAGTAACCACTAACCCGACTGCACCAGACCGATTTCACGCCGCTGCGCCACCTAGAAGCACCGCCGGGATCGAGGGAAAAAGAGGATTTTACAATACCCCAACTCTTTTCCGGCCCCAAATCCAGCACGCCGCAGAGGAACCAACCTGGCTCTGATTACCAATTGTCAGACCCGAGTGGTCTGACGGACTAAATTCAGAAATCTCATGCAGAATTCAGGGAATTATCACTTGCCAAGCTTGATTTCAGAGGGAAGTTTAGCTAGGGTTTCGGTTACATGGAGACCAACCGGGAACACCGGCGGCTAGGGTTTACCCCAAGGGAGAATAAGCATGAGCCGCAGGCTCTCAAATCCTGGCTAAATAGCCTTACAAGACTCTCGAAGGTGCGAGAAGCGCACAAGGAGGAGAGGAGGGTGGTTGAGCTTTACAAAAAGATCTACAGCGACGCCTTGACCAACCAGAGCCGTCCGATGGGAGATCAACGCACCACGCCTTCCGAAGCTTGCCGAAGCGGTACGAAGCCATCAGGTGCGTTGGATCGAAGATGGACGGTTTCCACAGCCTCACGCCAAAGGATAGCAGTCTGAATGCAACAGAATCACGAAAACAGAGATCACACCGCAACTGGGTCCTGACAGCTGCAGACAGGCACAGCAAGGAAACCTGTGGGGTCATTTATGTGTAGCACCTCAAGTTTGCAGGAAGGGGAGAGAAGCTCTTTGTCATGCGTCCGTGGGGGCTCAGAGCTGGCGAAGAATTTGGGGGCATACCGGAGGTCTAATTCTGTGAGACGGCCATGAGCAAGGAGAGGCCATATGCCCTCACCTCTTAAATCCCCACATCCGGTAATGGCTAATTTCATGAGAGATGTAAGGTTTGAGAGGGGCTGTAGCGTCTCCATGCCCAGCACTCCTTCAAGACGGAGGGCTTGCAGAGAGTCCGGGAAAGGGAAATGATGGTTGGGGCAGGACGAATAGGAGGATAGGAACTTGGGGCATCCTCCCCCTTCTCTACCATCACTGAGAGAACTGGAGAGTAGGGTCAGTTCAGGGCAACTGCTGATCTCCAATTCCTGCAGCTGGGGAGGTAAGAGCAGAAGTTCTTCTCCTCCTGCTGATGTTGCTATTTCCTCCTCTCCTCTTGTCTGCTGCTGCTGCTGTTCAATTTGTGCTTGCTCCTCTTTATTAGCTGAAGATGATGCGGTTCTCGTCGTCTCCTGCTGCTCCATCACACCAACCATCATTATCTTCTCACAATAGGATATTGCCAACTTGCTGAGATTCATAAAATGAGAGAGCAACCATGTCAACTCCTTCCCAGTAGCACCACACCGCCCAATCTCTAGGGTATCAATTGGTAACTGGTACATGCCATCACTCTCAACATCACTCGGTGGCAAAATATTATCTGAACAATTTATTTTGAGAATCTTCAGAGATGTTAGCATTTGGAGGTAATCCAATGGCAGAGGAGGGCATTTCTTCATCTCCAGCACTTTAACATCAGTAAGATTATGCAATGCCAACACATTCCAGAACTTGCTATCGGTTAGACCACCCTCCTTCCCCTCAACTCTCAAGCTCAACTCCGATCTATAATTCTCATAGTAATTCAGCTCCTCAAAACGTGACCCTGCTCGTTCTATTATAGCCAAACATGGACCACGAGTCCAAGGAACAAGAGGCAATGCCAACAGCTTTGGGCAGTCTTTAATCTCAAGCTTCTGTAATCTAGGAAACCAAGTCATGTTTGCCTCTTGCACTGATTGACAGCCTGGAAATGGCAGCTCCAAGAGTTCAGAGCAACCTTTAACGATGAGAACTTCTAGCCGAGAGAACAAATTTTTTGAGAAAACGCAACTGGCTTTTGCGTTTCATTGCATTGGAAAGAGAGGGAATTTACATCCTCCTAGGAGGCAGGTTTTACATGGCCGTCGGGGGCTCAGTGGACATCCCACGATGATGGCAAAACGACCCTGAGCCCTTGAGCTCCGGCCTTGCTCAACATCCGCCTCGCCCCGGATCGAGTCAACAAGCTCATTGAGCGAGGGGCTAACATGGTCAAAACGCACGCTGCCTATGCTTCCAGTCATCCACGGCACCAAGAGCGCCACGGATTTCAGCGCCTTGCGTTGAGCGGGTGGCGTGAACTCCTTCGCAAGAGCCACCATCCATAAGCGAAGCGTCGTGCTCGGGCGTCGGTGCCGGCAAACGCAGCCAGGATAGGACCTCATGCCATGTCTGCCTGGAAAATGGACAGGTGAGCATCAGGTGCCGAGAGAACAAATGACAAGTGCTATTTTCAACCCATTTTCTCAAACTTGGTATCTTAACCAATTTTAGCATTTTCAAAATTTGAAAGCTCTGGCTTGGGATGCCACTCAGATGCTCTTCACCAAGCTCATTAACAAACCACGACTCCCCTAGAGGTGGAAATTTGATCCAAGCTACATCAACCAGACAAAGAAATTCCAATTTATTAACTGAGAGGTTCTCACCTAACCATGAAGGGCAAGTAGCACCTCCATGCCCTCCAATGTGTAGATCCAAAAGACTGCTATGTGGCTTAAGACTTTCAAGAACATGATCTTCTTGTGCAGGATCCTTATTCGGCCGATCAATACCCCATTCTAACATTAGCTTCTGTAGGTGGATATTGTGCATCCATTTTGCTTCATTCACTTCGTCTTGTCGTTCAATATTCTCAATGTTATGAATTCTCAGTGAGTCACCAAAGTCTGCCAACTGGCCGATCTGCCTCAATTCAAAACCTATATCCCCCCTTTTAACCATAAAGCTTCTTAAGTCTTGTAATAATTCCAGTTTTCCAACGTCAGAATTTATATACTGCAGGTCAATGTCTCGGACAAGAAAATGGCGCAGTTTTGTAAGGTTGCTCATATCTCTTGGAAAATCTAGTTGGACACTGTATTGTTCAACATCTAGAACCCTCAGGTGATAAAATCTTGAGATGTTGCTGTTTAGTCTTGCAAAAGGCGTTATCCTTAGGTAACGAAGATGAATAAGTCTTGGAAGACTGCGAAACACATCCTCCACAACATACCTATAAGATGCACCAGACAAAAGAATAACACGGAGGGATTTTGCTTCTGCAAACAAAACACCCAAAGTCTGGGCAAAGCATCCTTGGTATTCTCCAAATAACATCAAAGTTTTCAGGTTTTCAATTTTCAGTTTTTCATCCAGTGTACTCAAGTCCCTCTTGAAATCTTCAAAGGTCATTCTATCATTGACATCTCTGTCATCTATAATGATAGACAAGTGACGTACAGATGGGGGAGATTGTATATATCTCACATTAGAACTAGATATGCTAAGACAATCTAATGAGGAGACCCTCACTGCCAACTCATGCAGTAGGTCATGCATAACATAACAAGAGCTGCCATCTTCTTTTTCATTCTTCTTGAAAAATCCACGATTAACCAAGTCATTTAAATAGCACATCCCAACATCTTCAAGTCTTTTCCTTAGATCACATGAATCTAAAATATCCAGCCCTATCCATAACTGAACCAACTCTGTGCTACCAAACTCATAATCTTAAGGAAACAAAGCACCATAGGAAAAACATTGTTGTAGATGGAAAGGGAGATAATCATAGCTAAGTTTTAGAGCTGGCATAATGTCATAGTCGCTGGTTTGTAACTCCCATTCTTTGCTTTCTAGAACTCTTGTCCAATTGTCCAATGTAAGTTGGCTTCTAAGTAATCTACCTACAGTTTTTGCTGCAAGAGGGAAACCCTTCAGATTGCCCACTATTTCTCTCCCAACATCAAGTAATTCAGGATAGTCTTCCCATGGCGGTTGGTGACCAAATACATATGCTTCAAATAAATGCATAAAATCTTCAGTTCCTAGGCGACTCAGTTCTATTGAATAATCCACTGTTTTTACCATTGTTGCCTCTGGGATTCGAGTTGTGACAATAACCATGTTACCTCTTGCCTCTCCTTTTCTGAACGGAGCTAATAGTCTTTTCCACTCATCCTCATGATATGTCCACACATCATCCAAGACTAGCAAGAACCTCTTATGTTTCAATCTTTGTTCGATGAGTTCTTCTTCAATAGCATTCTCCTTTTCACCATTAACTTTGGGGATCTTTTTTACAATCTCTTGTGTCAACCTATTTGCATCAAAATTGAGAGAGACACATATCCAAATCATAATATCAAACGAGCTATTCACCTCTTGATATACGTGTTGTGTGAAAGTTGTCTTCCCAATACCCCCCGGGCCAACAATTTGAAGCACGGTAAGTCCATCAACACAATATTTTCCATGGGTAATGTCATCCACAATGTTCTTTTTCTCAGGATTCCTCCCGAATAACTCTGGCTCTATTATTGCTGACGTGGTTTTGGGTCTGTTGCCTTGGGCAGGTTTGGGGTTCCGAAGCTCTAGATCAAGGATTTCCTTCACCTTAGCACATATAGGATCCAGCTGCTGTACAATGTCTGCCATCCTTTTAGACATATCCACACGGTCAAACTTCAATTTTGGTGTCTGCTTGTTGCCGCCCGAGGAGAACTTGAATTTGTTAGCAACGGCTCTGGCCGTGTGCCGCGCGTTGAGAGCGAGGCGATGGGTGCAGCCACCGGCATGCTTATCAGCTGCATGGTAGGTGTTGTCGAGCTTGTCCTGGATGCGGAAGTAGTCCAGTTCGTCAAGCACGTCTTCGGCCCCGTGCGCCAGCTGCCGCAACATGTGCAGCAGGTCCTGGAGCGCAGGGTTGGCGATTTCCCTGTCGTGCGCGTTGTAGAGGATCCCCTGTGCGCGCAGCAGCTCCATCTTGAGGGCGCTGATGTTGGGGCCGAGACTGTCGCTGGCCGCCCAATCCTTGAGCAAGTCATCCGTAACGGGAGCCAGCGCCTTGCGCAATGCCCACACTGCTGCACTGATAGCGGTGGCCATCCTCACACTGCTGGTGGGTGTGCTGAAATGCTGCAAGCTGCACGCATCAATAGGAATGTTCTTGCAGTTAGTCACTACCAAATAGCAAAGGGGAAAAAAGAAGCAGCAGCAACACTACTTGTAATGTCGCTGCCTGAGGCCAGAGGAACAGAAAGGTTCACTTACACGAGGCGTTGCGGCTTCAGATCTTGCGGAAGAATGCCGGAGAGGTGCGGCCGCACAGAATCAGAGGGGATGGAATACCAGGCTTCAGCCCCCGCTTCTACAAGCTGCAGAACCCATTTGCATCTTTTTTTTTTTTGACGGGCCTACGGCGGGCTTACGCCGGCCTGAACCATTTCATATAAGATAGAGTACATTTACAAAGGTTGAAAGTTGGGGGAGGGAGAGATTACAAAAATAGTTGGGTTACAATCTCATAGACAAGTGGAACAACATAGTACACCAATCACGCAGAAGGTTCACGGCCTGCTCATTGGAGCATCTATTGGACCAAAGCATAAGGTCGTCTGCAATGAGCGGGCGATGAGGTGGATAGGTTGCAAATCCTGCCTAAAAACTTTTGCATTTCTTCTTTCCAGATATTCCGAGAATAGCAATGATGACCGCTGATCGTGGTCTTGGCAGTGTCCATGCCCCAAAGATGCTGAAAGTCCGACGGCATCAAGCGTAAAGAGAGCTCAGTTCCTGCCAAAGAGGGCTAAGATTGGGGCATTGAAGGAATAGGTGACTCGCTGATTCGAGAGGTTGGGCGAACGGGCAACAGCTTGGAGTCGATATGCCCTGTTGAAGCGTCTTCGTTGGTGAAGAGTCGATTTTACTTGCGAGCCATAGAAAAATTCTGCATTTGTTGGGTGCATAATTTTTCCAAATGGCCGGAGCGAAGTAGTCGATTGGCTTGTTGCTCCAAATAGCCTTGTAAGCCGAGTTGCAAGCCGCTGGCTTGCCGTCGACACGTCCAATTGCTTTTCAAGAACCTGCACATTCAAGGAGACAGCTGCCAAAGATAGCGTAGATGTTTTCAAGTTCCAGCTCGGCGACATGAGAAAGGCGCGTGCCAAATCCAGATTAAAAGTAGGAATGCTTAGTACCCGGCAACAAGGGGCGAGGGTCGGAGCGTATGGGAGAAGAGAGCAGGAAAATTGTTGCGAGATTTTGGGTGGAGTTTTGAACCCAAAGGTCCAGCCAAAAGGCGGTGGTCATACCATTGCCAACATGCACCTTCGTAATTGAACGGAAAATTCAAGCCCCTTGGCCATATCATGCCAAACGCTAGATTCAAAAGGGTGAGGAGTATCAAGGTCCCGGTTATCGACCATCCATACTTGATAGCAAGGTGGGAGCGAGCCCCGAAGCAAAAGTTGAGTGAAGCTTATTTAGGTGGGAAAGCAGAGGCAAGAGTTTAAGTGGTGCAGAGAGAAAAACCTAGACCCCTCGAGAGAACGGCGCACATACAAATTCCCAAGCCACTTTACACCGTCTCGCCAAACCTTATCCCGACCCGCCCGTAAAAAGGCCCGACAACGCTTATCGATTTCTGGACAATACCCATAGGAAGCGGGAGAGCGGTCATGGCATAGATTGGTAAGGCTCAAGCACTGTCCTAACCAAAACAGCACGGCCTGCTAGGGTGAGGAGAACACCTCGCCACCCAGCGAGACGACGATCAATCTTGTCAATAATGAAGAAGAAATCTTTTAGGTTTAATTTGTGAGTGGAGAGGGAAGGCCAAGGTAGGATTGAGGAACGATGCAACCGCGCAGCCAAAACTAGTTGCAAGTTGAGATGCGAGATCCGGATCAACATGAATGGGAGCAAACGTGCTTTTGTGAAAATTAATCACCGCACCGTGGCGCTTGAGAATTCAAGAAGGATAGATTTTAGAGTTTGAAGTTGGTCATGGTCACTTGCGAATGATAAGGGTGTCGTCGAGATATCGTAGAACTGGGCAAGGAATGCTCGGATCGATCGGGTGAGATAGAAGGCCATTAGCGGATGCGACGCTGCAACACATCGGCTACAATAATGAAGAGATAAGGAGAGAGCGAGTCGCCTTGGCGAAGCCCCCGTCTGCAGCTTGATCCATGGGCCAGGTTTACCATTAAGAGCACAGCCGATCGGCTAGTCTGATTAAGATTATGAATCCAATCACACCACACCGCGGAAGCCCTTCGCTCTCATAATGGCGCATAAGGCCGCCCAAGACACGGAGTCAAAAGCCTTGCGGAAGTCTAGTTTTAGAACGATAGCTGATTTTTTTCGCTTGAAGCAAGTTTGAACAATATCAGCACATATAAAAATTATCAGCGATACCTCTCCCTTTAATAAAACCGGATTGGTCTTGGTGAATGATTGAGGAGATAAAAGGTTGAGCTCTAGTGGCCGACACTTTGAGCTGATCTTGATGACACAATTTTGCAGGAAACCGCCTGAAGTTGTCGGGGTCGAGCTCCAACTTTTTTGGAAGAAGCACAATGAAGGCTTTGTTGATCCTGGCTAACTCCAGCAGCCCTTATGAAAATCATTCATGAGGTCGAGCAAGTCAAGCTTGATAAGATCCCAATTAACTTTAAAAAGGTTGGCCCGAAGCCGTCCGCCCTGGGCTCGCATTTACGCTCATGCTCGTAATAGCTAATCTAATTTCATCCAGAGAGAAAGGCCTAGTAAGCGACAGAGCTTGAGAAGTGGTTAATTTAGAGCCAAGCAAGAGGTTATCGAGATCAAAATTAATTACAGATGGAGCTTGAGTTCCTAGTAGACAGCTGAAGTAGTCGTGCAGCACGGCAGCTTTTCCATTATGGAGGTCACGTCCGTCCCATTGACATGCAGATCGGGAATTTTATTTTTGCAAAACGGACAGAAGCACACACATGCATGTAAGCTGAATTTTCGTCTCCGAGAGTGCACTCTCTAATTTTTGCTCATTGGCGCCAAAGACGCAGCTAGAAGTTTGTTAAGACGATGTAAGGCGACTTTTACTGCAATGCGCAGTTTAAGTTCTAGGGAGGAAAGAGGGCGAGCCTCCTCAAGTTTGTCAAGTACAGAAATCATCGTAGTGCAGTTTGTAGCTTGCTGCCTAGGCGCCTTTAGAGTTGACTACCCACTTTTTGCCATATTCGAGTACGCTTTTAGTTTCAGCAGATACGGCCTGCAGATCCCAACGATCTATGGTTTGGTCCAACACTTGTCCAATTTGAAGCGATTTGCTGAACAAAAGAGGGTTTGAAAGCGGTGGTTGTTTAGACGGAAAATTGAAGGTTTGGGGATATCGGTGGTAGCCGCCGGAAGGATGGGAACATGGTCGGAGGTAGTGCGTGCAAGGGATGAGAGAGTTGAGTCAGGAACAGATTGGTCCAATTTAAGTTTACAAAAGTTCTGTCTGCTTAACAAGGATCGGGTTGTCCTGTTGATTGGACCAAGTGTAGAGCCTATCCAAGAGAGGAACTTCAAGGTTCAAGGAGTTGATTGCGAAGCGAAAATGCTGGCTTCATTAGCGTTGAAATTAGTGAAGATTTGTCTGACGGTCTTAAAACAAGGTTAAAGTCCCCATAATCGCCCAAGGACAATTAATCATTTGAGACAATGGAATGAGAGAGTCTAGAAAATCTGATTTAGAAGCATGGTCACAAGGTCCGTACACATTTGTCACCACAAAGGAAGTGTCATTCGCACGAAAGGAAAACCAACAAGAGATAGCGAGCGATCAATCTGAACTTTAGTGCATTCAAGATTTGCGCCATCCCACGCAGTTAGGACCCCACCAGAGGCACCAATAGAA
Source organism: Aegilops longissima (assembly GCA_021605205.1). Taxonomy (NCBI): domain Eukaryota; kingdom Viridiplantae; phylum Streptophyta; class Magnoliopsida; order Poales; family Poaceae; genus Aegilops; species Aegilops longissima. The sequence continues at coordinate 142,476,883 of CM038681.1, forward strand.
GGCAGAAAATGATAAGATCAAGACCCAGAGGAAGGAAAGAGATTGCTTTGAAAGATGAGATTTCAAAGTTTTGTTTCCTGTAAACAAATAATCGAAGCAAGCTGATTGAAGGCCTTTTTAGTGTCAGCACTTGTTTGGCCTCCCTAAGCCTCGAACATTCCACGAAGCGATTTTGATTGAACTATTCATGGGAAACAAGGGAGAACAACAGAAAGGTAACTCGAAGGTAGCAGAGATCATCCAATGTCACGGTTACACCGAGAAACAGGGACGAAGGAAATATGGACCAGAGGCGACAAGGCACCCACACAAAAGTAGCAACACAAGCAGCGACAATGCAGGTCTAAGCCGCATAAAATAAAAAAGAGGGGGATACAACAGCAAGCCGAGAGGCGCAAGGCAAAGGAGCTGAAACTAAAATCGGAAGGAGAGTCGCAATGCAAGGTGAAGATGGCTCGAGTAGCACCGCTGGTTGGCCATGAGGAGAGAGGCCGTCACACATCGCCAAACTCCGGGCCACCTTCTTTAGGTCGATCTCGGGATGCCGCAAGCGTCCAAACCGCAGACGCCCTGCGCGGAAGAGGAGGAGTTCTCCGCGCCAGCTCCAGCAGCTCACTGCCGCAGCAGCCCTTGGAAGGGGCCAAGGGTGGTCGCAGATTGCTTTCTTCTTGCAGGTAGCTTTCAAGCATGGTGAGACGGGTTGGCTGTTCAGCAGCCTTAAGACGAGCACTCCGGCGGTGTAGACGATGGTTGTTTTGCCGAGGAGTCAGCTCGGAGGTGACAACAATGGCGGCGGCGGTGACCGCAGCTCGGCGGCGCTGAATCAGCAGGCAGGAGCAGGGCGCGGCAGGGAGCAGGGGGCGCGAGTCGAACAGCTCAATGGCCTCCATGACCTTGTCCTCTCCGGAGACGACATGGCCGAAGCCGCGCCACGCCATCCGAGCGAACACGCCGGCGTCATCATCGGCTTATGCGCCGCCCACCGTGCCCACCCTGTTGAGATAGCCAATCGAGCATGCAGCAAGATTGGCCACCACAAGGCGAGGTGAGCCAGCGGGACGCATAGGGATGCGGTAGAAGCCCCTCTCGCCGTTTTGGCCGGTGACGCGGACGTCGTAGAAGCCAGCGAACAACTTGACGTCAACGGACTTGGGGCGGGCGTCGAGCGGCATCGCGACGACCAGGGGCTTGTGATTGGCCATCATGGTCGCCCCACCCGGAAGCTGCATGACACGGTCCGGATGGTGGATATCCGAGGGCGGCGGCGGTGGAGGCGCCAAGTCCGCATCCATCCCGGCCGAGAAATCACCCCCTCCACCGCCATAGTGGTCGTCGTCCCCTCCGCCACCGTTGGAGTTGTCGTCGTCGTCGGTGGCGACAGGGAAAGACGGGTCTGGTGGCAGCTCCTCGGAGCGCACGACCAACACCGAGGCGATAGCACCAAGGCCCGAGAAGCCGTGAACTGGGATAGAGTGAGGGACATCAGTGAGGGTGCGGCTTTTGACAGAGATCAAAACGGCCGAGTAGTCAACCCCCGTAAGGCACACCGGATCAATCTGGATAGGGCAAGCGAAAGGGACGACAGAGTTGGTTATAGTATCAGGGAACCAATATTCAATGGGGAAATCCTCTAAGTTCAAGGCAGAGACAGTGCCAAGGCGAAAAAGGAAGCGATTGTCCGTTTCATCATGGCGAACCAGGTGGACAGAGTTGATTGGGCAGTGGAAGGGGGCCGAGAGGACAGAAAGTTCCCTTTCATAAGACGAGCCAAAGATGACTAGGCCCGCGCCTTGGGATGAAGCCCTAATAGCCACTTGAGGGTCTCCGCCCCCAGTTTGCAAGGCCCTACGGATCATGGCTTGTGGGGAAGGGTGTGGTGAGTTGACATAGGCGAGGGCAAGGTTTTGAAAGTGTTCAAGAGGGACATAAGGCATGAAAACATTGGAGTAATCGCGACGATGCCTTGGCGGTGAAGGAGGAAACATAGAAGGGATTGAATCCGGATCAGTGGATTCCTCCCCTGATTCAAACTCAACCTCCTCAGGATCCTCCTCCTCATCTTCATCAACTTCAGCTGCGTCCACTTGCTCCGGGAAGGCAAAAACACGGGGAGGGGTGGAGTTTTGGGTGGGGGACGTGTTTTCTTCTTCCTCGGAGGAGGAGATCACGATGGAAACGGGGATGAAATCCGCCATTGGTAAGGGTTGTGGTGCAGGCGCAAGGGTAGGTGAGGAGGGCGAGGTGCTCAAGGGAGAGGGAGAGCGAGAGCTGTGGGAGTGGGATGATGAGATGCTCGGGTTGGGGGAGGGTTAAAATAGCGAGGCAATGGCGTTGGGTATGTCCCGAGTGCCAGCAGCGGCGGCAGCGGATAGGATCTCTACAGTCCTTGACCTGATGATCTAGAGCTAGACAGCGATGGCAGCGTTTCATGAAGTTAGGGTTTCTTGGAGGAGAGATAGAGCGTGATGGCGGCCGAGGAGGAGCCTGCATGCTATAAGGAGGGGAGGCGAGGGCACGAGCGTACGAAACCTGTGGTGGGCCAGTGGGCTGGGAGGGCAGAGCGCTCGGTGGGCGAGGAGACGGCCGGCAGAGCGATGAAAAGTTTCGATTTCGACGTAGTCACATCCCGTGAGCAGTCGATTGCTTGGCGTATTCGCGCAGACGAGGGGGGGCAGCGAGGAGGCTGAGGTTGACCCTTGCAAAGGGCCCGCGGGCTTTGGCAGGATTCCAGGGGCGAATAGATCTAATAAGGGATATCTCCTGCGCTTGATGGGCTTGGACGCGTGGCCGCGGATGGTTGGGTGCATGCTGGGAGCCATGCAGGCTAGCACGTCGGGAGTGATGGCATCGTAGGTAAGCCAAGGCAGCGGGCCTGCCGGCCTTGGCAGCACTCCAGCAGCTAGCACGTCCAGAACTCGAGCACGCGAGGCAGGCTTTACTGCGCGAATCAGGCACGCCGCGTCGGGCCGCACAGCGGTTAATTGACCAGGGACGAGAGAGCCGTCACGGGGGGGCCTAGTACGAGCTGAAGCAAGGTCAGAATGACATGGAGGGCGCTCCGAGCCGAGCGGAACAGAGGCCGATGAGCATGGGCGGCATGCCGGGCCAAGGAGGCTGTCACCATGGGCAGGTGCCGCAGCGCGCGTGGAGGAGCTTGCAGATATCGAAGAGTCGGCATTGGTTGCAGCAGATGCAGCATCAGCATCAGCAAGCTGATGTGGGGAGGTAGAGCCCACAACAAGGGGACAAGGAGCAATGAAGAAGCGCTTTGGTACAGCCGAGTCAGCAGGAGGTACCGCGTGGAAGGTAACCACGATGCCGCTATAGTTAATCCCTTCCAGAGATAATACAAACTGAGCAATGCGCTTACTAGCAACTGAAACCGAGAATAAGCAGGGGCTGGACTGACGAACACAAGGAGTTTCGAAAGCAGAGCCTAACCATGAGTTAAGCAACAAAGCAATGGCGTCCACGTGCGGCGCCGGAGAAGGCAGCAACACTTGAACCCAAATCGATTCCGGAGTCGCCGAAGATGGCGCCGGAGCGATGGGGAAACATACCGGCGAGGAGAAGTTCGTCAATGCGTAGTGAAGGAGAGCATCGCCTGGCGTCCGCAAGAACTGGGAGAACGGCCCAACTTGACAGCGACGAAGCATATCCGGCGTGGATGCGGAAAGGAACCCCGGCCTGAACGGAGTGGCCAGCCGCAAGTCGTCGCCCGCCGCCATCGAGACCGAGGGTGGCAGCCGCTCTAGCCCGTCCACCCGCGGCGCGCCCGCGGTGGCCACCGCAAGCCCAACGCCGACGGGCTTGGGAGGTGCCGAAATCGGCAAGGAAGCCCGCGAGCATCGGCCACCGCACAAGATGGCGGAGGGTGGCGAAGCGGTGTTCGTCGCCGCCGAAGCAGATGGCGGCGAAGAGAGAGCCCGCATGCTAGCGGACGGGAAGGTGGCCGCCGCGGCCGGAGTGGCCGGCGGCGCGGAGCTTGCGCAGTCGCCTACCTAGTCGCCTCCTCCACCAGGTACATTTTGTGCTTCGCGTTGTGGTTGCAGGGATTATTAAGCGGAAGGAGTTCCAATAACCCATTTGCATCTGGAGGCAGAGCAACCAAGTTCAGTACACTATACACCTCTGGTAAAGGGGAATACATCCAGTTGATTATTGTACACGGTGTACGTACCTGCTGCTCCTGCACAAAGATGATTGGCGTCGGGAGCCGCCGTGCTGGCGCAGGTGGGGCGACAAACCAGCGGAGGAGAGCAGCGGCGATGACGAACTGAATGAGGGAGCTGAGCAGGCTGGCCAATGGAGCGAAGTTGGCTGTGTCTGGAAGACTGGAAGTCTGAATGGAGTGACCGAGGAACACGTATCCACCAATGAGTGGAGGGTGAATTATTGCTCTCCCTGCGCAAGAGAAATTACTGCTCGGAACCACCAATGAGTGGAGGGTGAATTATTGCTGCTGCTGCTGCTGCTGCATGTCTGCTCTGCTTGACTTGCAACTTTGCAAGTCTTCACAGCTCTGACATGACCAGTCATTCGCATTGCCACATGGAAAAATCGCGCCTCTCTGCTATCTGCCACCGTTCAGAAAAGAAAAGGCCCATAGATTCGAGAGGCCCTTATTTGTGTTCAACAGTTCATTCACCCTAAAAAGGTTATATGTTCACACATAACATAATTTTTGGCTACCAGTTGCAGCTTGACATGTATTACAGGAGTCGTTTCCTATTGTTGTATAAGATCAGAATATCAAGAAAAGGCCATAGTACACATGATGTGGATACCTTAATCATTGATTAAACTAATAAAGTGACAGTGATTCTTGTTAAGTCTTAGAAAAAGAATGAAACCTTTATTACAGATTAGATGAAATGAGACTGCTTCTCATCCAATCATTGGAAAAAGAGAACAACATACACCACTTGTTTACTGTGCATGGTAAAGATTAGATGCCCTGCAGATTCAGTTGCACCCGGTTTAAGTAAAAGGACGTAGCTGTCAACAAATAAGTAGGAAAATAGTTCCGACCTGCTCACGTCATGTTGCTGTTGTGGGTAGGTGTGCATAGCTTCAGCATTATCTTTGCTTTATGTATGAATTGATACCAACTACATGAAATTGACTACATGAAACTAGGAAGCTAGGACGAGACTTCTGGGGAAATCATTTGACCAAGCTAGCTCGCACAGCATACACCCTGCCAAGTGCCAACGCAAGTGAAGGGATGCTGGATGCTGAGAAGAACATATACACTTGAAGAGCTAGTCGAGGCCATATGATGATCGCTAACAAATTATTCCATCAACTAACTGCACTGGCCAGTGGCCACTTACTGATCGTAGTTACAACAAATTATTCCATCAACCAACTGTAGTGAGTACTGACCACTTACTGCTGATAAATATTTTAACTATAACCGCACTTATTCCATCAACCTAATGATGCAAATAAAAAATGTAAGAAAATGCAAACAATGTTCAGTAACAACCCCTTCCCGTACCTCATGTGCTCTTCTCCAAATCATGTACGCGAATCGTCCATCACAGATCACATCTCGCGAATCTGTCGGATCCGGCCTTTTGGTAAAAACACGCCTTTTTCCTGCTCGCCAAAAAAAAGAGATCATCACAAGGTGAATTTTCTCTTCTGCCACCAAATGTCAGTACCTCAGGGCATAGTAAAACTGGTAGGAGAAATGGTCAGATTAAGTATTAACACATCAACGTCCCCGGAAGTCAAACTTACAAATAAACCACATTAGATATGCAACATCAGCTAACCCTTGAGGTGTTGACCCAAATTTTATTTTCATCACTGCTCACTACAACCAGACCGGATCAAACAAACTAAAGAACAGAGCCTGTTGTTCGTTTCCTGTCTTGCTCTTTCTTCATCAGATAGTTTGGCACTTCATCCTGACAAACAAAAGCTTAAGCCTGTGGTTTCCAAGCTAGATTCTCGAGGAAACCATGCAGCCACTCAGTCACTCACACAGGAACGGTTTTCCCGTTCCTTTCTTCGGTTTGGCTCTTGTGCTACTGGTTTGCTTGGATTCTCCCACCAGTTCCTGCACAGACCAGGAGAAGAGCTCCCTACTCCAGGCTCCTCACTGGGCTCTCGAGCGATGGTGGCCTCACAGCATCGTGGCGAATCGACACGGACTGTTGCACGTGGGAAGGGATCACCTGCAACCAAGATAGGACGGTCACTGATGTTTCGCTGGCATCTCAAGGCCTTAAGGGGTCCATCTCACCGTTCCTTGGCAACCTCACTGGCCTTTTGCGCCTCAACCTGTCCCAGAACTCGCTGTCCGGTGGGTTGCCACTGGAATTAGTGTCATCCAGCAGCATCCTTGTTCTTGATGTCAGCTTCAACTGCCTGACAGGAGGCCTGAGTGAGTTGCCATCTTCAACCCCTGCACGGCCTCTGCAGGTACTGAACATCTCAAGTAACTCTTTTACAGGAAGGTTTCCATCCACAACATGGGAGGTGGGTGATGAAGAGCCTGGTCGTGCTTAATGCTAGCACCAACAGTTTCACTGGGCAGATACCCACTACGCCCTGTGTTAGCGCGCCATCTTTTGCTGTGCTTGAACTCAGTTTCAACCAACTCAGTGGAAACATCCCTCCAGGACTCGGTAATTGCTTGGCATTGAAATTGCTCAGTGCTGGCTACAACAACCTCAGTGGGACACTTCCAGATGAACTCTTTAAGGTCAGGTCGTTACAGTACATCTCGTTGCCTAACAATCGGTTAGAAGGAGCGCTAAATGGCATCATCAACCTCACAAATCTTGTCACCCTTAATCTTGGGAAGAATTTGCTCATTGGAAACATTCCAGATTCCATAGGTGAGCTGAAGAGATTGGAAGAGATCCATTTGGGCCACAACAACATGTCAGGGGAGCTGCCATCAGCTCTGAGCAACTGCACAAATCTCATAACGGTTGACCTCAAGGCAAACCAATTCAGCGGAGAACTTACCAAAGTCAACTTTGTAAGCCTGTCCAAGCTAAGAAAATTAGATCTTGTTTTCAACGACTTCACTGGCACAATTCCAGAAAGCATATACTCCTGCAGCAAGCTGACTGCACTAAGGCTATCTTACAATCATTTCCATGGCCAATTGTCAGAAAAGATAGGCAATCTGAAGTCTCTCCGCTTTCTATCACTTGTTAACCTCTCCCTTACAAATATCACGAGAACACTTCAGATCCTTGAGAGTTCCAGGAGCCTCACCACCCTTTTTATTGGGTTCAACTTCCTGCAGGAGACCATGCCAGAGGATGACAGCATTGATTGTTTTGAGAATCTTCAAGTTCTTTCTATGAGTTATTGTTCAATGTCTGGAACAATACCTGATTGGTTATCAAATCTCACAAATTTAGGGATGTTATTTTTGCAAGGCAATCAACTAATTGGACCAATACCTGACTGGATTAGCACCCTAAACTTTCTCTTCCATCTAGACATATCAAACAACAGTTTTACAGGGGAAATTTCGACTGCCTTAGCGGAGATGCCAATGCTAAAATCAGATAAGATTGCAGCAAAGGCCTTCTTTGAGCTGCCTGTTTATGTTTTCAGTCCATTTATCCAATACATCAACGCTGGTGCATGTCCGAAAGTGCTTAATCTAGCCGTCAATAAATTCACTGGTGTGATCCCGGGGGAGATGGGCCAATTAAGAGCACTCGTTTCACTTAATTTGAGCTACAACAAATTATCAGGAGAGATCCCACAACCGATCTGCAACCTCACGAACCTGCAGATGCTCGACTCATCCAGCAATCATCTTACTGGTACAATTCGGGCCGCACTAAACAATCTACACTTTCTTTCCAAATTCAACATTTCTAATAATGACCTCGAAGGCCCTATTCCAACTGTGGGGCAGCTTAGCACGTTTCCAGATTCTAGCTTTGATGGAAACCCAAAATTGTGTGGTCCTATGAATGTAAACCATTGTGATTCAGCAGAAGCGGGCCCAGAGTCGATCAACACCAGCAAAGAGATTGGCAGTAAAGTCATCTTTGCAATCGCCTTTGGTGCTTTCTTTGCAGTAGGAGTCCTATATGATCAGATGGTCTTAGCCAGATATTTTGGCTAAAACCTTGTAATTGTTATCACTGCCCAAACCGTTACGTGATCTCAAGTGGTTCCCAGTTCAGCAAGACCATGTCAGTGGCTCCAGCCCCTGCAAGAACAACATCCCTTGTAAACCTGCTATCTTGAGTTAGTGACGTTCATTGTTGTACTCCATGTAACAGAAACATGATTAGCAAGTGAGCAACATTAACAGTGAGCATCATTGTACTTCATGTAACTATTTGTTCAGTATTTACTTTGATTTTTTTTATCAAAGAAGGGCTTCCCCCTTCCATTTTCATTACTGAAAACCAACATCGACCAAAGTATTTGCCAGTATTTACTTTGATACCTATGCATAGGGTGATGAATGTTTCTTTTGGTAGTTGACCAGAGGACATATAATAAGCAAAATCGCCAACGCGCACATAAGCAATATGCAGTCTAGCACACTCAAACCTGTATCTATTTGCAGTCTAGCAATCTGCAGGGAAGAAACCTAAAGCTCGATACAGAAAAACACGCGCTGAGAGAAAAATTTGTGTAACTATTTGCAAGCTCAATTTGCAATCTAGTCATCTAAATCCAACTCAGGGTCGCAATTATCCACAGAAAAACACGCGCTGAGACAAAAAATCAGAAATGTCAACGAAGCTAGTACTACAATGTGGCACGAATTAAGCAGCTGCTCCGAGGTTTCTACAATACCTTGGTAAAGGGCTCACGGGACGTTCGGCCTTCGTCGAATCTCCGATCCCCTGCCTGCCTAGCTTCCTCCGACCAACGGAGGCCGGAGACGAGCGGCAGCACGCCGCCGTAAAGGGCCGACGAAACTAACTGCTACAGCAACAACTGAACATCAATCGGACGCCCCAATTTTTCTCCGCAGACTTTATTTTTCCAGATATATACCTCGTGAGCGCGCGACACTGGACTTGTGCCACGCCGGGTCGCCGCGAGTCGCTGCATCTCCCTCGCCGGGGAGCTCCGGGAAAGGGGAGAGGACAGGCTTGGTTCGATTTCTGCCTGGCCTCTGACCACCAGAAGTGGGACTGTGGGAGCACCGGTGCGGCGGTGCGGCCAGCCTCGCGACGCCGGCGCACTGAGTTGGGCAGGACTCGACGTTGGGCCGTATGGGAGGTAGTATTTGGGTTGGCTTACAGATAACAGTTTGGGTTGGCTTCATCTTGGGCTTCGAATTGCGTGGGCTTAGAGATGCTTCAATGTAGATAAAATTGTACATGTTTCCAAAAAAAAGACAAAATTGTACTACATGCCTACAAAAGGATAAAATTGTTTCTAAAAAAAGATAAAATTGTGCATGTCCCTCAAAAAAGGATAAAATTGTATGTGTGTTTTTTTGGGAAAGGAACTTTCATTACTCAAATAGGATGATTACAATCAGCAGCTACAATGTAGCAATATCCTCTAGGGTATTGCCAAGCCAGCATAAAAATACCCAACCAGCATAAAGTACGATGTTGTAGGTGTGTGACTAACAACATTTGCATGGCAACTTATCTTAGCCAAGCTTATTGTACATGTCCCTTTTGGTTGTCCACAAATGATCAATTTCGATTTCTAAAAAAATGATCAGTTTCTGACAAGCTTTTTTCCTACGAATAAAAATATATGCTTACAAGTTTTGCAAAAAGTGCTAGTGTTTCGAGTATACACATAAAAATTCTTTTATTTTACTTTTAAACTAATGAAGTCGGTTCCAAGATATGACACAGGTGGGCATTTACATGCAATGATATGCACCCCTATAATATTAAGTATACATACAATTGATTGCCTTGTATTTAGCCGAGCTGAGCTAGAGAAAAGTTGGTATGAACCTTTTCTCGCTAAACTAAGCTAGTTGCACTGTTGTATGACTTCTGGGAGTTGACCTAGACTAACTCAACTGTACATATCTTAACCTAGAGAACACATATGTGCATCTAGTAGAAGTAAGAAACAATTCAGAATTTCATACCAACTGAGAGATTGATGTCTTGTGTGTTTCCGGCAAGTTGTTTAACTGAGAGATTGACAGCTCTAGTAACAAAAAATGACAAGTCCCGCAATAGATATTGATAAAGCATGACACTCTCAAATGAGCTATCTCAACTAATCTCAGTCCAAATGTGAACAATAAACAACACAGAAGTACGTAAACACTACGGTTATCACAAAACTTGATTCTGAATTACAACATCATAGATCCCGCAAAAAAAGAATTGCAACATTATAGGCAACGTGTCTCCCTTTTAACTTACCTACTACTGCTACCTAGAAAAAGAACACATTGACCCGACGCGATCCGTTTTGGATCGCGTCCTAGTTTCCCCGGAATGGGAATTATGCTGCCCCCTAGCTTCGCTTCGTGCGATTACCCGGATTGGGTGTGACCATGTCCCCCTCCTCCTCTCCACTGCCGACGAGCGCCCCCCCTCCCCGCCGCGTTTTCGGTTTGAGCTCTTCTGGCTCAACCAGGCCGGCTTCCGGGAGGCGGTTGCCGCTCGCTGGATCTCTGCCCGCTCTTCCCCTCATCGCGCCATGTCTGCTGTTGACTCGTGGCACTTTTGTGCCAAGCTTGCCCGCCAATTCATGAAAGGGTGGGGTGCAAACCTTGGCCGGGATCTCCGAGAGCGGAAAAAGGCCCTCCTGCTGGCTATTCAAGCTCTGGATGCCCATGCTGACACATCTGGAATTTCCCCAGATGAGTGATGTTGCGATATGACCTTGAAGACCAGCTCTCAACCATCTACACTGATGAAGAGGCCTACTGGTGTCTGCGGGGTACCCAGCGGTGGGTACTTCGGGGAGATGCCAACACCACCTATTTCCAGGCGGTGGCGAACGGCCGCCGGCGCTGAAACTCCATCCACTACCTCTGGGATGGAGATACCCCTCTCGTTCGCCCGTCGGCCATTCGTACCCATGTAGATGGCTTTTACAAGGCCCTATTTACCCCCACCCCTCGGGGTGGGGCTAGTCTTGCCCCCGACATTTGGTCGGGTGCTCAATTGGTCTCTGATGCGGCCAATGCTGCTTTAGTGGCCCCCTTCGCCGAGGAAGAGGTTCTCGCGGCTATTAAAGGGATGAACCCCTCCTCGGGCCCGGGTCCGGATGGCCTGCCAGTAACGTTTTTTAAGACGTTCTGGCCGACCATCAAGCCGGAGGTCATGGCCCTGTTCGAGGAATTCTTCTCAGGCACTATGGATCTTGGGCGCCTCAACTATGGCATCGTGACCCTCATCCCCAAGGTCCCGGGCGCCTCCAACATCCGCCAATTTCGACCAATCACCGTGATCAATGTGATATTCCGGATCCTGGCCAAAGGGTACGCCAATAGGGTGACCTTGCTCGCGGACGCGATTACCCACCCGAATCAATCTACCTTCATACAAGGCTGATTTATTCTGGATGGGGTTCTGGTATTCCACGAAGTCCTCCATGAGGTCCGGTTGAGACACCATCGGGCGGTGTTTCTGAAGCTCGACTTTCACAAGGCCTACGACACGGTCCACTGGCCCTTCTTGCGGGAAGTGTTGCTTCGCAAGGGCTTCGACGACCGGTGGGTGACTAGGGTCATGCAACTTGTCTCCTGTGGACGGACCGCTGTGAACATCAACGGGGACATCGGGCCCTACTTTCCCACCCTCTGCGAGGTTCGTCAGGGTGACCCTTTCTCGCCGTTTCTGTTCAACATGGTGGTTGATGCCCTGGCATCCATCCTTGATAAGGCCAAGGATGCTAGCCATATTCGCGGCGTCGTCCCTCACCTAGTCGGAGGGGGAGGGGTCTCCCTCCTCCAATATGCGGACGATACCATAATTATGGTGGAGGGCACCGCCCAAGACATTGCTAACCTAAAGTTTCTCCTCCCGTGCTTCCAACAAATGTCGGGCCTAACCATCAACTTCGATAAGAGCGAAGTGATGGTGCTCGGGTTCCCCCCTGAGGAAGGCAGTCCATAGCGGACCGACTTAATTGTCGGTTGGGTTCTTTCCCCACGACATACTTGGGGATCCCCATTAGTGACTCGCGCCTCAGCCTGGCGGACCTCCGCCCCACGACGACCCTTATGCAACATCGGGTTGAACCCTGGAAGGGGCGTTGGTTGTCGAAGGCTGCTCGGGTGATCCTTATCAACTCTTCGCTTCCTAGCCTTCTATGGTTCCTCATGAGCTTCTATAGCCTCCATGAGACCCTCCATCAGGAGATCGCCAAGTACCAATCCAAAGTCTTCTGGGCTGGGGAGGGGGATAAGCAGAAGTACCATATGGTTAATTAGCTGGCCTGATATCTGCAAACCCAAGGACCAGGGTGGTCTTAGGGTCATGTCCTCCCGCCGCATGAACATAGCCCTCCTGACTCGTTGGCTCTGGCGCATTGCCAATGGCGATGGAGGTCTCTGGCTCACCATCATCCAGAACAAGTATCTTCGAGGACAGCCCCTTGCTTTTTGTCAGCGCTCGGGTGGCTCCCAGTTCTGGCAGGCCATCGTCCAGCTGCTCCCGGTGCTTCGAATTGGCACTTCCATAGCAGTTGGTACCGGGTCATCGACCCTGTTCTGGTTTGATCGATGGCTTGGGGACTCCCCCTTGGCCGCGCGATTTCCTGCGCTCTTCACAATTGCAGTTGACCCTCGTATCTCTGTCGAGGCGGCCCTTATTGACTTAGGGCGCCTTGCCTTCCGCCGCCCCTTCGGCCCTCCAGAAGTTGCTGCTTGGGACGCCCTTATGCAGGACATCGCCCTCCTCCCTATGGACGGCGTTGGCTCCCCGGATGTCACTTCTTGGCGGCTTGAGCCCTCTGGCTGCTTCTCCACCAAATCCCTCTACGCGGCCATCGCCCCCTCGACGGCCCCCGAACCCTTTAGTTTGATTTGGGATATCCGCCTGTCCCTGAAGATCCGGATCTTCATGTGGCAATGGATTCGCGGCCGCCTCCCAACTGGCGTGGAGGTCAGTAAGCGTAATGGACCTGGGAACGGGATGTGCCCCTTGTGCGATACGGTGGAGGATGCTAACCACATCTTCTTCTCGTGCTCTACGGCCCAGTTCCTTTGGTCCTGCTTCCGCGAGACGGTTGGGGGCTAGTGGTGTAACACCAATTTCCCTGACCTGCTTGCGAAAATCCATGCCCCCCCCCCTCGCTACCGCCATATCAGATGGCTCTGCGTTGGGGTCCTTGCCTGGACGCTCTGAACCGTTCGCAATAAGTTTGTCATTCAGAAGGTCCCTCTTCGACGTGTTACTGTCGCCATCTTTAAAATGTGTGGATACTTGCAGCTCTGGCGGCCGCTTAGCCGCCCCCAGGATCGCGACGTCATCAACAACCTCATCGCCGACCTTCGCTCGATGGCCTTCAGCTTGGCGCCCCCGCTTCCCCTGCCACCCCCGGAGCCAGACTAGATGCCGTGCCGCACCCTCCGTGTGTGTGCCTTTTTTTGCTTTTCAGGGCTTGTTGAGCTGTGCCCTCAGCATTAACCCTATTTGACTACTTGCCGTGTTAGACCTTTGTGTGTCTGTGTGTGTTGGCGAACTTTGTTGGATGTTGGGCTTTATATATAAAACGGGGCGAAAGCCTTTTTCGGTAAAAAGAACACATGCCCACTAAAATTACCCCCTTTTTAATAACCTTTTAGAAGTTATACTGATAGGTGTTCTGATCACTAAGTCGTATTAAATATATTAAACCCAGCAGCGGTTAATTGAAGTTGAGAGAATAAGCTAAATATTTTTACTTTACTTTTTTTATACTGAAATCGCCTTTAGCCAGTGTGAAAAGGGTTCATCTCTCTACTCGAGACCTGCTTTCCCTATCTGAAGTTCATCTTCACCTGTTTGGTCTTTTCACAATGGAATTTGGGTTATGTCTGATGAGATCACAATCTTCAAAGAAAACGACATGCCCCTCAGCTGACGATCGTCTCCTTCCAAGTGGGGAACCATGACTCTCTGGAGTGGACATTTTGCACAAAGCAATACTAAGAATTTGAGGTGGACATTTTGTACAAAACAGTAAGAATTCGAGACCTCCACAAAGTCGTAAAGTGGTACGCGTGCAGTTGCAATCTTCAAAGCCTGTTGTCATGTTTCTGTACGTCATAATGACCAGAATAATTTGTAAGAGAAGATTGCATCTGAGTAGCAGCAAACCTTAATAGCATCGACGCTCGATTTAATAGGAAATGTTATTAGCCACCTTGATCCATGATATATATGCACTCCCATTGAAATACAATGACACTCTATTTCACACGAAATAGTGTTATCAGCCAGTCGACTACCAGTGAGACACCGGTATTCGACACTCGACTTAACACGGCATATTATTAGCAACTCAGGAAAAAAATAGGTCGCATCAAAATGACATCACCGAAGATTATATTTCAAACAGAAAATATATAACAAAACTGATAGAGTCCGAATGGACAGCTCTTATTTTTATTTAGGAAATGGCAGTTTAGTATGCTTTCGGAATGGACAGTTTCAGGAAACTGTCAACAAAAATATTCAGAATGGACAGTTCCGTTCCCACGCTCTTTCTTCACCACAACACCGTGCATCCACTATTTTTCACACAACAAGTACACCAAGAATTTTAACATGCCTTCATTTAGCTTGGCTCTGGTGCTGCTGCTCTCTTTGGTCTCTCCGACCAGCTCCTGCACCAAGCTGGAGAAGAGCTCCCTTCTCCAGCTCCTCGCCGGGCTCTCGCAGGACGGCGGTCTCAAGAGAATCCAGCAGCATTCTATTGAAGTTGAGAGAATAAGTTGGAGCAAATAATTTTGACTTTACCTTTCTTTGACTCTGAAATCGCCTCCGGCCTTCTTTCTCCTTCTAAAGTCCACCTTCACCCATTTGGTCGTCTTAGAGATTTTGGTTGATGTCAAATAACTATAACTCAAAAGAAGAGAATCAGAGATGAGCTTCTACGTAAGCGCTCACAGACACATGCCCGTCAACTGACGATCGTCTCCTTCCAAGTGGGAAACTGTGACTCTGTGAGGCGGACTTTTTGTACAAAGCAATAAGAACTCGAGTAGCTCCGTAGCTCTCAAAAAGTCCTAAAGTGGAGTACGAGTGCGGTTGCAATCTTCAAAGTCTGCTGTCATGCTTCTGTGCGTCACAAACAGAATAATTTGTAAGCAAGATGCATCCGATTAGCAGCTTCAGAAACTGTCAACCAACAAATTTCACAATGGACAGTCCCGTTCGCACGCTCTTTCTTCACTAGACCATTGCCAGTTTCACCACAATACCGTGCAGCCACTATATTTCATACAGCAAGCACACCAAGAATTTTAGCATGCCTTCGTTTAGCTTGGCTCTGGTGCTGCTGGTCTATTTGGTCTCTCCCACCAGCTCCTGCACCGAGCAGGAGAAGAGCTCCCTTCTCCAGCTCCTTGCCGGGCTCTCGCGGGACGGCGGCCTCACGGCATCGTGGCGGCACGACACCGACTGCTGCACATGGGAAGGGATCACCTGCAACCAAAATAGGAAGGTCACTGATGTTTTGCTGGCTTCTCGAGGCCTTGAGGGGCTCATCTCGCCGTTCCTTGGCAACCTCACCGGGCTTTTGCGCCTCAACCTGTCCCGGAACTTGCTATCTGGTGGCTTGCCACTGGAATTAGTGTCATCCAGCAGCATCCTTGTTCTTGACGTCAGCTTCAACCGCCTGACAGGAGGCCTGGGTGAGCTGACATCTTCAATCCCTGCGCGGCCTCTGCAGGTACTCAACATCTCAAGCAACTTGTTTGCAGGCAGGTTTCCATCCACAACATGGGAGACGATGAAGAGCCTGGTCGTTCTTAATGCAGCAACAGATTTACTGGTCAGATACCAACTACGCCATGTGTTAGTGCGCCATCTTTTGCTGTGCTTGAGCTCAGTTTCAACCAACTCAGTTGGAACATCCCTCCAGGACTCAGTAATTGCTCGGAGCTGAAATTGCTCAGTGCTGGCTACAACAACCTCAGTGGTACACTTCCAGATGAACTCTTCAAGGTCACCTCGATAGAGCACCTCCCGTTGCCTAACAATAGATTAGAAGGAGCTCTCGATGGCATCAGCAAGCTCACAAATCTGGTCACCCTTGATCTTGGGGGGAATGAGCTCAACGGCAGTATTCCAGAGTCTATAGGCGATCTGAAGAGATTGGAGGAGCTGCATTTGGAACACAACAACATGTCAGGGGAGCTGCCAGCAGCTCTAAGCAACTGCACAAATCTCGTAACAATTGACCTCAAGGCAAACCAATTTCACGCAGAACTTACCAAGGTCAACTTCGTAAGTCTGTCCAATCTAAAAAAACTAGATCTTCTTTCCAATAACTTCACCGGCACAGTTCCAGAAAGCATATACTCCTGCAGCAAGCTGACTGCACTACGGCTATCTTACAATCCTTTCCATGGTCAATTGTCAGAAGAAATAGGCAATCTGAAGTCCCTGTCATTCCTATCACTTGCTAAAAACTCTCTTACAAATATCACAAGAACACTTCAGATCCTAAGCAGTTCCAGGACCCTCACCACCCTTTATCTTGGGTTCAACTTCCTGCATGAGACCATGCCAGAGGATGTCAGTATTGATGGTTTCAAGAATCTCCAGGTTCTTTATATAAATCATTGTTCATTGTCTGGAAAAATACCTGATTGGTTATCGAAGCTACCGAATTTGGGGATGCTATTTTTGCAAGGCAATAAACTAACTGGACCCATACCTGAATGGATCAGCAGCCTAAATTTTCTCCTCTCTAGATATATCAAACAACAGCCTTACAGGGGAAATTCCAAGTGCCTTAATTGAGATGCCAATGCTAGAATCAGATAATACTGCACCAAAGGTATTCTTTGAGCTGCCTGTTTGGAACAAGAACCAATTTCTGCAATACCTCACGCCCAGTGCTTTTCCTAAAGAGCTTAATCTAGCCATGAATAATTTCACTGGTATGATTCCGGCGGCGATCGGTAGGTTACAAGGACTATTTTCACTTAACTTGAGCTCCAACAGATTATCTGGAGAGATACCAGAACAGATCTGCAACCTCACAAACCTGCAGATGCTCGACTTGTCTGGTAATCATCTCACTGGTAAGATTCCAGCTGCATTGAGCAATCTGCATTTCCTTTCCAGATTCAACATTTCTAATAATGACCTGGAAGGCACTATTCCAAACGTGGGCCAGTTTAGCACGTTTCCGGATTCTAGCTTTGGTGGAAACCCAAAACTGTGTGGCCCTATGGTTGCAAACCATTGCGGTTCGGCAGAAGCAAGTTCAGTTTCCATTGACCACATAAAACAGATTGGTAGTGAGGCCATCATCTTTATGACCGCCTTCGGTGTTTTCTTTGTAGTAGGAGTCCTATATGATCAGAAAGTCTTAGCTAGACATTTTGGCTAAAACCATATAACCGTTATCACCGCTCACAAATGATTAATATTTGTAAATATTGAGTTTAGAAAATAAGAGCATTTGACTCTGCAGTCCAGCAAAGAGAATCTACAGGGAAAGCACACCAGAGGCGCTCCAATGATATCTTATCACAAAAATGTCATTTTTCGTCTCCTTTGTAGCCTCTCCTGCCTAAAGCTGATTAGGTAAAGCTGATTTAGTAAGAATGCTTCTCTTTAGTGATAACCAGAAGTAAATCTTGATTTTCAGATGTTTAAATTGCCATGTGTAAAGAGCTAACCAGAAGCCTTGCCAATCAGACCAACTTTGTGTCCCTGTTGTTGTCAGGTACAGCCCTGGAGCAGGCTGACTTCATTTCTTCCTACATAAGTAGGGTGTCTCGCCCAAAAGCATCCTCCTGAACTGCTAAAGTAAATAAGTTAGATATAGACACCGTGGAACCACTAATTTCAGAACAATCATATACTGTTTCATGTCAGAATTATTTTTACTGATTCTCCCACGAGCTAACAGCATGGTGCATAAGAAAGCAAGTAGGCACAAAATCTATTTTCGATCGTGAATATGCATCAAGAAGATCATGTGACAGCAGATGTACCATGGTAAAAAGAATAATACATCAGGTTGAAAAATGTCTAGCAAAGGTAGAATAGTACAGCAGGGGAAGGTATAAAAGGGAGCATCGGAGACCAGATCATCCTTGAATTACATAGGAAGGTGTCTTTTTTTTTGCAAGAAACATAGGAAGGTGCTTATTCTAGTATAGAAAGCCAATGGCGCTAAACTGGTTTGTCATTGTCAATGTTAATCACTTCCTAGTATTATTGACTAAATATGTCAGCTATCTATGCACTTAATACTCTAAGGACATAATATTATAACCTCAAGCATGCAAGATCTGTAATGCATGAACACGATCCACCTAAATAGTAAATACTTACAATGACAGTATGTTGTTTTGATGTATGAACGAATGCAGTTCTAGAAAAAAAAATCGTTCTATGAGTCAGATTAGTCCAGTATAAAATTGTTGAGCGCCAAGGCCAGAAACAAATATAAGCATCACCATCTCAAATTTACACGAACAGAGACCCCACTATTTTTTGAACAATGACCATTCTAGATGGCTTGTTGGCCTGAGGTAAAGGTTGTAAGCATAAAATGAAAAGGTGTGCCAGGACCTGTGAAAAATTCACCTTCCACTTGCATAATTCCAGTTCGCAGCAGCAGCCGCTATTGTGGTTGTGGGCCGGGCTCCTAGCAGCAGCAGCCGCTATTGTGGTTGTGGGCCGGGCTCCTAGCAGCAGCAGCAGCAGCCGCTGGCTCGTTGACCCACAGGTTGAGGTGCACTGCCACGGGTCAGAGCTTGAAGATGGCGAAGGGAGACGCACCTGCGGGTGAGCCGGGGGCCGCAGCGATGGGAAGAGCCGCCGGTTGTACGGCGACGCGGCGGGGAGGTCAGCGGGGTGAGGGAACGCGGCTCCGGCGGCTGCCCGCCCTGCGGCGACAGATGCTAGGGCGCCGGGTCAGCACCGCCGGAGGGAGGCAGATATGCACCGCCGGAGGGAGGCAGATATGCACCGCCGGAGGGCGATCAAGCAGTTGACGAAGCTCATCCAAAGGATGGCATCATGGCAACGTACTGGTGCTGCTCCTCGTCAAAGCTAGCCACCACGACCAGAGCATGGCCGCCTTGAAGTTGCCGACTACGCCTGTTCTGTCGTGCTCACGCCCTCAAGGTGTTTGCGAGAATGTCTCTGGTTGCACTTTGCAGAGTAGTATGCCGTGTCTGTCCGACACTTATTTGCAGAATGCACAACACCATCATTTCATTTCATTCCATCGCAGATAAGATCAGTGCCAAGCTCGATAATACTAAATGGTGATTGTATTAATCATGTCCACCTAGCTACATACTGCAAACAGCTTCAATCTTGCTGATCAGCATACTCCACCTAGCTACACACTGAAAGCAGCTTCAATCTTGCTGATCAGCATAATACACCTGGCTACATACTGAAAGCAGCTTCAATCTTGCTGACCAATGAGCATCGGAGCGACTAATCCAGCTAACACTTTAGCCACCTTGTGCTTATAGAGAAAGGTTGGCATGGGCAGCTCGCTGGGGTCCGGCGACACAATGAAGGTCGGCATGGGCAGCTCGCTCGGGTCCGGCGACACCATGAACGTCGGGCCAGCGAATAATGATGCCTTCGAGTCCTCCTCCATCTTGGTCAGAGTCTCCGGCTTCTTCCCGGACCGGTCGATCAACGGAGCGAGGCCAGCGAAGGGTGATTCCTCCGAGTCTGCCACCATCTCAGTAGTAGGCTCTGCCTTCTTCTCCTGTGCCTTCTTCTCCGACAGGCCGATCGACGGAGCAGGGCCAGCAAAGTATGTCACCTCCGAGTCTGCCACCATCTCAGTCATTGGCGTCGCCTTCTTCTCGAACAGGCCGACAGAAGGCGTGGGGCCGGCAAGAAGTGATGCCTCCGAGGCTGCCACCATCTCAGTCGGAGGCCTCGGCTTCTTGTCGCACCGGTCCGCGGATGGAGCACGGCTTGCCGGCCTCTTCCAGTTTTCCCTCGGCGTCTCCATGCGGCCGAGGCGCTCGATGCCACCGTTCAAAGTCCAGGCACGGCGGAGCGTCTTGTCAGTGGCCCAGCTGGAGCTCCGGGAAGCACGTCCAGGAAGGTCGGCCTTGTCCTTGATCCAGCTTCGGCTCATCGAGGCACGTCCAGGCTGCTGCTTCTTGCTGTCCAGCTCCACACGAGCCGTGTACACCGCCGGAGGAGGCGTGAGGGCGAGGCAGCGCGCCGGGGTAGGCAACAGCGGCGGCAGAGTCGCGGCGACATGGCTAGCCATCTCTGCAAAACAAAGAACACAGCAAAGAACAGAGAGACCAAGTGATTGCACAAGCGAAACAAGTAAACAGAACAATTGCGATGCTAAAATTCAAATGATGATCGGAGAAGAAAGAGGAAACTCGCCGGATTCTTTGCTCGCCGTCGGCGAGAGAAGCTCGCCGGGTTGTTAGGTCGCCAGGAGAACGTCGCGCGTGGTCTATCGAGGGGGCGGCTTGCTCGTCGGATCGAAGGAAAAGTGCGATCTATACCCGCGGCCCGGCTGATATAGATCGACCCCCGATGCCCCGCCGCGTAGAAACCACGCAATCCGAGTTCGACTCGTGACCGCCGCCGCCGCCGGTGGTCCAACCGCCGGAGCCACCGGCGACGCACCGTATCCGATCTGTCGTCCTCTTCGTCGGTGGCCTGGGCGTCTCCCGCGGTGGCGCGCCTGCGCCTGCGCCTCCATTCCGCCGCCGCGTGCCATCCTGGCTCGGCATCGCGGCCGTTGTGGCCTCCGAACTCTGTTACCCGCATGAGGCGCAGCTGTAAGAACCACGGTGAGGAGTCGCAGCAGCGACGAGGTGCTGGCCTGGGTTCTTGCTTTCCTCCTGCGCTGATTGCTGCTCTTCCTAGCTAGGCCGCCGCACCTCGCGTGTCAAATGTTTGATGAAATGCTTAGGCAGAAGCAACAGAGGATGCCCGGTGATTAATTGGTACACTCCTTTCAATCAATTTGAGCAGAATCAACTTCAGTAGTGTGTTTCGAATATGATTTTCAGCTAATAGAGCGAAGGGCGGATGCACATTCACGAGTTCACCATGTGTAATCAGTAATTAATCTAGCATAGTAGGACTACACTGAAAAATAAGTTGGCACCTTAAGCCACCTACGATTCTCTGAACAATCGAAACTGTATTTCTCAGTTATTGTTGGTGTGCATTTGTTAGTTCCATGATGGTTGCATATGTAAGTTGTTGGCTTCCATGTATTAATCCACTGAAATGGTCCGAAACAAAAGGGTCAATACAATGCTCATACAATTTGCTATTTTTCTGAAAATAAAATCCATTTGAAAAAAATAGAGAATTCATGAGTTTATTATGTAAGTAGCTTTGAGATTCCGTCTATACATAATTCTATTTAATTCGTACCCCATGTATTACACTATTCATGACTTGTATTATTATGGTTATAATGCTTTAACCTTTGTGGTGCCTTCCCAAGTGCCGCCGTCGACCAACGAGATCATTGTCGGTCTCATCAGGGCTGAATTGTGCAACTACATCAGGGATTACAGTGACAGCACCTTCTCTTGGAAGGTTCGAGAGGTTTTTGCGGTTTTTTATTCTTCAACTACATCCAATTATCAGAGGTCTCCCGTTGATTTTTTGGCTTCCCTTCCGCGGTGACAGAGTCGAATCCGACAGATCTCTGGTAGGGGGTCCCGAGCTGGTAGCCTTAGGACGATGGTAACAGGCACAAGGGGGACACGATGTTCACCCAGATTCAGGCCCTCTCGAAGATGTAAAACCCTACGACCTACTTTGTTTGTATTGATTATGGATGGGGTACAAAATACGGGTTGATCCACCTCGAGATCGTGTATAAATGAGTTGGTTTTTCTCTACAGACTAGACCCCTCGGTTTATATAGACACCGGGGTACCTAGGGTTACACATAGGTTGGTTACATCCGAAGATAAACACGTCAAAGATTGCATTCATGCCTCGGAGTATGTGTCAAGTCTTCGGAAGATTTCATCTTGCCTTGGAGTATGTGCCAAGTCTTTGGAAGATTTCATCTTGATTCCTCCTTAGGGCCTAACGAACGTGGCTCACTGGTTGGTCATCTGGGGGTCCTCGACCCAGCCCATGTCTCGGAGCAAGCTCCGACAGATCGCCCAAGGCTGCGACCTCAATGCCACTGCCATCCTTGATCAAGCCAGGGCCCGTGCGACATCTACTGCCCCAGGGGACGCGATGGTCCATCCTGCTGCCAGCAGCTCCTCTACTTCCTATTTGAGTGTCCTCGACGTCTCCAATGCATAGACTTCATGCTGCTGCCCGCTTACGAGAGTCCACGTTTAAGCTTGTTGCTATCAATCATCCGTTGTAAGGTTTGATTTCTTGTTGGTTTCAGCCTCTGGGTTATGTCCCGCAGTCTAGTCACAGTAGGTTGCCTCCCTCCAATGTTGTAGTTGTTGTTATCTGCTTTAGTTTGTATTGCGTCTGTATCCCCTACTGCAAGGGCTATCTAGTGATTTTTATGTCTTGCATCCTATCAAACATGCATGTACTTTACTGTTTCCTTCCTATGGGTTGCATGCTCATTGTTACTTAATGAAGATTCTAAACTAGAATGTTCGTGGCCTTGGTGAAGACGATAAGTGTTCGCTAGTCCTTGATGCTATAGCTTGTTTGTTGTCCTAGTGTTGTCTGCCTGCAGGAGACCAAGCTGGCTTCTTTCTCTTCTTTCAAGCTGAGATCTTTTCTACCTGCAAATTTCAAAGATCATGATGTTACTTATTCTGAAGGCGCCTTTGGGGAATTTTAGTGGCATGAGACTCTTTTTTTAACACACTACAGACGCAAGCGCTCATGTACACGTGCATACACTCACCCATATGAACGCACACGCGCACACCCTACCCCTATGAGCACCTCCAAAAGACTAAGCCGGCATATCATCTTGAAATTTACGGAGTCACCGTAGCCACCTCGTCATCGACGGGAACGTCTCCTCCCACTGAATGTGCATTGCCAGAAATCCTGAAATAAATCCAGGAATAAATGCGAGGACCAGGACTTGAACCCTGGTGGGCTGAGGATACCACAATCCCTCTAACCATCCAACAACAGGTTGGACTATAATTACGTTCTTGGTCAAGTCATTGCAATACACAGATATCATATCACTCTTAGCTTGACTTCTACCACAACAAACAATTTCTTTCTGCTTACCACTATATATGCGCCATGCCTGAGCAGTGGCCGTCCGGTTTTCTTTGAGGCTGTTTCTGAGGTTGCGGCACCACCTGCTATGCCATGGGTGTCCTGTGTCACTTCAACATGTACAGATTTCCGCATGAGAAATCCTTGGCCAGGTCAACTGGAGCATAATGGAAGCTTTCAATTCTTGGATCGGGGAGCATGGGCCAGATGATATTCAGATTAACAACAGGCTGTCTACTTGGTCAAACAAGAGGTGTACGCCAACCCTAGTGCGTCTGGACTGTATTCTTGTCAATGCTGCTTGGAACCTTGGCTTCCTGCAAACCTCTGCTTCTTGCGTGCCTGCGACTACCTCCGATCATGCACCGGTCCTGCTGCAATTTTCTGCTGATACAGGCTACCTCTTGAGCTTGTGTTGGTTTTTCCCTTGAAGAAAGGGTGATGCGGCAAAGTAGTGTAAGTATTTCCCTCAGTCTTGAGAACCAAGGTATCAATCCAGTAGGAGACAACGTGACAAGCCACCAAATACCTGCACAAACAAACACCAACTTGCAACCAACGCGACAAAGGGGTTGTCAGTCCCTTCACGGTTATTCATAAATTGAGATCTGATAGAGATGGATAAATGATAGAGTAATATTTTTGGTATTTTTGGTTTATGGAACGGAAGGTAAAAGATTGCAAAAGAAAGTAAATAGGAACTAGAATTGTAGATCAGAAACTTATATGATGGAAAATAGACCCGGGGGCCATAGGTTTCACTAGAGGCTTCTCTCAAGATAGAAATTATTACGGTGGGTGAACAAATTACTGTCGAGCAATTGATAGAAAAGCGCAAAGTTATGACGATATCTAAGGCAATGATCATGAATATAGGCATCACGTCTGTGTCAAGTAGACCGAAACGATTCTGCATCTACTACTATTACTCCACACATCGACCACTATCCAACATGCATCTAGAGTATTAAGTTCATAAAGAACGGAGTAATGCCTTAAACAAGATGACATGATGTAGAGGAATTAACTCAAACAATATGATGAAAACCCCATCTTTTTATCCTCGATGGCAACAATACAATATGTGTCGTTTCCCCTTCTGTCACTAGAATCGAGCACCGCAAGATTGAACCCAAAGCTAAGCACTTCTCCCATTGCAAGAAAAACCAATCTAGTTGGCCAAACCAAATCGATAATTCAAATACTCATGACGATATCCAGACAATGATCATTACATAGGCATCACGTCCAAGATTAGTAGACCGACTCCTGCCTGCATCTACTACTATTACTCCACACATCGACCGCTATCCAGCATGTATCTAGTGTATTAAGTTCATGGAGAAACAGAGTAATGCAATAAGAACGATGCCATGATGTAGACAAGATCTATCTATGTAGAGATAGACCCCATTGTTTTATCCTTAGTAGCAACGATACATATGTGTCGGTTCCCTGTCTGTCACTAGGATCAAGCACCGTAAGATCGAACCCACTACAGAGCACCTCTTCCCATTGCAAGATAAGTAGATCAAGCTGGCCAAACAAAACCCAAATATCGGAGAAGAAATACGAGGCTATAAGAGATCATGCATAAAAGAGATCAAAGAAACTCAAATAATTTCATGGATATAAAAAGATAGATCTGATCATAAACTCAAAGTTCATCGATCCCAACAAACACGCTGCAAAAAGAGTTACATCATATGGATCTCCAAGAGACCATTGTATTGAGAATCAAGAGAGAGAGAGAGAGAGAGAGAGAGAGAGAGAGAGAGAGAGAGAGGAAGCCATCTAGCTACTAACTACGGACCCGAAGGTCTACAAAGAACTACTCACGCATCATCGGAGAGGCACCAATTGTCGGAGTAATGGGCCACGTGTAGGCAAACCCGAGGACCCGGACCTTTCAGGACATCGGGGCAGGCTGCGACCCTCAAGACCCCAAGACGAAGAGCCGCCTTTGAGAATCGGCGGCAAGGCCGCCGACTGCCCCTCACGGCCGAGTCCCAGGGATGGCTTTGAGATAAGCCGACTCTCAACTGGTGGCTTCCAGAGAAGCCGGCTATGGGGAGTCGGCCCGTGACTCCAACCGCCTCCTGCCTACGCAACTACGGACGGGATGGGGTGCGGCCGCCATGCCCATCCCTGCCCGTTCACGAAGGGCGGCATAGCCACAATCGCCCGTCTTGACGGAGATCTCCGTCCGGCGGCATCAAGCACGCTGCCCTCGACATCAGCCCGTGGGCGGCGCCGAGCCCACGACGGCTGTCTGCACGACCCGGAGACGGCGGGACCCTTTGTCGGCGAAGTCTGAAGACGGCGAGCGCCACAAGCCGGACCGTTGGGAGTCGGCCCCGAGAGTCGGTCGGCTCCTCCCACGGGCCCGCATGCCATTAACTGCACAAGATAGGGAATGGCAACAAGATCGCCCGTCAGCGGCGGCACTGCTGCCATGACCCCATGACCAAGCCAGCGTCATTAGAGGCGCTGGCTACGATACCGCGCAGCCGGCAAGACCCGCCACAAGCGGACAGGCCTGTCGGCCCCATGTTGGGCCGCCGTCAGCGAGCCCAGCAATCGGCGGAGAAGACGGCGACTGAGAGACAGACGGTGGGACCAGCGCCCGGCCGGATTATTATTGTACCCGGGGTAGACCTATATAAACCCCCCGGGGCACCCATGCAAGAGGTTGGACCCTAATAGTTTTAGACACACATAGAGGGAAGAGAAGAGCTAGCCGTGCCCTTCTCCTTCCTCACCCCGAACAGCTCAAGGAGCAACCTTGTACCCACTTTGCCATAGTGATCATGCGGAGACCCCGCAGAGCAGCGTTAGAGGTATTATCTCCACGGAGAGCCCCGAAGCCGGTAAGATCCGCCGGCGTGCATGCCTTCGCCTCATCCCATTTCTAGGCACCGGCGACGTTCTACTCGCCCCCACCATGATAAGCCATCCTTTGGCATATGTCGCACCCAACCCCCGACATTTGGCGCCCACCGTGGGGCTAGGTGCACCGTCGTCTGGAGACCTGCTCTGGACGGGAACCCTTTTCCTCCCTGGCGAGCGCAGCCAGCCCGGCATGCCAGACGGAGTCTGCGCCGACGCACTGCACGGCGCTGAGGTCGCCTGCGCGGCCAGCTGCCTCGCCGAACTTGTCGGAGAGGTTCGCCTCTCCGACGAGCCTGCATCCGACGCAGGCACGGGCGGCCCCGAGATCCTCCTCGCGGGCCTCCTCGACCAACTCCACGTCGCCGGCGAGCTTGCCGCAGACTTGGAGTCCGTAGGCTCCACCGACCCAATGCTGGTCGACTCCGACACCGCGTCGCTCGACGCGTTCCCCACCAACGTGGTGGTCTACGACGAGCCGCTCCCTCACGCGGAGAGCGGCGGAAGCACCGTCACAGAAGTGCTCGTTATCAGTCATGGCGAGCATTCCGGCGAAGGAGCTCATGACCCTCTCGACGCGGCTCTGCAAGACCTGGCCGCGCCTATTCCGGAAGACGCAGACACCGAGATGCTGGAGGCACGCCGCCTTTAGCTCGTCGTAGGCGCAAGGAAGCTGGCAAGCATGAGACGCTTGTCAGAAGCCTACCAGCGTGAGATGGATCGCGCTGTGGGCGGCTCGCCGGCCCCGACTGGGCCTAGCCGCCTAGGCGCGGTCCAACAGCGCCGGGCGTAGCTATCGCCAACCTGTTCGGGTCCAATCGCCTGCACGCGCCACGCCGCGAGAACATCCGCGCCGCCAAGCAGCGGCGACGAGCTGGACAACTTCGAGGGTGAAGAGCGCCGCCTGATGACGGAGCGAGTCCAGCAGCTCCTCGACGCGGCTGCCGCGCAGAACGAGGCCGGCTGCCGCACAGAGGCGCCGCAACGACAAAACGACGACCTGCCTCCCCGCCGAGATCAAGGCGCGACGTCTCGGACACCGACTGGCGGTGTCCGCGGAAGAAAAAACAAGGATCCGGCTGTCAGCCACAGTCGGACTCATATCTCCATCGAGCGCGACCAAGACGGCCGCCCAAGAGCAGTGGAGCGGCGGGACGACTATCTGCCTCCTCCTCCTCGCAAAGAAAGGCGAGTCTCCCCGCCACCCGTCGAGCATCCGACTCTCGGCGACCGCCTTGGCCGCCGAGAGGGAGTCGGAGAAAACGACGCCCGCCACCGGATCGACCGACTCCACCGATCCCTGGCGCTGGAAGAAGAAGACGAGTTGGGTCCGCCCTGTTTCGGACCTCGCATCCGAGACGAGCCCTTTCCTAGAGGGTTCACGCTCCCCCGAGATACACCCAAGTACACCGGCTCCGTAAAGCCGGAAGACTGGCTGGTCGACTACTCCACGACCGTCAACATAGCGAACGGCAACAAGCGTGTTGCCGTAAAGTATGTTCCGCTCATGCTCCAGGGCACGGCCCGGACATGGTTGAACAGCCTGAAGCCCCGCAGCATCAACAGCTGGGTCGACTTCACCGAAGCCTTCGTCCGCAACTTCACCAGCACGTACAAGCGACCTCCCAAGCCTCGCCAGCTTTCCTTGTGCGTGCAAGGCCCCAACGAGTCGACTCGCGACTATCTCACGCGCTGGGCCGAGCTTCGGAACTCCTGCGAGGGCGTGCACGAGGTGCAGGCTATCGAGTACTTCACCGCCAGGTGCAGAGAAGGCACCCTCCTCAAGCACAAGCTCCTCTGCGACGAGCCAGAGACCCTCGACGAGCTGCTGATCATAGCAGACAAGTACGCTGCAGCCGACTCCTCCATGAAGGCGGAGATTGAAGTCAGTGCGACCGGCAAAGTGGCTCCTCAGGCTCCCAGAACTCCGGCTGGAGACACCAGTCGGCGACAACAACAGAATGACTACAAGCGCAAGGCCCCACAGCCGGCTTCCAGCAGCCGGCAGGTTGCGACAGTTGAAGATCAGCAGCCGGAGGGGCAGCCTCCGGCCAAGCGACAGAAGGGCGACAAGTCCAACTAGTTGCCGGCCTTCTCTTACGAGCAGACTCTAGACGGTCCCTGCAAGTTCCATAGCGGCGCGAAGCCGTCAAACCACACCACCCGGAAGTGCCACTGGTTCACCAGGATCGCCAAGGGAGACGGCCTCCTGCCTCCCCCGCCTGCTGGGCCGCCGCCTCCACCACCGCCCCAGCAGCCAGCTGTCAGGCCAGTCGGCACGGTGCAAGATGAGTACCCAGAAGAGCACGGAGCCTATGTGGTGTTCACTAGTGTGGCCGACGATCGACGCAGCGGCGGCAAAGAAGAAGAAGTGAATGCAGAGCATCGATACTCCAGAGTTCATGCACCGTCCGAGAGGCCTATCGGTTGAGCAGAGCTGATCACCCAGAGGTGATGCGAATCCGGGCTCCTACGCCTGGTCTTGGGAGCCACCCTTGCCATGGATAGGGGGCCGCCGCTTCGCAAGTGCTGATAGATGGAGGCAAGAGCATCAACATCCTGTATAAGGACACGATGGAGAAGTTAGGAATCAAGCAAAGACAGCTTGAGCAGCCGAACTGTGTTCCACGGCATTGTACTGCCTTTCCTGCTCACCGATCGGCAAGATCCTGATAGATGTCCTCTTTGGGGACAAAGATCATTTCCGTCGAGAGCCAGTCTGGTTCAAAGTGGTGGACCTCGAAAGTCCGTACCACGCTCTGCTTGGCCGACCTGCCTTGGCCAAGTTCATGGCGGTCCCCCACTACGCCTACCTCAAGATGAAGATGCCGAGTTCCAAGGGGATTCTGACCATAGCCGGCGACTACAGAAAGTCGTCCGCTTGCGCGGCTGAAAGCAGTCGGCTAGCCGAGTCCCTGGTGATCGCAGCTGAGAAGCGGCTTCTTGATCGGGTTGTGGCGATGGCCAGCAAGCAGCCCGAGATATCGCCCAACCCCGTGAGTCGGAAGCCGAGGGCTCGCTCAAGCCGCCAAAGAAACGAAGAAGATACCCTTGGACCCGGAGCACCTGAGAGGTACGTCTGTCATAGGTGCAAACCTTGACAAAATAGGAAGGCGAGCTCGTCGATTTCCTCCGTGAGAATCGGGAAATTTTCGATGGTCCCTAAAGACATGCTGTGTACCGACGGAATTCGCCGAGCACAAGTTACATGTCCGATCTGATGTAAAGCCGTCGAGGCAGCCCTTGCGCTGTCTGTCGTCAAGAGAAGAGAAGAGTTGTTGGAGAAGAGATAGCCCGGCCCTAGCAGCCGGTTTCATTATGGAAGTGTTCTTTCCGAATGGTTAGCAAACCAGTCTTGGTATCAAGAAGAACAAGCGATGGCGGATGTGTATTGACTACACAAGCCTCAACAAAGCTTGCCCCAAGGACCCGTTCGCTTTGCCAAGAATTGACCAGGTGATAGACTCCACAGCCGGATGCGAGCTGTTGAGCTTCTTAGATGCATATTCAGGATATCACCGATCAAGCTGAACCAGTCGACAGATCAAGACCACCTTCATCACGCCGTTTGGAGCCTTCTGCTACCTGACCATGACGTTCGGCTTAAGGAATGCCGGCGCCACCTTTCAGCGTTGCATGCAGAAGTGCCTCCTCAAGCAACTCGGCAGAAACGCCCACGTCTACATGGACGATGTGGTGGTGAAGACGGAAAAGCGAGGAACACTGCTGGAAGACCTTAAGGAAACCTTTGAGAAGTTGCGCTGATTCCAGATCAAGCTCAACCTTGAGAAGTGCGTCTTCGGAGTACCAGCCGGCCAACTCCTTGGTTTCCTGGTCTTTGAACGCGGCATAGAGTGCAACCCTGTGAAGATCAAGGCCATCGAGAGGATGGAAGTACCCCGCCGACTGCTAGATGTGCAAAAGTTCACCAGCTGCTTGGCGTCCATCAGCCGATTCATCAGCCGGCTGGGCGAGAAAGCTCTCCCTTTATACCAGCTCATGAAGAAGACCACCTTCTTGAATGGAACCACAAAGGCGAATGACTTTTCTCCAGCTTGAAGAAAATGCTGACTACTCCCCGTCTTTGCGGCCCCGACTCCAAAGAGCCCATGCTCCTCAGACATTGCCGCCACCAACGGTAGTCGTCAAGACATCATTGTAGTTGAGCGCAAGGAGGAAGGCAAGGCGCTACCTGTCCAGAGACCAGTATATTACCTGAGCGAAGTACTGTCGACCTCCAAGCAGAACTACCCCCACTACCAGAAGATGTGTTACGGCGTGCACTCTGCCGCCAAGAAGTTGAAGCCTTACTTTCAAGAGCACCCAATCACTGTGGTTTGCACAGCCCCACTAGCCGAGATCATCGGAAGCCGAGATGCTTCTGGTTGAGTGGCCAAATGGGCCATAGAGCTGGCCCCCTACACCATCTATTACCAGCCCCGCACCGCCATCAAGTCGCAAGCACTGGCCGACTTCCTCGTCGACTGGGCCGAGACCCGATACACTCGCCGCCAATACCCGACTCCACCCATTGGCGGATGCATTTAGATGGCTCCAAGATGCGCACCGGCTTGGGAGCCGGCGTTGTCCTCACTTTCCCCAAAGGCGACAAGCTCAAGTATGCGCTGCAGATCCATTTCGCCGCCTCCAACAACGTCGCCGAATACGAGGCGCTCATTCACGGGCTCCGGCTTGCCAAAGAACTTGGCATTCGCCGGATCCTGTGTTATGGCGACTCCGACTTGGTGGTCCAACAGTCATCTGGCGATTGGGATGCCAAAGATGCAAACATGGTGAGCTACCGTTTCCTGGTACAGCAACTCAGTGGATATTTTGAGGGGTGCGAGTTCCTCCACGTGCCAAGAAATGACAACGACCAAGCAGATACCTTGGCACGAGTCGGCTCCACCCGCCAGGCAATACCATCTGGCGTAGCCCTTCAGCGCCTCCTCAAGCCATCTGTCAAGCCTTCACCAGAATCAGATTCCATTTTTGTGCCGGCTCCCCCTGAAGAAGTCGGATCCGACTCAAGAGCCTTAGCAGACGGCACGAGAATTCTTACTGATGGCTCCAAGAATGCCGCAGTCGAAGCCGGCCCAGGGACTTCGAACCCGCCCGGGATGCAGAAGAACCGTTAAAGACCCGAGCTCGGCACGGGACTGCACCACCGGCCAGGGACTTCATCAACCCAGCAAGCGGCCGCAGACTCCAGCCCGCCGCCTCCCAGCCCAGCCGCCCTCGTCCAAGTAGTAGTACTGGCAGTTGAAGAAATAGCAGCACCCTCATGGGCCGAGCCCATCTTGAAGTTCCTAGTAAACAGAGAGCTACCAACCGACGAAATCTTGGCTCGGCAAGTACAACGCCGAGCGGCAGCCTACACCATAGTCAACAGAGAGCTGGTCAGGCGCAGCGTTACTGGTGTCTACCAGCATTGCGTCGAGCCAGAGCAGGGCCAAGCGATTCTCGAAGACATTCATCAAGGTGAGTGCGGCCACCATGCGGCCTCAAGAGCACTCGTCACCAAAGCCTTCCGACACGGTTTCTTCTGGCCAACTGCCCTAAAAGAGGCCAAGGAATTAGTGCAAAAATGCAAGGGGTGCCAGATGTTCCGCTCCAAGCCGTATCAGCCGGCTTCCGCACTCAAGACTATCCCCATCGCTTGGCCCTTTGCTGTTTGGGGCCTGGACATGGTGGGACCATTCAAAGCAACACGAGGCGGCTTAACTCACTTACTTGTCGCGGTGGACAAGTTCTGTCGGGGGTTGGGTGCGACATATGCCAAAGGATGGCTTATCATGGAGGGGCGAGTAGAGCGTCGCTGGTGCCTGGAAACGGGATGAGGCGAAGACATGCACGCCGGTGAATCTTACCCAGCTTGTGGGCTCTCCGAGGAGATAACACCCTCTCGCTGCTCATGGGGTCTCCGCATGATCACTATGGCAAATGGGTACAAGAGGCTCCTTGAGCTGTTCGGGTGAGGAAGGAGAAGGGCTCGCTTGCTCTTCTCTCCTCTATGTGTGTGTCTAAAGCTACTAGCTTCCAACCCTTTGCATGGGTGCTCCGGGGGAGATAGGCCTACCCCGGGTACAATGGTAATCCGGCTGGGTGTGGGTCCAAGCCGTCTGGTCTCTAAGTCGCCCGGCTTCTCCGACTCACTGGGCCCGCCGACTAGTGGGCCTCGCCAAGCGTTCAGCATGGGGCCGACATCCCTTGTCCGCTGCGGTGGGTCTTGCCGGCTGCGATCATCAGTAGTGCAGCTTCTAATGACGCGAGCTTGGTCGCGAGGTTATGGCAATAAAGCCCGCCGGCGGCGATCACTATTGCCATTCCTGTCTTGTCCGGTTAATGGCGCGTGGATCCCGGGAGAGAGCGGCCGACTTCGGAGGCCGACTCCATCGGGTCCGTCTTTGGGTGCTCGCCGTCTTGGTACTCCCGCCGACAAAGCGGTCCTGCCGCCTTCGGTCGTCATGACAGGCCAACATGGGTACAGAATCTGCCCACGGTGATTATGTCAGGTCGGCATGGCAGCGAGGTTGCGCCGCGCGGAGATCTCCGTTGGTACGGCGCACCATGCCATGCTCGCTCTTTATGGATGGCGGGGATGGGCCGTAAGGCGGCTTTACCCCATAGTCGCCCGGCATAAGGCGGTGGAGGTCACGGGCCGACTCCTCGTAGCCGGCCTCACCGGAGGTCGCCGCTTGGAGTCGGCTTGTCTGGCGGCCCTCGGACTCGGCCTGGAGGGGTAGTCGGCCGCGCCGCCGACTATCGGAAGGCGGCTCTTCGTCTTGGGGTCCGGAGGCGCGGCCTGCCCGATGTTTTGAAAGGTTCAGGGGCTCGGG
This sequence comes from Aegilops longissima, assembly GCA_021605205.1. NCBI lineage: Eukaryota > Viridiplantae > Streptophyta > Magnoliopsida > Poales > Poaceae > Aegilops > Aegilops longissima. The sequence goes on from CM038681.1 coordinate 142,509,914, forward strand.
TCTGCCTACCCGTAGTCCATTACTCCGACAGTAGTCCCCGAAGCTGGGGAGGCACCGAGGGCAGCCCGTCGAGGAGCCTCGACAGCTTCATCCCTTCGATGGAACAATCTGGACTCGGCCCGCCGTCTCCATCTGGAGCCAGCTTCGCAAGGGGGCCCGCCTTGCTCTTCAAAGGTTTCAAAGGTCGCAGCGGGATCCGGGCGGCGTGCCTAATAAGCTTCCTGGCAGCCGCCCTTCGCGGACCCGCCACGTGACGCCACGTGGCAGGGCCGGTCTGCCAGCCCACGTGCAAGACAAGACAGGTCCGCCAGGCCGGGCCCGCCACTACCGTGCCCCGGCGCGCAGCGGATCCGCTGCGGGCGTGCGGGTGGTTGGGCTCCCCACGCCGTTATCGCATGCGAGAACGTCGTGGAAGTTAAATCACTGGGCGTGAGGGCGTGGCGCGATTAATCACGCCCCCCGCCGCAGCCCGTGCTCCTATAAGTAGGCGGGGAGGAGAGGCGGCGACGCGCGCGCACTCTCTCGTCCGCTCCTCGCCCGCTTTCTTCCTTGCTCCTCCGCGCCGAGCCTCGTTCCTTCCTCGCCGCGGAGATGAGCTCCTCATCAGCCGCCGCGCCTCCCACCGCGCTCCGGCGTGTGGGACGGCTCCATCATCGGCAGCGACATGGTCGAGTTCGCCGTCGACGCGCCGCATCCCGGCAACCTCGTGCGAGCAGCGCCTCATGGGAGGGCGAAATCACGCCGGCGCGGAGGAGGCGGCGGGTTGTCTTCCGCCGCACCTCATGCGCGGGTTGGGGCTGCCGCGGCGGCTTCTTCCGCGCATTCTTGGAGTTCTTGGGCTCCCGGCCGCACCACTCACCCCAACACGGTGGTGCTGCTGGCCGCCGCATCCTTATGCGAAGGTTTCTCGAGTTCTCCCCACCATCGAGCTATAGGGGAGTTCTTTCAAGTGAAGCTCGGGACCCACATCGCTCGCGTGCCGGCTCTGTGCGGCGCGTTCATCGCCAAGAGGAGGCCGGTGTCCGATAATCCTTTCCCTACCATCCCCCTCATCAAGTCGGTGAAGATGTGGCAGCGCTCGTACTTCTC